>JAVYIG010001624.1:0-315461 GCA_035222895.1 Strongylocentrotus droebachiensis
GTCAGAAAATAAATGAGCAAGTAAAAAAAGATGTCCTTGTAACGTTGGTATTTTGTTGTGTCTGTTTTTTCATTTTAAATGAAAGTGTGCAAAGGAATACACACAATTCCAATGGAATCTATTGTAGGATTGGTGTTAGAAACAGGATATAACAATAAACAAATTATTCACCAACTCTGAATTTTGAACCTTCATGTCACAATTTATGACCCAACCCGATGGAATGACCCTACTTAGCATTGTACTCTTGTAGGGTATCTGAACTGAAGGATATGTAATTATGTTTATAGTAGATTCAGGGGGAGGGGGAGTGACGCAACTTTTGAGGTAAATTCACTTTGTAACTGCGAGGTGGTGTGAATTTCTTTTTATCTTAATCTTATCGTTTACCACTTTGCTATAATAATATTGAACAATAACACTTACAATATTATTAGAGCTAGAAATAATCCACAGGCTCTTTGTTGTGCAGAAGCGGGTTATTATTAGAATAATTTGTAAAGCGAATTATCGTGCACATACAAATCTACTTTATTATGAAAACGGTATTCTAAAACTTGAAGATCTCTATTCAATGCAACTTGGAACGCTCATGTTTAGCATTCACTCTGGGGACCTCCCTCCTGCCCTTGCTCAAATCTTTAGAAGAAATAACCAAATTCACAGCTACAATACTAGACAGGCTTCTGCTCTCCATTTACCATATGCAAGGACAACATTCACTCTGAATACTCTAATGTCCACTGGCCCCAGGTTCTGGAATTCACTTGATACTACTATAACAAATGCTTCAAGTATCTCAGTTTTTAAACGTAGACTTAAGTCATATTTACTTCACAAGTATGTCGATGACATATGAATGTGTTAGGCCATGTAAAATTGATTACATGTTGATCGTCCGGATTTTTTGAAAAAGAGGAGGAGGGTGTACCATGTTATTTGATATTTGATATTTCAAAATGGCCGCTCAAAATGGCCGCTCGGTACATTTTCCCTGACAGTCGAGGCTATTTTTTTTCAAGATGGCCGCCGACAATTTTTTTTTTTTTTAAATCAGAAATAGAGCCATTTTAGCAGTGTTTTTCATGTTTTTTTTTCTTTCAAAAAAAAAAAATCAAAACAAAATTCAAAAAAATTTCAAAAAAAAAAAAAAATAATAAATAACAAATAACAAACAATAGGAGGCGGCCCCCAAAAAGGAAGCGGGCGGGGACGATCAACATGAAATCAATTTTACATGGCCTTATCAAGCTTCATTTTTCGTGTACTGTAGCATATTATACAAATAACGCACGGCCCAGAGTGCAATAGCGGTGAATGCAGTACGCGCGAGGTTTCTTTAGATTGGTGCCGCTCTGTGCAACGAGCCGCTTGCGGCGAGTTGACAGTGCGAACCATCTGAAGAAACCGAGCGTTTACTGCATTTACGTTTTGCACAACAAGGTCAAGTGCGTTATTTGTTTTATAAAATAGCGACACAATTAAATAGCAACAAACGAAACTTTAGATCTAATAAGTTAGAGTCTACGAGAGTTCGATCTAGATCTAACTGTTAGATCTAGAGAGTAGAGTTATGTTGGTTCTAAGTTACTTCTAGACTAAGAGTAAACTTGCAGGCTTACCAAAAAGTCAATGGGATTCATTGCCTTGATTAAAAATAAAATCCATACAGTGGGTCTAGAGACGAGTCTACATCAGACAGCTGAAATTCCTGGCTTCATTATAAAATCCAAAAGTCAAAACAGGCCTAAATCCAAGGCAAAAGTAAAACAAAAATTTGCTTTTTAATAATACCCCGCTGGCCGCTCTAGCTATAGCTAGCTAACTTAGAGCTAAGCTACGCGTACGTTGCGCTGGGATCATGGTGGAGCGTACAATATTAGCTACGCGTAGCCTACAATAATTGCAATGCACTCGAGGGAGCGCGTACTACACGTACGCGCGCGCACTGGATCTCCATGGTCACGCGTACGCGCCGTGCAATATAACTTTTTACTGCGCTTTTTCTGCACTCATTTCTGCAAAATCGTGCTTGCATCAAAAATTTGTCAATGTCATGTGACGCGTATTGACCAATCACGATGCTTAAAATACTAGAGCAATTTTATAATAAACTCTACTCTCGATCTATTTTTTGTTATTTCTTGACTTTGACATAATCCCCTTCTATCCCTTTTCTTTTTTCTTCTTCTTTCTCATCTGTACATACATGTTTATAAAATGGCTCTAGTATTTTAAGCATCGTGATTGGTCAATACGCGTCACATGGCATTGACAAATTTTTGATGCAAGCACGATTTTGCAGAAATGAGTGCAGAAAAAGCGCAACAAAAAGTTATATTGCACGGTGCGTACGCGTGACCATGGAGATCCAGTGCGCGCGCGTACGTGTAGTACGCGCTCCCTCGAGTGCATTGCAATTATTGTAGGCTACGCGTAGCTTAGCTCTAGCTAGCTAGCTAGCTAGAGCGGGGTATTATTAAAAAGCAAATTTTAATTTACTTTTGCCTTGGATTTAGGCCTGTTTTGACTTTTGGATTTAGGCCTGTTTTGACTTTTGGATTTTATAATGAAGCCAGGAATTTCAGCTGTCTGATGTAGAGTCGTCTCTAGACCCACTGTATGGATTTTATTTTTAACCAAGGCAATGAATCCCATTGACTTTTTGGTAAGCCTGCAAGGTCTTAGTCTTGAACCAACATAACTCTAGTTCTAGATCGAACTCTCGTAGACTCTAACTTAAGATCTAAAGTTTCGTTTGTTGCTATTTGTGTCGCTATTTTATAAAACAAATAACGCACTTGACCCTGTTGTGCGAAACGTAAATGCAGTGTACGTTTCTTCAGATGGTGCGCACTGTAAACTCGCCGCAAGCGGCTCGTTCACAGAGCGGCACCAATCTAAAGAAACCTCGCGTGTACTGCATTCACCGCTATTGCACTCTGGGACGTGCGTTATTTGTATAATACCATATATTCCTACTTGTCGTTCTTGACCTCTGCACTCAGAGAGCAATAACTCATCAATGTCTCGACTTGGTGTCAGCTTGGGTTTGTCCATATTAGATCGCCCTCCCATGGGTGGGTTGATTTTTGCTCATATGATACATTTTTTTCACACACACTGTGAGTTTGTTAGCTCACCCGGTGTGATGGGGATGTGTGCATCTTCAGGTATACTTGTTGTAGTCATCCATGCTGTGGTCGATGCATCGTTGGGTAGTTGTTCTCTGAGAGTATTTTGTAAATAGTTTTATATATTCCATATTTGTTGTTGTATTCATGAATCAGTTATCTTTGTCACACCATATGAGGGGGCCTTAACTTAACAAGCTGTGCTTCAACCAAGGTCTCCTCGTCTTTCTCTATTCTACATTGTACTGTTATTGTACTGTTATGATTATACTCTATTATATTTTGTCACATGTGTTTTCTGGAAGACAAATAAACTTGAACTTGAACTTGAAACTTGAACTTGATCTATGTAACATTTACACTTGTTGTAATTTGTGACAGTGCAGTGCTAAACTAATTTTTCATGTTTGACAGGATTTTTGTCACTTTTCTTCAACTTGGTATGCAATTTGATCTCAAATTTAAAATAGGTCCAGGTACAAATTTTACATCTTCAGAGAGGTCATGAAATTTGCTATCTGCATGTCCATATTTTTTATTAGATCTAGATCTATAATGAATCTATAGATCTAAACTAAAAGAGATTTTTTTGTTTACATTAAGAGTTGAGTCATAGTAAGTATATATCTACCACCTTGTAACCGTCGCGCAAAGAAAAACGCGCGCGAGTAGACAAGACGCGATAAATGAATTCATAGGGTGAAGCCTGATTAACATATTTGGAGATAGAGTGTGGTGATGATATCCTGACCTTATAAATAATTGGCTCAAGTGAAGAAAGGTGATGACGTGAGGAGGCTGGGTCCAGGCTTCAAATAGATGCCTACATACCGATAAGCTTATTATGACATGGATAACTGAATTTTCAATATTTGTGGTTGGTTTAAAGCTTACTGATCCGATCACAAATCCACCTTCATCTGCATGTACAGCGTACTATAGGGCTGTATATCCACACACATCAAGCATGCATGACTGTGCTACGTGCATTTTGAAGAATGATTGAAAGGCATATTAATGTTGTTTTGAGTGTTTTAATTTTTTTTCCTTCGTGATATCTTGGGGGGGGGGGGGGATGTGGCAGTGTTGCATAAATTTTTCTGATTTAATTGCAGTTCTACATGTACAGTAGTCTGTTAATTATCTTCTCAGTGTTATTTAGGGTACGTATATGCTTGTTCCCTCTTTTTGTAAGCACCCCCTATCTGAGGACTGCCAACATTTCCGAACCCCCCTTTCGCGGGCTTTTTGCTGGCTTTTCCTGCCTTGGAGACCCCTTTAATCATGAAAAATGCTCAATGTACCCCCCTAAATTCTGAATAATTTCTCAGGAGTCCAAAGAGATGAGAGAAAAAAAGAAAAAACACCCCCTTTTTATTGAAATCTCTGGGTGAAAAGTTAATATCGGTACACCCCTTTTTTTACAAATCTCGGGCAGGACTTTGTCGCACAAAAAGTACCCCTTTATCGGACATTTTGGTAACACGCATGGGGTCTGTCCGGAGTGGGGGAGGGGGGGGGGGGCCAATATTATCTTCTACTGGGCTGTAGGAAGATTTACCATACATTTTTATCTTGCTGTTCATTCTGTGAAACGTTGAAAACATATCAGCTTTGATTTGATGGCTTAATCGTACATGTATTACTAGTCTTCCCTTCCTATTTTGTTTTGCAGTTGGGATAGCTTTGACAACATCCAGGCAAAATGTCACAATTAAGCAACATCAAGGAGCGCTTGGGGCTGATCCAGTCAGATATTGATACCTCGAACGGGGCCATCAGAGAGCTTCAAACTGAATTGGAGGAGCATTCACAGAGAGCAGAAGATGTAAGTTCATTTATAGGCTAACATAGTGCATTATAATACAAGTAAAATTATCTGATGGGTTTTAGTACTACTTAATGCTTACTCAACTTTGACTGTCAAGTATCTTTAGCAAACTTTTGCATTGGCAATAATAATGATTTTAATTTGTAACATTTATAAAGCATTCAGTATGAAAGCACTGTACCATTTTTCTTGCTTATTTTCAGTTTGAAGAACAAGCCAAGACACTCAACTTGAAATGTAGAGACCTGGAAGACGTCATGTGTGACCGGGAGGATGAGCTTAGACAGCGTAAATTGAAGATTGATGAGATAGAGGCAGAATCTGATGAAAACTCCAGGTAAACTATAGTGGTATAACATTGAGCATTCATTGCAATGATGGTCAGAGATGAACCGATTTTCTTTGTTCTATCAGGTCTTTGCATCGGGTTGGGTTGTCAAGTTAAACAATCTTTCGCATAAAAACATACCCCCACATTTACGGAGTTGGATACTTGTCGGACTACATAATGTATCTTGTGATAAACATGCCCCTATATTCACTAAAGGTCAGCCGGGTAAACTGAATGCAAAAAATCATCGGCTCAGGTGAGCCTAAGGTCTGCAAACCTCTTGTCTCTTCTATGACACAACTTATCCAAGGCTGTACCCCTCACATATTTACCAATATTAAATTATAGGTGACAAGGAAAAATGATGAATTGAAAGTCATAGATTTACTTGAAATTGCAGAAACTAGATTTTAGTAGCTTTCAGAATAATCTCTTTAGTTGAAAAATAGCTGTCAATGAATATTATTGTTAGTGATAGTATTAATAGATCAATGTAAAATGTAATTTCATTTACTACAGATTTGCAAGAGTGTTGAAGATGCGTGAAAACACCAACACTGATAGGGTGAGTACTTCCCCCAGTCATTCTCCAAACAAATTATGAACATAAGAGAACTATCAATCTGCAACTTAATTCCTCTTAATGCTGTAGGTAGGACAAACATGGCTTGTCCAACCTATCAACATGTAATGTATGCAATTTGCATTCTGACTATTGAAATACAATTATTTGTATAAACGGGTAAATGAAATAATGTGTCTCCAGGCTCTTAACAAACATTTGTGCTTTTGATTACATTATGAAAATGATCTACTAGATGTGCCTTACTCAATTAAACAAACAAAAAAGAATTTCCAGTTCCTTAAAAATGTTACTTTAAAGAAAAAGTTGTTTAAAATCTGAAGTCTATTTAAGCACCCTGACTTCCAAGGTCTTGTGCAAGGTGACAAAGGAGGATTGAAAATATATAAAAAGTAGGGCCTTTTTCATTCTCAATAAATGTTTGGTTGAACCTGTTCTTGGTTCCAGAAAGAAGGAAAAAAAAAACACTGGATGCAATTATTTGCTCCTTACAAAATTCGCCTGAATGTTAATAATGTAAACCAATGTAAACATCTGCCCCAAAATTGGTAAAATATTGACAATCATATCTTGGTGCATATTTCTAGAGGTGTCCAGGATAAGCTTAAATCTAAATGATACCTTCTATATATATGTTGAAGGAATAATGTATGATGATAGATTACTTAGTATGATAATACAAACATTATGTTGTATCTTAACAGATTAAAGATTTAGAGACCATGATGGACCAACAAACTTCAGATATTGAGCGCTTAGACAAAGTCAACTCTGATGTAAGTACACTCAAGATATATTTTTGTTGGGGGGGGGGCTGTAATACATGATTAAGTGTCATAGAGGTTTAACAACTACATGAATTAAGTTTTACAAAAAATTGGATGCTGTAGATAATAAATAAATTATGACAATTATTGTCAATTTGGTTTAGCCTAAAGCTGCCATTTTTCCAAAATGTATATTGAACTACATTAAAAGTTCATGGGAAGCAATTTATTAAACTTGGTTGTGATGATAATGAGATTATTAAATTAATTTGAAATTACTAATCTCATTAGAAAGAAAAAACAACTTTCAGGGTTTATTTTGCTGAAAAATTGTTTGTTCACATTTCAAATACATACGTTTACACGTAGTAGGATATGTCTATTTTATAGTACATGTCATATGACCAAAATTTCTTATTCTTATTGATAATCTTTTTGTTCACATCTGTCACATCCGAAACCGAGTTGGAGATATTTCCTTGTCTTGTCATACTTTTGAATGTCACTATTTGTAATGTGTCAGCTTTAATACTGGTTGTCACTTGTTTGTTATTCAGTCTACCCCACACTCATTAAATAATGTAAATTTGGAATAACAAATCTCTTAGGTAGGCAGAGCTGCCAACTAGTACGGATTTCCCGTAATTGGTACGGAAATTAACGACCATTACGGCAGTACGGAATGTTGTCTAAAAACTCGGATTTTTTTTTTTTTTTTTTTTTTTTTGCGCATAGGGATCTATCGTAGCAAGTGCTGTACAGTATGGTGGCCATCCAGCACTCGCTGCATGAGAAAGATGGAAAATTATCAAGTATTCTCTTAATAGAAGCCAATTTTTCATTGAAAACTTATGTGTTGTGATGAACTGAAAATCAATATTTAGCAACTTTGTGGGAGTAAAATCACAACAAATTTCAGATAATCATGCGCGCATGCGTCCGCTTGCCATTCTTTTAAGATTCATGGCGCCGCATAGGAAATTACTGATTTTGAGCCTGATGGTTACTGATTTTCTGTTCTGGAGGTTGGCAGCTCTGGGTAGGATGTGCTTCAAGTTCAGTCCACCTTTTAACATCTAAATTTGTTTCATTTATACCACTTTTTGGTACACAAAATACCTAAAATATGGTGTATTCAGATGTGATCAAATTTGTTGCAATAAGGTTATTCTCATGGCGACATAACTTTTTCAGCAGTCATTGCGTGGTAACATTATCTAGGTGCCAATTCATAAAAATTGAGGTTTGATATACTGTATATTAAAGCAGTTATTTTCACAAATTTAACAAGACAAAAAAATGTATCCAGAAAGTAATTTCTAAATCAAGCCCATCGCATGATGTCGCGCATGGCATCTATAAAGTATAGCACGAGCAATCACCGGGCCTTGTGACGTAGTTTGAGACCACATCTATCGTAATAGGGCACTCCAATAGATTATTTTAATTATTTTCTCCCCAAATAATTCGTACATTATGATGATTGTGATGTAATGAGTTCATGATCCATAGAAATAGAATGATAAATTTTTGAAAAGTGTATAAATTTGGTAATGGTTGTGGCTATACAGGAATTTGATCCACAAAAAATGGGTGTACAATTGTATTAAACATCTTAATTTTCTATTTTTCTTTTCAGCTTCAGAGTAAGTGCCAACAGATGGAGGACAAATTAGAAGATGCTGAAGACAATAGTATTCGTCTAAAGAGGTACTCTTACAATTCTCCGTCAAGATTAAAGTAGATTTAAATGTGACATGTACAGCTAATTTTTAGTTCTGGTAGTGAATTTTCACTTTGTAAGAAACCAGCTGAATGTAATCTAGAACTTATGTGCTGCTTGGGCTAGGAATAATAAACAATAAAACAACCAAAACAATTATTTTGCAGCCTAGATTAAAGAGGTAGGAGATCGCTTTGCTCGTTATGGATTCCATGGTGCACACGCCACGCAGTCTGTTGGGCACAAAAACTTCGGTTACAAATACATGAATAGTTGACTGGTTGGATTGCAATGGAAGGGTATAGCACACAGCACAATCCAATCTAAATCTATTGGATCGTAGTCAGATAGTGTAGTGTGTGCTGGGCTTTAATCATTCATTTTGCACTTAAACAATGTCTTTTATCTGTGTGGTGTTAACTAAATACATTATTGATAATAATGGAACAATGATAATAATAAAAGATAATAATAATAATAATAACCTTAAAAAGCAAGCCAAGAGAGTAGTTGAAGTACATTATATTTATTGTATTGTTACCATTTGTGGGCTTGGTATGCAAAAGGAATTTTTTTTTTGCGGGGATGGCGAAAATTGGTGATATTTTGTTTCTCAACATATTTATGTATATTATCGAAAATAATATCGCTAGTGATATTCGTTTGTCTCGCAATGTGGTCAATAAGGAATCTAAAAGATCACGACGTTTCGTATGCTACTGCAATACTTCGTCAGGTGATGAAAACTATTGTAAGCAAGGGTCTTTTATACTTTACGGGAGGACCGTAAAGCGGTCTAAAATTCGATCGATAATTGGAACAATAACGCCCAATGCCTATTGGTCGACGCACACGGTGATCGACCAATCACCAAGGCCGCTGGTTCGGCAGCTGGTTCGGCTGATGCACCAGGCCTATTGGCCGACGCATACGGTACTCGACCAATCAACGGGCCGCTGGCTCGGGCCGTCTGCTGAATGGAATCGACCGTTGTTGGCTGGCAGGACGGCGAGTGTCAAGGCAGCTGAAACGGCATCCCGTCGTTTCTTAAAAGAACGGATTTTTCTAACCAGACGCACTCTTGGCTCGGCCAAGACCGAATATGAAACTTTGAAGGCCGAAGTCATATCGAACTTAGTCCCCCAACATAGCGATGAGATAGTGAAGGTTAATGAAGATATCTACCGAGATGTCTTCATGAAATGTAAAACGAGACAACAAACGAAATTTGATAAACTTACACAGCCAAAGTCGAGCAGGACGGTGCCCTCATTAGCGAATGAGGAGAAGTGGGTTATTAACCTATCCTCTAGAACGATCACTTCTTCGGAAGAAGAGATTCTTAAGAAAGGCCTCGGCTTTGCCGTCTCCCCTAGACGGATTCCAGCTACCGAAATAATTGCGAAAGTTGAGACAGCGGTCAAGTATCTTGATGCGGAGTCGGCCGACGCCGCCCGCAGAGATGTAGACAACATCCTACAAAAAGCACGCCCCCCTAAACACAACATTTCGAAAGAAATGCACACCGCTCTCAAAACTTTGAAGGCTGATGATAGTATTACTATTCTTCCAGCCGACAAAGGTCGTGCCACAATCATTCTAGACACCACAATATACCATGAGAAATTGACCGACTTATTGGAGTCTGGTCCGTATCGTGTATTAAAGAAAGATCCCACAGATCGTTTGTCTCGCAAGCTTACCAACACCTTGCTGAACCTAAAGAAAGACAATGTGATGGATGAACCGACCTATCGTAGACTGAAACCCACACAAAAGCAACCTCCTAGAATATACGGGTTACCCAAGATACACAAACCCACAGTACCATTACGACCTATAGTGTCATGCATAGGCTCCTTTGCCTATAACCTCTCAAAGTACCTAGCTGATTGAGGGCGCATGCAATGCTACATTGCAACGCTTACAATCAGACAGCAATTTGTCTACCCGTACCGCACTCTCACCGGAACAACTCACTCAACTCCTCGAGTTTGTTCTACGATCCACATATTTTCTGTATAAAGGTTCATAAAGGTCCATTCGTGTACTCTCATCGATAATATATTTGTAAATGTTGATCATTTACAAACTGAATCTGGCATCATACTGTCTGACATATCAGATCACTGTCCAGTTTATTGCAAAATTCAAAGTTTATTTAATCTTGCTAAATCACCTCCCTCGTCAAAAATAGTAAGGAAATTTACAGCTTCCAAAATTGATAAATTAAAGGGAAAGCTGGGATCGATCGATTGGGCAGAAGTTTTGGCTCATATTGATGTTAATGTATCTTACAACAATTTTATCCACGTTCTAAAAATAGCTCTTGACGAATGTATTCCTCTAGAGAGATGCAAATTTTCCAGTTATAGGCATGAACCACGTAATCCTTGGGTCTCTAAATCTTTATTAAGATCTATTAATAGGAAAAATAACTTGTATTATAAATTTCGTGCGAATCCCAAACCTAAACTTCGTGAAAAATGTGTTAAATATAAAAACACTTTGACAAAGATTATGCGATTAGAGAAACAGAGATATTATTGTACCCAGTTTGAAAAAAAGAAATCCAACATAAAGGAAACATGGGGAGTTATTAATAAGGCATTGAACAAAAAGAGTGGGAAAAAAAGCATAAAACAAATCCGAGAGGATAATAAAACCATCAATGATGAAGAATCTATTGCTAATCACTTTAATGATTACTTCTCAAACATTGGACCCAATCTTGCCAAGAAAATTCCTGTTGTCGGAAAACCCTTTCATTCTTTTTTGAATAACAAAAATCAGAATTCTATATTTTTTAGTCCAACCAACGCATCTGAAATTCTAAAACTTGTTAAAAATTTCAAAGAAAAAAGAAGTGCGGGTCATGATGAAGTCAGTAACTTTTTATTGATCAATATTATACACGAAATAGTTGTTCCCCTAGAACACATTTAATCTTTCCATGTCTCAGGGTGTAGTTCCCGATGCCATGAAACTTGCAAAAGTAGTTCCGATTTTTAAAAAGGGTGACCCCTTAGATTCATGTAATTACAGGCCCATATCTCTCCTGTCTTCCATCTCTAAAGTGTTAGAAAAACTCATCTATGATCGCACAGTAGCTTTTTTAGTTAGTAATAATATATTCTCCGACTCACAGTTTGGCTTCAGACAAAAACATTCGACTGTTCATGCTATTTTACATTTCATTAATCATGTTACTTCTGCAATTGATGAACACTCTCATACCCTTGGGGTGTTTCTGGACCTCTCCAAGGCCTTTGACACAATCGACCATCAAATTCTACTATACAAACTTTCACACTATGGTATACGTGGAAGGGCCTTGGAGTGGTTCGAAGGCTACCTCAAGGGTAGGAAACAATACGTATCAATAAATGAAGCAGACTCGGCCTTTCAACAGTTAATTTGTGGAGTGCCACAAGGATCCCTTCTGGGGCCTCTTCTATTTATATTGTATATGAATGACTTTCAAAACTCATCCAATGTTTTGTCGTTTATATTATTTGCTGATGATTCTTCTGTGTTTTTCTCACACAAAAACCCCAATTCACTACTTGAAACCGTAAATCTTGAAATGAAACTTGTTGAAGAGTGGATTTGTGCCAACAAACTTTCCTTGAACTTAAATAAAACTCAATGTATGCTCTTCAGCAACTCTATTTCGGGATTGCCTGGCAATGTTTACATCAATGATACAATTATACACTTAGTTGATTCATCAAAATTCCTTGGTTTTATAATTGACAATAAACTTTCTTGGAAAGAACATAACTTACAATTGAGTAAAACTCTATCAAGGAACATTGGAATAATCAATAAATTAAAAATGTCTTTTCCTAAGTATATTTTGAAAAGTTTGTACTCGACGCTTATCTTGCCCTATCTTAACTATGGCATACTTGCATGGGGGAATTCATTTAATTACCAGTTGGACAAATTATTGATACTTCAAAAACGCGTCATACGAATAATCTGCCACACTAATAGGTTAAGCCACACTAATAGTTTATTTTTAGAAAATAAAATATTGAAAGTTCATGACCTGTATAATTTCTTTTTAGGCTGTTTTATGTTTAGATTAAATTCTAACGAACTTCCTCATGCCATCACGTCGACATTCCAAAAGAATCAACAAATTCATAATTATCCAACCCGACAGTCTTCCTTTTTTCACTTACACAAACTGAGAACTTTACTAAAACAAACAACTTTGATTTATACTGGTCCTGTGTACTGGAACTCCTTAGACATTTCGCTCAAACAGCTGCCAAGTTTAATTACTTTTAAATATCACCTGAAACATAAACTTCTACTCCAGTATGAAAATGTTTAAGGTCATCATGATAGAGACCATCGGTATTATCAACACTTGTTGGCTGGCTGCACCACACACTCGTTTTTGTTCTTTTGTTTTGTTTTTTGTTTTATATATTATGTAAAAAAATGTATTATGTAAAGGGAACCTTAATTACAAGCATAATGCTTCCAAGGTTTCCTCCTCATTACTGTAGATAATTGTTAGCATCATATGTATTTAATGACTTGCCATTACATCGTTTGAATTACTGTTGTATCAATCGAATATTATGTACATGTTTTGTTACCTTGTATATGCCTTACTTTGTAAATTCTTTTCATATGCAGTTAATGTGGAAATAAAACCTAAATAAAAAAAAATACTATGAACAGACAGAAGGGGCAGCCATGGGCAGTCCAGTCTCGGCTGTCGTGGCCAACCTATACATGGAGAGTTTCGAAGAAGAAGCGTTGGACACATGTCCCCTCTCTTGCTTGCCTCGTGTTTGGAAGAGATACGTAGATGACACCTTCATCATAGTTCCCATCTCTGAAACAGATAAGCTGCTTAAACACATGAATAGCCTTGAACCAACCATCCAGTTCACATCAGAGATAGAGTGTGAAGGGAAGATAGCATTCTTAGACACTCTAGTTCATAGACACGACAACCATAGGCTCTCCACCTCAGTCTATAGGAAGCCTACCCACACAGACCAGTACATAGCGTTTGACTCTCACCATCCCATATCGGTGAAGAGAGGTCTAGTGAAATGTCTATTTGACAGAGCTTCACGCATTGTGACAAGTCCACAACAGCCATGCAAAGAACGGACCCGTGTTCGCAGTGCCCTGAGTCTCAACGGTTACCCACGCCGTTTTATACACAATACCAAGAATAGATCGTCGGAACCCAGGGATCAGAAGGTATACAAGACTTTTACAGTCTTGCCGTACATTGATGGGGTCTCCCAACAACTCAAGCGCCGCCTAGAGAGCCATGGCATTCGAACGGTTTTCAGATCAGATACCACCCTACGTCAACAACTTACACGCCCCAAGGATCCAATTCCTCCACATAGACGGGACGGCATTGTGTACAACATCCCTTGTAAAGGATGTGATAGATCCTACATCGGTGAAACTGCCCGTCCGATAAAAGAAAGAATCACTGAGCATAAGAGGGACGTCAGACTCCGTCGAACTGACAACTCAGCCGTAGCCGAACATGCTTGGGACAACCAGCATCAACCAGACTGGGACGGGGTTCAGTGCCTTTCCCAGGAACGGCATTGGTATACACGGAGGGTAAAAGAAGCTATCAATATCCGTCTCAATCCTAATAATTTCAACAGAGACAACGGGATCGTTATCCCCGAATTTTGGATGCGGACGATACGCCGCCATGACACTCGCCGTCCTGCCAGCCAACAACGGTCGATTCCATTCAGCAGACGGCCCGAGCCAGCGGCCCGTTGATTGGTCGAGTACCGTATGCGTCGGCCAATAGGCCTGGTGCATCAGCCGAACCAGCTGCCGAACCAGCGGCCTTGGTGATTGGTCGATCACCGTGTGCGTCGACCAATAGGCATTGGGCGTTATTGTTCCAATTATCGATCGAATTTTAGACCGCTTTACGGTCCTCCCGTAAAGTATAAAAGACCCTTGCTTACAATAGTTTTCATCACCTGACGAAGTATTGCAGTAGCATACGAAACGTCGTGATCTTTTAGATTCCTTATTGACCACATTGCGAGACAAACGAATATCACTAGCGATATTATTTTCGATACTATATCCGCAATGAGTAATATATTTAGCTTTATGTATATTGTATACAATTAACTGACGTTGTTCATTAGGGGTATTAGCCGGGGTTTGAAGGGGGTTGACAGGCAATTGGGCATAATGATTCATCAATCAAGAGAAATTAATGTGTAGGTAGTTGTGTACCATTGATCTACACTGGCCACACTCCACCCAGGTGAAGTAAATGGGGACCTGGTAAGAATTTATTCCTTGAAATGCAGCGTGCGTTACAGCTGCACTGCTAAAGCCAGGGTAATTATTCAAATTACAACTGAAAACTTATTTGTTTCTTTCGTTGTAAATATTGTAATATTTTAATTTACCGTGTCTAGGAGAATTTCGAATTTTGTTTTTCGGTTTATTGTTGTTTTTCTTTCTTATGTCTGTTACATTTCCTTTTCTCTAAGCGCCATGAGCACCGAAAGGTGGACCTGTGCGCTATACAAGTAGCCACTATTATTATTATTATTGTAGAGCGCTTAGAGACTTCTGATAAAGTAAGTGTTAGGCGCTATATAAGCAATTATAATTATTATTTATTTTCTCTATGTTTGTAGTACCTTAGATGACCGTCAGGAGGAGATTACTCAGTTAAGAAACAGCTACAAATCTCTGCAGGCTACAGACAAAAAGATGTGTGAGGACTTGGATCACTTTGAGACTGATTGCAGAGATAAGAAAAAGCTACTGGATGAGGTAAGAATAATATGAATAGTATATCAATTTCATTTTTGAGAGAGACTGATAGATAGCTTGCTAAAGCTTTGGTAAATTCAGGAATGAAATGACATCTAATTAGTGAAAATTAGGGGATACTCTGCCCTCAGCAAGACTAAGGATTGAATATAGAATAGAATATATCATTTGTCTTCTGCCAAAACAAAAGAAGAAACTTTCCATCCAGGTAAAGCACATTACATTAACTTACACAACTTTAATATACTAAATATATAAAAGAATACATTCATATCAAAATACATGGATAAAAAGTATGCATAGATAATTAAGACATACATATAATACAAACTACATAGAACATGAGGATTAATGGAAGAAGACTAGAAGGAAGAAATAGAGAAGAATATAAAATGAGAGGATTAAAGGAGAATGTAGCCCCGGGAAAAGGAACTCCAAAAACCGACCCATCCCTCACTCTCCTTCAAACAAGTACGAAGAGACGGAGAGACTAGGGGGAAAATGGGATGAAGAAGGGAAATAAAAAAGGAAAGTAACAGAAAGAAAAGAAACTAGGAGAGAGGGAGAGAAAGATATTAATAAGAGGAAGAAAAGAGAGAGAGAGAGTCAGGAGAGAAAGGATAGAAGGAGAAAGTACATAGCATATAAAAAAGGTTTTAAAAGTTATTGGGAGGGCAGCTGCACTGCTGCTCGGAGAAAAAGTACACAAAGTAATTACAAATGACCAACTACCAAGTACATGTTTAAATGCATGGAATTGTCAGCAGACGCAGGCTACCATGCCAACCATTGTTAACTTGGAAAACATGTTCAACAACCCGGCACTTGCCCGCCGAGGATCCCAAGCTAAAAATAAAGGGCTGATATGTTTAAGACCATTACAAGAAATTAATAAATAAGAAATCACCACATGATTAATGGGCACAAGAAATCACAACCAGTTTCTGAAAACTGAGGGAGAATAAACAGTTAAAGGTATAGACCAGTTTTGGAAATGCCCCCCTCTCAAAAATGTTTTGTCTAATACGTGATGAAACAAATTTTGCCAAGAAACTGCCTGCTAATTGATATATTTGGTATATCTAACCGGACTGGATAGATATCGCGTAGTCCCATATACTTTTTTCTGTGTACAGTGCTTGTAACTTTACCAAGACTGGGCCAAATTTCTTATCATTTTGATGATTCCAGTACCTTGCAGTATACACCAATACTTATATGCTAGATGATCAACCTTTTTTGATCGATTCCACAACGTTTCTTTCACAATGCAATCGCATGACCAGAACTGGTCTATACCTTTAACCGACTTATCTTGTTTTACGTGGTTGGGTACTACCAAGTACATGCTGAAATGCATGGAATTTTTGGCGGGCGCATGCCAGGTGGCTACCATGCCAACCATTGTTAACTTGGATACATGTTCAACAACCTGGCATGCGCCTGTCGAGGATCCCGAGCTAACATTAAAGGGCTGATTCATTTAAGACCATTACAAGAAATTACTAAATAAAAAAAATCACGACATAATTAAAAGAAACTACCATATGATTTATGGGCGCGAGAAATCACAATTAGTTTCTGGAAACTGAGGGAGAATAAACAGTTAACCGACTTAGCTTGTTCTGCGTCATTGGGTACTGTTAACTGTTGAATAGATGTATTGCACAAGGTATGAAGGTTCTATGAAATCTTTCTTTTCTTATACGTATCTGATGTGCCCTACTAGACTCGTTAAAGATCACTACTTGGTTAAGAGGATGTGAAGAATCTTTAACCAGTTTCTGAAAATGTGTCAGAATATGCTCATCAACTATATCTGCCAGACATTCAACAGCTCTGCCTATTATTTTCTTTGCTGCTTTAATAACCGTTTTCAGCTTTGTTCTATCCTGAACCCTCAGAGCATGAAACCAAACAACACAGCAGTATGAAATCAGAGATTGAATGACTGAACTATAAAAAAGCTTCATGATATCTTTACTCACACCAAACATATTCATTTTCCTGAGAAAGTACAACCTCTGGTTTGCCTTCGAGTATGTTTTCCTAACATGCATGTCCCATGACATACTACTATCAATGTGAACTCCCAAGTATTTGTATTCGGTGACAATATCAACATTTCCATCATGTACAGTTAAGGGAATGATGTTATTCTTCTGCCTTCTGAAATCTATGATCACTTCCTTTGTTTTTCATTTATTCAAGACCAGATTGTTTCCTGGACACCAATTTACAAACTTAGTTACTTCATCTCTGTAGGGTTTTTCATCATTCTGACATATAAGACCCATGACTACTGTATCATCTGCATATTTTGAAATAGTAAAGGATTCATTTTCCATCTTACAGTCACAAGTATCAACACTGTCTTGTACTCTACTGGCCGAATGAAAGGAAATACTCATCTTTGAACTATTCGTCCCATTCGATCTCGATATAACCGAGGCCCTTAAATATAAATGTAATAAAAACGCTCCACTCATTCACAACTTCCCAGCCAGAAATGTTAAAGTGGTCTCTTGGCATTCGAAGATGGTAGCCATGGTCATTGAGAAAGCCGCAGCATCTTCATTTGTTGAACAGCTCACCCCCATTCAGCTATATGATCCTATACAGTCAGTTTATCAAATCAATTTGAGCACAGAGACTGCCTTGCTGGAGCCCCACAATGATACTTTAGTTCAGTTAAAAAAAAGGAAAGCAGTGTTTAGTTCTCTCCTTGACGCGACTACAGCATTTGATCCTGTAGATCACGAGATATTGATAAAGTGACTTGAAACTAATCCTAATACTAGGTGTAATTAGGCCTGAATATTTGAGAGTAACTAGTAGTAGATCAAGGACAGTTTTATTAAAGATTCCTCTAAAGTACAATGAAGAGAGAGTTGTTATAAAAACTGAAAGAAAGAAGGAGAGCTGGGGAGGTTTGTTTGAGTCGTACCTTAACAGGTATCTTTGTTTCAGATTCTAAACAAAATCCTGGATTAAGCTCGTGCTGCAATAATAAATTTAGGTCAATCAGGAATCCCATAAATTTTACAAGCCAATCCCCTGTCTGATTCTCAAGATATTTATGATTGAAATTCAAATTTTTAATAACACTACAGTCTATTGGGGAAAATGAGTATGGTAAAACCGGTCCCTCAAAGATTTTTTTCTTTTTTGAGGCACTTCATGATCATTTTGAAGTGCAATTTTTTTAGGGCTTCAATATTACACAATATCACAGACACTGATCACACGTAGGGCCATGCATCTCAGATTTAACATTGTTAAACGATGCCTTTAACTAATTTAATTACATTTGTTTGCAGACGTCATGCCGTGCAGAGGATGCAGAGACCTCTGTTACACATCTCAGAAAGCGAGTGGATGAGCTTGAAGGTAATAATACAATGAGAAACACTGATTTATATCTTTATTGTTGCATTAGTTGCAATTATTTTCAAATCTTAGGATTGAATTTCTGCAATGCCGATTGCCTTAACTTTTACTGTGCCACAGGGTTTTGCTGGTTTCAAGATTTTACTAAAACACAAACAATGCTTTTTTGTCAACTACCGGTACCTGTACTTCTTTAACTATGTTTGATTTCACAAAATGTTGCATACCAAATTTATAGGAAATCTATTAGTTATTACAGTTTCCAATGATACAAAAATGTTTGTCATACATTTATTTCATCAATGAAAATTATCGTGGAATATAAACAAGCTTACTTTTAGTCCGTTAAATTTCTATTTCTTATACATTCACCATTGTTTTATTGCTCTTTTCTTCTTCACAGATGAACTCCAGGAGTGGCAGAGCAAGAAACACACATGTCAGCTTGAATTGAATCAACTCATTTCAGAAATCAATGAAATGTAGACAACTTCAATGTGCATCACATTCTTAATCGATTTTGATGGAATTTTTTGGTACAGGCACAAAACTTCTTGTATATAGAGAAAAAAGTAATCGGAAAGTAACCACTCTCTCAAAAAAGACAACCAAAACATATTGGACGATAAAAATAAAATTAATATCAATTTTTATGAAGGCAGATATTGCCCAAAACCCTAGGAGAGGCACTGGCTCCTAGATCTCTGTGGTTTTAATATATTTTTTTTCCATATTTTTCTCTCTTATACTTTTTTTCTTCTTTCTAGAAACAGGCATATGTGAGTGAACAATAACAACTAATGAACATTTTCACTATACATAAATGGAATGGAGGAATTATAATGACAAGTTGTAATGCATGGAATCACTCCTTTTGAGTACTGGTGGGTGATAATGGTCTTGTGCTTGTGTGTAGAAATGAGGCAGGGTGTGTTTCATAGTGTAGTAAACACCTAGACAAAAGATCTGTAAAGCTAGAATGTATAAAATCAACCTCAAATAAACCTTACCTGCCATTCTATAGGTTAGCAGTAAAAAGAAATATGAAGAAAATAAGGAATAACATAAAACATTGCACGCTTTATTTTATGCGAGCACATATGCGTGTGTTGACTTTTCTACTCAAGTTGTTTAATGTTTACTAAGAGTGTAACTAAACTGCAATATATCTCTGTAGAAGTAGTATTCAAAGCTTATATGTTAGAGTGTAGTGACATGGAACCCTGTTGCATCAAGAGGAAACATGTTTTGGTGATTAGTACAATTCACTAGTAAATATAGCGAAAAAAAAAACATTTAGGTTTTGAATAGCTGTTTGCAAAGTTTGTTCTGATTGGGGCTAGGAAATCATTAATAAATGGACCGAATGTCAAGTGTCAATTGAAACAAGGTGTTTTTAAGTACTTAAGGTTTTCAGTTACTACTGAAAATTCAGACTTTGAAAGTTGACATATTTCATGAATATTAATGAAGAATGTCCAGAAGATGAAAGGGGAGTAATGGTGAGCAATTTAATTATTTGTTTTTAAATCCAGCTACAACTGCTATGTTCTCGTAATGAACATTTATTTCTATATATCACCAGGCTGTAGGTTTTTAGTTTTTAAGAGATTTGATTTCAATAAATGATCAAGACTTGAATTAAAAAGGGATGAAATTTAATTGATTAAGTTCAGCAGATGTCATTTTGGCCACTGAACATCCAACCTGTCAAGACCTTGATTTAGAGTAACTTTTGAAGAATGATAGTTGCTTTTGATAAGTCAAGGGAGTCTACCAGTTTAATATGTATGAAAGTAGAGTTACTATGGTTTAGTTGTTCATTCTGTGGACTTTGATTTCAGATGTTAAGGGCTTCCATCCCATCCCTGCTTGAACATCTTTTGGACAGACATTAAACCATAATTTGCCATTTTACACTAATGTGTAAATGGGTATTATTATCATTATTGATATCATTCTCATTTTTGTTATTATTATCATTTTCATTATCATTGCCATTTTTATAGAATTCAGATAAATTTTGATACAGCAATTTCATGGAAATTTGATAAATACGTTTTATTATTTGGTGAAAACTATTCATAATGATTGAGACAGGAAGATGAATGAAGTAGAAGACATTATGCAATCAATCTTGCAGGTTAAGTCACAATTTGATAATGAACGAGACTTGTCAAGTTCATTACATGGCTAATTGTGACTTAGCCATTTAACCACTTACAATGTAACCTTTTGTAATAGGAAGTGGTGAGCCACAGGCGTGAAATTGTTCATTTAAAATAATTGACATGGCATAGGATTTATTCATGGAATCATGTATGGTATGATCTTTTATCTAATCTTTGAGCTGTGTTAAAGTGGAAGTCCACCCTGATATTAACATGGTTGCAATAGCAGCAGAAAAATTAGAGGAACAGGTCAATGAAAGGTTGTAGAAAATCCGATAAAATTAAGAAAGTTATGAATCTTTGAATTTGTGATCAATCAAATTGGCAACTCTTTTTATATGCATTTATGTTGTCACAGTCATTCACAGTACAATTTTTTTTATTTTCATGAGAATTTTTCCCTCACCAGAACTCAAGATTATCTTTGAATTTACTTATTTTGTATTATATTCTTTAGATTTACATTGATTTGTTTATGCTATTCTTTAGTTTGTATGCGCGTGTGGTTGGGTGTCTCTGTGTGTATGTACTAGGTGAAAAAATGACAATTGACATCTACATTTACTATGGTGGTGCACACTAAAAGCAATTAGTAATTCAAGCCATGATCTTAACTGAATTAAGGCGGAGACACCTTGGCGACGCAGTCTTGATTACACCTAGCTAATACGTGCAGTACACTGGTATCAGATTTAGAATTTTACTATTAATTATATACCATTATTAATAGGGAGAAAGGGTGTGTATCTTAATTTTCACTACTTTGTTTGGATGTGTACATGTACTTAAGGATCATTAATAGTGACCAGTATACAGCATTAGTTATGAAAGTAAATACATATGTAGCTCAATAGAGGCATTTGAAATGCTGTTTTGTGCTGTAAAGTTCTTGTGAAATCACAGGACACCAATTCTTTTTCAACCTGATGTGTGTAAGTGACGTGTAGTTATCATTGTGGATACATTCCAACTGCATATTTAGTTCATTCCAATACCATGCGGAACATCTTTGAATATATTTTGAGATACATTGTCATATGATTGGATGTTTTTCAACACTTCCTTTTAGTATATTGCATTCCAGAAACTTGATCTTTGATAGAGTTATATCATATTTTATCATCAATCTTCAGTTTTCAGCTCTGCCAGATTACTGAAAGGAAAATGAAATCCAACAAATATTAGCCAATAGTCTTATTTAGGCAGTTAGAAATATCATGAAATTACTCCTATTTGATTACCAAGTAAGAATAAACAATAACACTGGTACTACTCTGTCACCACTATGTTAATCAAAATGGTGACTCCTATGGGAGAATGGCTAGCGAGGAAACTGCAAACTTTGGAGAGATTGTACCTGGCTCAGATTTTTTTCTTTTTTAATAAAGCTATCAGCTAAACTTTGTTGGGTTTTGTTTTTCTTGATTGAAAGTTTCCCATGTTCCTACTGAAAATGTTTCCTTTAAATACATGTACTATGGAAAGCTTCTCAAATTCTGTTTTTTGTATGATGCAACAAAGTGCTCCAATTATCAACATGGATTTATTAGTAGTATGAATTTCATCTACTTTGTAGAATTGTACATTTACTTTGAGATTTTTAAGTGTCCAAGGAGAAGACTGCATAACTGTCTGTGAAAAGGAACTTCAATCCCATCCTATTGGCTGCTCCTTTTGATGGTTTGTATCCTCTTAAAAATATTGATTTATGTTGACTAAATTTTATCCAAATTTATTGTAGGTACTTTCTATTACTTCATTACCAAATATATGTACAAAGATTGTTTTAATCAATAAAGCCTTTACATAATGTTGAGAGTGTGATGCAGCTAATCACGCTCTCTAATTGATTGTGATAGTATAACTGTTTTATAGTAGATTACTTATCATGAATCACCTGTAATCCATTGCATGTATTTTCAAATAAAGAATGTTATCCCCATTTTTTTAGCATTATAATCATGTGAATATTAAAGGTTTCATTTGCTAGTTTCTTTAAAATATGAATATCTGGCTTGTAGATGTTTGATCTTGTGAAACAGTAGTTGGTCTATACATTGCATGGGATTAAAAAGAGACGGAGTGAGAAAGAGAAGGGGGGGGGAGGGAGAAAAAAAGAAAAGTGTAGGGAAAGAGTGGGTGGATGAAGTAGATTTAAGGTATAAAGTTAAGATCATATGAATTCAATGTTGTGCTTTATCGTGCAAACAAAAGTCTAGAAAGCTATAAGGAAAACAAGGTTATTGAATTCTATCTTTTGCTAAGCTTTGTGACTTCTCACCTCCAGTAGAATCATAATCAATGAATTTTAAGCTAAATTTACTTTCATCTCTGGAAATTTACTAAAAACAAACCAGCCACAACAATACCGATATGCTGTACTCGATTTCGATTCTTTAAAGTGCAGATAATTCACAGCAACTTATTGAGGTTATGTTTTACCCTCTCAACGATTTAAACTTTGCATTAACTTTGATGACAAGTGTCATCAAGGTGTCGGAAGATCATTAACAGTCATATGCATTTACACAGCACTGACATTCATGTACAGTAGATATACGACATTGATCTTGTGAATCTGGAAATATGGTTATTTTGTCTTCAACACATGCTCATTCAAGCAGGACTTGACAAATATTTCAGATTTTCACACAAAAGATACAGGCCCGCACGGTCCCATTTTGTTCAAAACTTGGTGATCCAGAGTGAATGATGAGTTACTCAGGGGGGGGGGGGGGGGGGGGGGGGCTTATTTTGTTGTTTGTGTTTATACAGTATATTACTGGCACTTCTAAACAACTATCCAAACTAAATTTCAATGGAGTATCTGTTGTAACTTCTGTCATAAACATGTAGTTTGTTGCCTTTCTTTAACAATATTGCAATTCTTACTGAAAGAAGTAGACATGGGCCCGTTGCATAAAACTTACCATTGATGGTAACTTTGCCATCAATGGCAACTACCATGGTAACAGGGCTCAACAGCCAATCAAAATCAAGGTTCCCTATAGGAGCTCTTTTTCAGGGCGCAGTACATCAATAAGGCCATACACATACTGTAGGAGTTGGGTGAGTTGTACTTTATTATGTACGGTGAAGACAACTGGCATGTGAAAATAAGATATACATGTATGAGAAATGAACAAAAGGGAAGTACAATACATCATAAGAAAAGGATTCTTGATCATAATTATAAATTGGAATATATGTTATCTCCATTATGATGATCAAACCATTTTAAACTGGTGGAGAACTCAACGCTGAAAATTAAGTTTGTAATTGAATAAAGTACCTTATGTTGTAGATGAGTAATTTGTTGCACTGCGTCATAGTGACACTCCTTTTTGGGTGCTCCACGTGGGGCCTCTTTCAGGGCATATAAAAGTGGTGGACATTTTGGCTGAAAAGGAAGTTTTTGTTTTTTGCAGAGTTCGCTTTCTAGGCATTTTCCATTGGCAGATTTTTCTGCTCTTCCCAATTTCTCCTTAGCTGCCATTTTTGCGAGTTGATCATGATTTACCAGATAGTCTTTGAAGAGAAAGCCCAACTTAGCCCAGCGATATATCCTATATTCTGAACAGTTCACGTTTATTCAAACAATGTTTTAGCTCAATAGAAAACCTCCTTTTGATTTACATGTATTTTGTCATGGACTTTTCCTTCATTGACGGAGTTCTATTTCTGAGGCGTACATATGAGATTTAAATCAGCTACAATCTTCAATAAGATATCACTTCTATTGCAACAATAAATATCTTTGATCTTCATAATCATGAAATTTGTAAATTCATAGAATTCATTAATAAAACTATGTGAGTCTCAAAAATCTACCATCATGACGGCAAGAAACTTTTATAGCACAGTGACCATTATTCCCTTTCAATACACTACAACATTTCTACCAGTAAAATTGTGTCTCATGATCGCTCAGAGTCAGTGAGCAGCGTCAGCATCTAGCTCCACATATTGAGCTGCACATTCTTGTAAACATGAACACTGGTTAAGTTTAATGTCCAAGGGTACAATCTGTGACAATGGAGCAACAAGAATCCTTCACCACCTCAAAGAGGAGGTTTATCTAGAGTAGTAGCAGACAACAGGCTCAGCTCAGCCACTATCCTTTCTTGTGTATTGCATTCTATCAGGGTTTCTAATGAGTTGAATACGCTCTGTGCTTTCATCATAAATGGTTTGTGATTGTGATTAAGACTTTTCCTTCATTGATTGAGTTCTATTTCTGAAGCGGTACCCTAGCCAGGGTGGCGGCAGTCATCAATCAAATCTGCGGCTTATGATATTTTAGTCGACCAGAAACTTCAGTAAGGTGTCACTTCAATAGCGACAATAAATATTTTAAACATTTTTAATATTGCTAACAGAGTGACCATTATTCCCTTTCAATACACTGCAACATTTCTACTGGTAAAATTCTGTCTGGCGATTGCTCAGAGTCAGCGTCAGCATCTAGCTCCACATATTGAGCTGCACATTCTTGTAAACATGAACACTGGTTGAGTTTAATGTCCAAGGGTACAATCTGTGACAATGGAGCAACAAGAATCCTTCACCACCTCAAAGAGGAGGTTTATCTAGAGCAGTAGCAGACAACAGGCTCAGCTCAGCCACTATCCTTTCTTGTGTATTGCATTCTATCAGGGTTTCTAATGAGTTGAATACGCTCTGTGCTTCCATCATAAATAGTCTGTGATTGTGATTGGGAGCTACTCCAGTCTGTCATTCTGGATGTCTCATCAATGGTGCTCTTGGGGCTGAGCTGTTGAGGTGTTACATGGCGAT
Organism: Strongylocentrotus droebachiensis; assembly: GCA_035222895.1. Taxonomy (NCBI): domain Eukaryota; kingdom Metazoa; phylum Echinodermata; class Echinoidea; order Camarodonta; family Strongylocentrotidae; genus Strongylocentrotus; species Strongylocentrotus droebachiensis. Next base: position 25,541 of record JAVYIG010001624.1, read on the forward strand.
GGATGCTTCCTGAAGATGTGGTGGCTCTGTTATTCGATGAAACATTGTCCTGGTTAGGAGATGGTCCAGATACCTACCAGAATTATTTTTTTTAAGTCAAAAGGAAGCATTACACATGATTGTTCCAGAAAAAGTAGTGAGCTGGTACTGTGTTTGTAGGATTGTTTGTTTATCCCTGTTTGCTTTTCTTTTCATGAGGAAGACCAAAAGTACAACATCAAATAATGACTAATTGTACATGTATTGTATCCTAGTCAGAAGAGGTACAGAGATGCTAGGTAATCTAATGAACATATATTTTATTTTATTATCATTAGACTAGTTATCATCATCTAAGGATATTGTATAGTGAAAGAAATTCAGGTAGATAATAATATCATAATCTGAATGACCGTAGAAAAAATGATTTAATTACTTATCAATACTGAATGAGAAATCTGAGAATATTGCAATTTAAACATTTTTAGATCAATATGCCTTGGCACAGTGTTAACCAGATATTTACCCAAGTAGGCTATTATCTAATGTATGAGTTCACAGCATTCAAGGAATTCTTGCAAGAGATAGCAGCTCTTCCATATGTTGTTTAATATTGTTACTACTATTGTTACTACTAGGCCTGAGTCATGTCGGGATTTTCATAAACCGGGTCCCAACGGCCTTGCACCGATCGGGACCTGGTGTCCCGAAATCAGCTCGCAGGATTTGTCACTTGCCTCTATAAAAAGCGCATATCATCAGTGTGTCCCTTAAAAGTGACCTTTTTATCAATCAAATAAATCAACACATGCATACCTCGCCTCAGATCGGTATATTTTTCCATTTGACATTATTTTCATCCATGATTGGTGATTTTTAGTGCCATAATCGTGCCTCTAAAAGTAAAAAAAATGGGGCGAAAATTGAAAGACAACATTCGAGGCTTTTCGAGCCGCCATTTTGATTCATGCAGGTTGAATAAATCGGGTCAAAAAAAATGAATGTTAGAATAATAAAACGGCTTTCTAAAAAATTCTTCTTTACAATATACCGATCAAATAATTTTTTAAAGACAACATAAATATTTATCTCTTATTTTAAACATCGCATGCTTTTTTTTAAAAGCTAAAAATTACTTGGTAATCACAAGAAGTTTCGATACGGATAACTGTCGCAAGGCAAGTTCAGACTAGTCTCGGAAAAATGCGCACTGCACCTCGTTAACTTAATGTGTGCCCAAACGAAACCAAACAAAGACGTGATCGTAACGAGAAAAAAATCATTACAAACTACGAGAGCACAATTGGAAAGACAACAACTCAAAATTATCGTAAGCAGATACATAACTTGGAGGAAGATTACAATAGTTGTCCAAGAAAAGCCACAGAAATAGTGATTATCGAGGAGAAACTGGGTACATTTTTATCGCAAGGGGTCTGCTGAAAATACTTGAATCCTTTGTTATACTGCTTTTTTCCGTAGAGGGCGGTATTTGGTTTCTAGCCTCGTGTTCAATTTAAACACTTGTAATTCGAGTATTTGCAGGAGGCCCATTCCGATAATGATTGTACCTATAGTAACTTCTTAAATATCACTATTTCTGTGGCTTTTCTTGGACAACTATTGTATTCTTCCTCCAAGTTATGTATCTGCTTACGATAATTTTGAGTAGTTGTCTTTCCAATTGTGCTCTCATAGTTTTTAATGATTTTTTTTCTCGTTACGATCACGTCTTTGTTTGGGTTAGTTTGGGCACGCATTACAGTTAACGAGGTGCACTGCGCATTTTTCCGAGACTAGTCTGAACTTGCCTTGCAACAACTATCCGTATCGAAACTTCTTGTGATTACTAAGTAATTTTCAGCTTTTAAAAGAAGTATGCGGTGTTCAAAATCAAAGAAAAAATATCTATTTTGTCTTTTAAAAATTATTTGATCGGTATGTTGTAAAGAAGTATTTTTATTATTCAAACATTATTGTTTCTTTCAACCTGATTTATTAATCCTGCAGAGAGACCCGGCCAGTACAGTAGCTAGCTATAGCAGCTGGCAACAACAACCCCATGGGGCGAACTGCTTTAATTGCAACCCATATTTATATCAGCAGTTCGGATTGATTCAGGATGAGCTAGAATATGATTGGTAACAATTAAATACTTAAGTTTTAAGGTGGATTGATTTTAGTGGTGTGCAAAACTGCAATTTCTTACATATTTCATTATTTTTTTCGGAGCGTCGGTTCTCAAAAAACGAAACCGGGACCCGACGGCAACGGTCGGGTCCCGGTGTGATCGACCGTACCGACTCAGGCCTAGTTACTACTATTACTGTTACACATGTAAGACATATGTACCTGAGAGAACTGACTGCCAATACTAGACCTTGTTGGCCCTTGGGATGGGTGTGCTGCCTGACTCACTTTCCTCTTTTTATGGCTCTTATGCCGCAAGCTGTGGATTGAAGAAAAAAAGAAGAAAGAAAGAAAAAAATCATAAATATTTGGTACATTGAATCTACATTTGTAATACGGTACATGTATAACATTTTTCTTAAACTCAACAACTGATACCAATTAGTGCAAAGTTTCAAGAATGGAAAAGTCTTATCAATTTGACAAATTTGCCAACACATATATACATGTACCGGTACTTTAAAATCAATTTTGATGTTAATTATTTTGTTATGAAAGATTGTTGGGAAATCAAGTTTACTAATACCTGCAAAGTAAGTGTACTTTATGAATCAAGAATTTTAAATATGAATACATAATTACAATTCATTCTTGCATTCCAAGAACAAATGTGTTCTGTTATGGTCAATTATGCACAAAAAATACATTTATATAATATGAATAAATTCTAATAACATTTGACCACAACCAGAGCTAGTATTAACACTAATACCTAGATTTGTCAAGGATCATCACATTATTTATTTACACTTTGTTTCGTACTAAAATTAATAGTAAGATTAAACGAGAACTTACCGTTTGAAGTTTGATCTTTATTTTATGAATATTTAGGAGGAAGTTATTACATGAGATCCCGCCAAGCGCATGCGCAGTCAATATTCAAAGCTACAAATGTGGCTACTCTCAGTAGTAAGGAACAGGGAACTTACACTTAAGTTTGAAGTTTGGGTGGGTGAGGAGGGCATGTAATAACTTCCTCCTAAATATTCATAAAATAAAGATCAAACTTCAAACGGTAAGTTCTCGTTTAATCTTACTATTTTATTTCATATTTCGTCGTTCGAAATTACATGAGATTTTGAAGCATAGTAGCCACATTTGGAACAACCAAAATGTATGGAAAGTGAACACTGATTATGCAGATTGAATTGGATGCTTCTAACCAATGACTCACCATATTTGACAGTTATTGTAGTCTGTTCATACATGTGGCAAAACATTTCACATACAAGAAGTCCATATATAAGACGTCATAATGTTGCAAAAACATTGTTCGTTTCTGTATCGAGCTTATTCTAGCCATCTGGTTTCTTAATCCCAGTTCTATTAATTAGACAGCTGGTCTCTTAATGCCAGTTCTATTGAAAAGCCTTCTGATGCAGTTCTTAAAGCAGTGTGCTATCTTGTAAGACTGCCTGGGTAAAGTTTCTCTTGTTTTCAAAAGGTTTCCTGTAGAACTTCCTGAACGTTTTCTCTGAAGACCATCCTGCTCGGGCTAGGATCTGGTCCATTGGAAGTGCTGCCTTGGCAGCTGCTGAAGTTGATGCTGCCCGCGTTGAATGAGCCTTATAAACGTTTGTATCCACACCTGCTCTTTGCAAGCAGGTCCAGCGAGATAAGGTTTGAGTTGTTACTCTATTATGAGGTCTGGTGTAACTTACAAAGAACGAGTTCTCATTCCCACGAAGTGGTCCTGTGCGCTGGACATAATGTTTCACATATTTTACAATACACAATCTTCTATCAGGAGGATATGCTTCCAATTTAAACTTAAAATTGGTATTTCCTGGTTTGCTTTGCTTCAAGTGTTCATCCAAATGAAAAACCACAAAGCCCCCTTTTAGGGTCATCTTGTTAGTCTTCAATATATGCAAGGTTTGTACTCTCTGTGCCGATACAAGAGCCATTAGCATACATACTTTGAGTGTTAAATCTCTGAGGTTTAATGAGTTTACTGGAGACAATTTTCTTAGAAAATTGAGAACTGGACTAATATTCCATATTTCTGTATATCTAGGTAAGACAGGTCTGAGTTGAAAAACACCTCTCATCAGTCTGGTTATAAGTGGGTGAGTACTCATTGTCTGATTACTGTCAACGAGAATCAGAAAAGTGGATAAAGCGCTACGAGCTGTATTGATCGCACTGTAGCTAAGGTTCCTGTCATGAAATAAACTACTAAGGAATTCTAGTACCGTTTCCACCTCGGCTTGGAGGTAACTCGTATTCCTGCTGTGGCAAAATCTTCGCCACTGTGTGATGTAAACTTGGTACTGCTTGCAGGTTGATGCTCTCCATGAAGCTGTAATGATATCCACTGTTCGTCTGCTTAGTCCCCGATTCTCAAAGTGTTGCCGCATAACCTGCAACATAGGAGGTCAATATTAGCATTAAGAGGGTGGGTGGTGTTTAACACAGGAAGGAGTAGCAAATCTTCTTGCCTCTGGATAAACAATGGCTCTCCTTCCATCATGCTAACCAACTGAGGGAACCACGCCTGAGTGGGCCAATTAGGGACCAGAAGTAACCCTCTAGCTTTATCCTCTCTGATTTTTTGCAAGCATTTGGGGATCATACAGAACGGTGGGAATGCATAGAATGCAAAAGGTTTCCAATCTAGCGTAAATGCGTCAACTGCAAAAGCCCCAGGGTCTGGGTGCCAAGTGACATATTTCTCTACTTGAGCATTTAGTCTTGAGGCGAACAGGTCTATTTCTGGTACACCAAAGTGGGAAACTATTCTATCGAACACTTGTCTGTTTAGTTTCCATTCTGTTCGATCATTAAATTTCCTGGATCTTTCATCTGCTATAGTATCAGAGATGCCAACTTTTGGAAAACATAAATAGGGAGGATTTGTAACGGACACCAAATAATGTGCGCGTAGCGCACATCTCGAGCGCGTAGCGCCCGACCCATGCGGCCGGGGTCCAGGGCCCGCCTTAGGGCCCTGGAAGCTCTGGGGTTCTAGATGCTCTCTGGTGCAATCTGAGCCTTATTTTGCAGCATTTTACATGTGTATTTAGTTCAATAATTCCCACTTTTTTTTAAAATAACATACAAATTGTACAAAATGCATGATGAATTCCTTTCATATATATGATACAGTGTTCGGTCTTATACTTCTGATACCATTTCTTGGTCTTCTTTAGCTGATTTTCCGCCATTTGGATTCTGTGTCAATATCCACGCATTGGTTACGGCGATCCATATGCTGAAACAATCTTTCGCTACTCTTAATTTGTCTTTTAATATAGTGGATTTACTACATGCTAAAGTTAACAGACGATATTTCTCATTCAATTCACAGATATATATACTGATAAGCGCCAAAAAAAAAAAAAAAAAAAAAAAAAAAAAAAAAATCATTTTTTTAATTTTTTATAATAAATCGGGAGGATAAGGATGGTGATCGTAAGGTCGGGAGTTGGGGTGAATTATCGGGAGCCTCCCGATGAAATCGGGAGGGTTGGCATCTCTGTAGTATTGAGCCGACCAGGTACATGGGCTGCAGAGACCCAAATATTTCGAGAAATGCACCACTGCCAAATATCTCTTGACATCTTGTCACACATTGTGGACTTGCAACCTCCCATGTGATTTAAATAAGCCACTGCAGTGGTATTATCTATTCTTACCATCACATGAACGTTACGCTTATTCATGCAAAAGGATTTTATCCCCAACCCAGCGGCTAGGGTTTCCAGGTAATTTATTTCATTGTTTCTTGCCCTTTCTGCCTCAAATTCATTCCATCGACCCCCTGTTTGCTTCTGGAGGTCAGTAGCTCCCCATCCAAGGCCACTGGCATCTGTGTGCAATTCTAAGTCAGGTTTTTTCCTAACAATTGGGGAGGAGGCCATAGAAACATTGTTTATCCACCACTTTAACTCCTCTTTTGCCTCAAGGGACAACTTCATCTTTCTGTCAAAATGACCCCTGTTTTGTCTGAGGGCTGCAATTTTGTCCCTTTCCATTGATCTATAGTATAAGGGGCCATACTCAACCGCAGGGAAAGTTGCTATGACCTTCCCAATCACTCGTGCTACCATTCGTATTGATGGGAGGTACGTGCCCATTAATTCACGGCATGAATCTTTCACTTCTTGTGCCTTTGTTTGAGGCAATTTAACAATCATACTCTCAGTGTTAAGAATGAAGCCAAGAAAGGTTAGTTCACGTGTTGGGATGAGCACTGATTTTTTAGTGTGAATGAGGAATCCTAATTCTGAGAGGATCTTGGTTGTTGCACTCACACTCTCTTTAAGCTTTTCTTTTGTCTCACCAATGATTATGGTGTCGTCCAAATATCCTATGACTGTATGACCTGCTTTTCGCAGTTCGGCAAAGACTGGCTTCAGCAATTTTGTGAACAGTCTGGGGGCTGTGCTGAGCCCATTAGGTAAGGCTGCAAATTGCCAGCGCTCACCCTGCCACATGAACCTCAAGTATTTTCTACTATTTGGGTCTACTGGAATGGAGTAATAAGCATCTTGGAGGTCGATTGATGCAAGATAACAGTGCGGAGAAATCAAGTGCTTGGCAGTGTGGATGTTATCCATCTTAAAGTGTTGTACGTTCAGACTTTGATTAAGCTCTGATAAGTCTAAAATCATACGAGTACCCCCATCTTTCTTGGGTCTCGTGAAGATGTTTGAGAGGAATTCTCCCTCTTCAAAAGAGCAAGGTTTTATTACGTTTTTTGCTTGTAGAGCCAAGATTTCTTTAGTAATCTGATTTATTTCTAAAGGGCTCTTTTTGTAACCATAGAGGGGCTTATTTCTTGAGGGAACCCCTTTCGAATAATCAAATTCGATCTCATAGCCTCGCACTGCTGATAGCAGAAATAGATCTGACGTTAATTCACGCCATCTACGATAGAAATATATCAATCGACCTCCAACAGGCACATTTGAGATGCATTCTTGTTGTTGTGTACATGAAGTAGAAGGAGCATTAATCTTAACATTCTCAAAATATTCGTATGTGCTACTTACCTCTTTGGGTAATGGTGTAGCTATTTCCTCCTTGCGGCCTGTGGCCGCTGGAAGGATTGGGTCTGTTTCCCCATGCTCATTGTCTGGGTGTGAGGCGGAGCTCTGTATGGTCTGACTCGTTGGGTTCGCTGGCCTAAAAAAGGCCTGTTAGTGTTGTAGTTCCCACTTGCGGGCCTGCTACTTGGAAAAGTTTGTGATGTGCCGGTGGCACGGTTCCATCCTTGTCTGCGGTATTGAAAAGTGCTGGACGCTTGCGTCCTGTACGGATGGTACTGGGGGCGGGGTGTACGTTGTCCACGCACCACGCCAGATGCAGCTTTTTGTTGTTCTGTAAGATCTTTGACTCTCTTTGTTAAGTCATCGCCAAATAAGTACTGACTCACTGGTGTGGCAGGTTTGCATAGATGTGAGTACTTGGCATTTAAGTCTGGCTTAATCTGATCTTTGCGTAAGCAGTTGATTTCAAAGTTTGTGTTACACAGCAATGCCAATGCATCCTGTTGTGCCTCTGATAGGCTATCGGGGGACAGAGTTTGAATAAAAGCTGTGAGTCCCCTTGTCAAGGGCTTTTGGATTCTTTGCAGTTTCAAATCACGGCTTCGTGTTTGCGAGGATAGGTTTTCCCATATTGCTGCATTCACTTTGGGGCAACACAGTGGAGTACAATTGCTTGGAGGAGGGTATTTCCCTCCAGCTTCCTCCAACACATTTTCCTCTAGCTGGTTGGACATGAGGTACATGGCAGACTTTGCTAAATCATTGTGGATCGCGCCACCTACCCCAGAGGGGATAGCAAATTTCTGAGCCAGGGCAGGAACTTTGTCCTCATTCTCCTGGTCTAAACCTGGTGCAACAGTTTCGTTGATATCACCCTCATCCATGCTGCCAATGTCATATGACGTAGGGCATTGGCCCATGTTTCCAGTGTCAATATGCTCAAACTCATCATCATCATGTTCAACTTCAAGAAATCTCACGTTCGCCGCAGCAGTAAATGCTGTCGGTGGTGTATCCCCGGTGGGGCGAGTTGCAGATTGACAAGGCAAAAAATCCACCATTCTCTCCATTAAGGATTCCAATTTGTCAAGTCTTCCTCGTAATCCCGTGAAGTCCTCCTTTTCTTCAGGCTTTTTGCCCTTCTTTTTAGGCCCAGAGTTCTTAGACTCATTCGGGGCAGGCTTTGCCAAGACACTTTTGCGTTTCGTATCGGAGGATTTCACTGCCGCTGAGCGCTTTGGCTCAGGCTTCGTAGAGGTGCCCGCGGCGATTTCGCCCGGGGAAGTTCCGGCTTTAGCCGTGCTCAGCGTTCCGCTGGTTTTCTGCTTGGTGCTGCGGTTGCTGCTTGACGGAGACGCCATCGTGTCCGTGAAAATCGGAGAAAACTTCGATTTAAGATATAAAAACAGCACAGATTCTCAAAAGTCTTCCAAAAACATGAAAAAGGAGAGTTTCTCTCCCTATTGTTGTATTTTTCCGAAACCGCTGGTCCGAAAAAAACGCTGAAAATTAGGTATTTTGACTGCTGAGGGAAAGTTACTTTCCCGGTAAAATCAATTGCGCGGCGAATTGACTGCGCATGCGCTTGGCGGGATCTCATGTAATTTCGAACGACGAAATATGAAATAAAATTCCCACTTATCCATGTTCATGCCTCCGCCCATCTGGTGTCCAGTGGATACACTGCACACCAGACAAAATATATGGAACAGACTGCTTTCAAATTGGGCCAATTTAATTCTCTATTTTCCCCCTCATATAAGTGGTTTTCTCAAATTTGGTGACTGCTATTTGAATCACTTCAATTACAGGGAGTGGATATTCTCTGATGACCTTCATTGTAATAACATCACTTCCATTCTATGATAACCCACATACAGAGTATGTTTCTGCTTACCAGTTGATCAGCTCATGAAGCAATGCCATGTAGTTGTTGTACTCAGCTTCACCAAATGGCTGAAGAGAAAGTAGGGAAAATAATTAGTCAATCATCTTTTAAATATGGTTGACTCTTTGCCCCCCTCCTCATAAAATATGTGGCCCTCCTGAGGAATAATTGCCCCATCTTTAGGTGATGTACTTGGATCGAACCTTAATGATAAAAAACAGAAGTCCTTTCTCTGATACACAAATGTACATTATTCCAATTGATATACCAGGTACCAATCAAATTAAAGAGCTTTTAAAGCTCTGTTGTTTTATAATTTACTAAACTTATCATGGTAGCACAAATATTTCTACAGTTATTATCAATTTCTATGATTTTGGGGGCAAGTGAACATTTTCCATGGAATTTCCATTATCAGGTAAGTGAGGTAACTCAATACTAGTTTGCACTACTTACCTTGCATCCAAATCTAGCATGCTCGTATGCGTCAATGTAAGCCCTGCAGAGTGCATCACTGGCTCCCTTGAGTGGGGTCAAAGGTGAGACTTTAAGCTGCTTGATATGCTCTCTAACACTGAGACCAGTAGGTCGAGCTAGACGACCATCTAACTTCTTTACTTGCTCTTCTGTTTAGAAAGAAGTAAATAATAAATGAAGAAAAAAAACATGCAGTCTTCAGTGCAAGAGAAGTATAGGAGACTGAAAATCTTCCATTTCATACATGTACATGTAGTTCACTAAATAAATCCACTTTATCAGTTTATCTGTCATGAACTCTTTCCCCCATGGCAAAGAAAGAGTCCACCTTGATATTTAATTTGCTTGTAATGAATGCAGAAAAGTAAGAGAAATAGATCAATAAGCTTGAGGAAAATCTGATAAAAATAACAAAGTTATGGAATTTTAAGTTTAAATCGATTACCGGTAAACACGAAGTGGCAACTCTGTGACATACATAAATTTATAAAAGAAAATCCCAGATATAGTTATTGCACATGTTTTTACACAATTATATACGGTCAAGGATCAGCACTGCCAATATTACGCCACTGAATGACCTACTAGCATTTTAAACAGATAGGTAACAATGCAATGAAATTTATTCTTACCGAAATGGATAAATGCATCAACTGCTTTCATTCTGTAGACATATGTGCATCTATCTGACTCTGTGTTAGCAAGATACTGCAGCCTATAGTCATCATCTGCAAGCAGTGTTGGGAATCCCTTGATCTGTTGGGTTCTCTGTATCAGATGCTCAATCTCTAACTGTAGTCGCTTTGGAGCACCATGACCGACAGCAGTATGAGGAGCCCTCCGCGACCGGAATTTGAAGCGTGTGATTTGTCGTTTGGCAAAGAGCATAACCATGAGCAGGAACTAGATTTGAAATCAACAGGAGAAAAACAGTAAAACCATAAGATTGATACAAGTCTTTATGCAAATCTATACCGGTAAGCCAAAACATGAAAAAGAAAAAGTTGCTTAAATCGTCACACAGAGTATGTTCACTATTTGGTGATTCTATGCACTGCACATGACCATCCTTTAAGGGGAAATCTATTGTCAACCCTGGTGAAGAGCAGCTTCATATTCATTGTATACATCTCTTGGTCGCCGTGCAGGCTGAACATTCTTGTAAAATGCGGGATGTACACAAATTTGGTCAGAAACAATTTGACTCATACGGTGATACCTTATGCCGCGCATTACTTTATGATAATTGAGCGAACTTCGCGCACGCACGCCTTATTTACACTAATGGCCATTATCGTGACATAAGTATCAAATTGGCAACGCAAAATCTGACATTTCATATTTACGTTTTGACCAATTTTAAAATGCTTTTAATGAGAAGAAAGAAGAGTCCACTAGCAAAGATTAAAGCACCTGTGCAATACACGTCGGGTGCGGGAAGGGGTGATTTCGGACGCATTTTAGCTTTTGTTACCTCATGACCCCAAAATCTATTCAGTTCATTGCCTCAGGTTCAGCAATGTACAGATACATGTCCCGAGTTTCATGGTAATCTGTCCATCTGTTCTAATGAATGTGATCACAAGCTATTTTTGCCTACATAATAATGAGCCCTGTGACCTTTTATCCCAAAATCTAATCAATTCATTGGCTCTGCAAGATACACACATGACCTCAGTAGGGCAGGAATCCATCAATCACTTCTTGAGATAACGCGATCACAAGAAACGTACGTACGGACGGATGGTCAACCTGAAAACATCGTTGTAGGAGTTGGTTAAGTGACCATACTGCCATGTGTATGTGTGGGTCTAACACTAAAATTCTGAACAAATAGTCTACTATAATATTAAACGTTAATTAAAGAATACCGAACGAACAAAGATGAATATGACTTAGACTTACCAAACCCCCGAATCCTCCTATGAGAATAAGAGTTGTCGGTAAAACCGGCGATAACTTAGACATGCTGAAATATAACGTTAAACAAGACGCTCTTTGAAACTGCTTTGCAGGGCCGGGCTGCTTTGTCGATCGTCACAACTGCACTGTGTCTTAGAGGGTAATCCAGTGTCTGCAATAGACTGCTATCTCGGATTTCTACTCATCACGCGCAAGGAGCTGAGGAGCCCGCGGATAAATTTGAGGACAAACTTTGAAATCGCCCCCATATAATACAGAGTCAGAGGCGGATCCGAGGGGAAGGGGGGAGGGGGGCCCTACCCTCCCCTCCCCTTCGGGGGCCTGAAGAAGAAAAAAACGGGAAAAGAGAGAGCGAGAAAATAAAGAGAAAAAAAGGTATAAGGAGAAGAAGATAGGAAAAGGAAAGAGAGAGTCGAGAGAGATGGGTTTTTTTTCCGCTACCCAATTAATTTAAGTATTGGATAGGATCATAGAGATCTATATTTATATAGATCTCTATGAATTGGATGGAAACCCCCATCAACACCGCAAGATATGCGTAATAAGCACATAAATGTATTTAATTCGCAGTGGTGGATCGGGTCCCATTAGGACTGTGGCCCCCTTTATTGGCGGCCTCAAAAAATGGAAAAAGAGCTAGAGAGTGATGGAAGAAAAAGGAGGGAAAAAAGAGAAAAGAAGGCAACAGAGAAGAGGATATAGATGGAGAGAGGAAAAGGAGAGAAAGAGAGAGAGAGAGAGCATGTGCGTGTGTGTGTGTGTGTTGAGAGAGAGAGAGAGAATTGGTTTCCAACAAAATAGCCAATATGGGCAGTGCAAATTTCACTGAAGGGATGAGTTAAATTTCTGTTGATCAAAACGGCTATCAGATTCTGAATTGCTTAAACTTGAGAGCGTCCAACAGGGCCCTGTCCCCTGCACCACATGTACAGAGGCCCTAAGGAGTGTCTCAGTTTGAACCCTAACTTCAATCTGAAACAGTAAGAGCCAGACAAAAAGTTTCGGTATGTTAAATAAACGAGAGTATATAATTAAAGAGCAATTACTCAGCTTTTTTTTGATGTAGGTCATTATTTGGTTCAAATGTCAGACTATAGTTTTATCGGCTTTAAAAAAAACACAGACACATTTTGTCCATAACTTACTTACCTGTATTTGTCTGGGTCTTACTGTTTCATACTGAACATGCTCTTTTCTCTCTATTTCCTGTTCCCTAGCTCACATTCTTCTTTTTTTCTTGATGCCCCCTCCCATCTCTCTCTCCATCTTTCTCTCTCTCTCTATCTCTCCATCTTTCTCTCTCTCTATTTTTCACTCTTTCCCCCTCCACTCCCCCCCCCCCCCCCTGCATCCATTGATTTTGAGGGAGAAGACAGCGACCAAGCGCGACAATTTTGAATTTAAAAAAAATAGTCATAGAAAAATATTGTTTGGCCAAGCTTTTAAAAAGTCATTTTATTGACATTACACTTTTTTATTCCCTTGGGCAATCAAATTTTCCCCAATCCAAGATAAAATTTCCTTTGTATTTCTGATGAGAACCCGTTTTCTCTTCTGTTAAATTGCCTTTTCTTCTCTGAGTGCCCCCCTTTTTGTTTCTTATAGTACACTTTCTAATACGTGCCCTGTTCCCCTTCCATGGGTATTTGTCCCAAGGGGTAATTGTCATGGTAATTGCCCAGAGGTCTTTGTCAGGTGGTGATACTGTCAAGGGGCAGTTGTCCGAGAATCTAGCCCACATGACTATGGATTATACTGTAAATTATGGTGTCAGAACAAAAACTCTGTTTCTATATTATTATTGTATTTGATGTGTAAAGTAAAAACTCATCTTTTTCATTTTTTTTTAATTACAATCTTTCATTCTAATCCTTATGACATTCTGAAAGCTGGTGTTTTCTCATAGAGAAAGCACACGTGGACGGAGCACCTTACAAAAGAAAATCGCGGCTACTTCGAGTCTGCCACCCAATGCAATCTTGCCCGACTGCTCAAATTTCAATAAGATAAGATGAAACACACATTATGAGTCTATTCATAGTGATAATAGCCACAAACTTTTTAATAGGGTCCATGACATTTTGGCGTAAAAATTCCTTTACAAATATATATACAATATCACTGAAAATTAATTTTCTCATGATACACTTACTTGTTTTTACGGGAAACATATTCGAAGACTTCAGAAAACTACAAAACAAAGAACCAATCTCAATATTTGTATAGCCATCTTGACAAGAATGATTTTTCTTTTGATCCAATCCAAAGCTCAAATGCTATGTCCAAGACAAAAAAGGGAGACCATATCTGTACTTGAAAATATATTGTGTAAACACCACTCACAAGAATAATCAGATTGTTCACAAATATATTCAGGGGAAAATCCATACATCTGTAAATCAACACAAAGTGCAAGCTTTCATGATCTTCAATGACTGAAATGTTTGCATTTTAGATTTTTGTTGTTACCAGTTTAAACACATGAACCAACCCTTCTGAGCAATCCAGTCACTAATTTTCTATTGATGTTTGGACTAATGTGCAAAACATGGAAATTGCACATGCTTGCAAATGTATTATCTTATCAGTGGGAACATAACATGGAATTGTACGGCAACAATATGGAATTCTATAACCACCCCCTTCATGAGGGTCAGGGTCATACATAAGAAGGGAATAATGTATTTAATACAAAATAAACTCAAATCCTAACCAAACAACACACAACATTTAAGCAATATTAGTCACATGCTGACCATGCTCACGAATCTTCCGTTATTGAAGACTTTATAAACCCACGCTACTATTTCAAAACTTGATTCAGCATGTGTACTTTTATAACAGACGTACATTCCATGCCCAGAATGCCTCTAGTTCATGTATTTCATAGATGTTAAATATTTAATAGTGACAGAAGTTTTTTGTTTTGTTTGGTGTTTTTTTAATTGTTGATGCACACACACTACAAATTAATAAAAGGGCAAAGTTGATTTCCAAGGTCCTTTCAATAGATTCTTCCCACTAATGGCATCAAAGCAATAAACTATTGAAGAACACAAATCTTCATACAGGGTGGTGCCATAAGCCTTTCTTTAAACAAGTTTACAAAAGTAAAAGGGTTAAAAAAATGAAGGCGAATTCTTCTGCAATTATTTCACAGACGTTGACATAATTATTAAATTAAACTGCGAGTCTTATCATCATTTTCCACCAACATATATTAACATTGAGAGATGAATCTTTTTTGATTCTCTCAGAACTTTCATTTTTACTGTTCATGATACCAATCTATGAAATTGAAAGAAAATACTTCACTCCTCCATGTTCTTTTTTTCTTTCTATTCTTTTTTAAAAGGTGATATGGATACCATATCAAATGTAAGGCCTTATACAGTGTATATTTAATAAATTATGGATATTGGGGGATACTGCTACATTACCTACAAAATTTAGTTGAGAGTAGTCAAGTTTTTTTAAAGATGTTGCCAACAAAATCTTGTTTCAATATTTTACACTTATAACGTCCCACATTTCTAAGACCAGGTGGGGCTTTCCCTACTGTACATGTAGTCTTTGCATGCGTCCTGTCCATCAATTCTATTTTCATAAAAGGATGGCAGGGGAACCCATTCCCCAACACTAACTATAGATAGCTTTTGGGGCATCTATTTACTTTCAAAAGTAAACAACTAAGCATCATATGAAAATATCCCTACAAATTTACATCCTCCCTTCCCTTGACTAGAGGTATATGTGTGGACATTAATGTGCAGTGTTTTGAAATGTTTGTTCTATGTATGAAAACATGTGTATACTTGTAAGTAATCAACCAAGGGACCAACATCTTCAAGTCATCTCCATGATAAAGGACATACTAAAGGGCACTAGTGTGCTGACTTGGTTTTGAAAAAGGGACCTTCGTGTTACAAGACCACTGTTCTACCACTGTGTCATTAGGCCTCCTTTAGAATTAATCCTAGACCATTTTGGAATGTGCTTGCAAGTACATGCACATCTTGACAAGTACATTTTGTCAAAAGTGTGCACAAATGGTATGAAATCAACTCTAGAATCAATCCCTGACTATTTGGAATGCGCAGATACTTGCCCATGTTGATGTTAGTTTGTGCGAGTTTTTATTTAATAATAAGGCTCAAGACATTTGAAACAATTTGCAATAGATCTTCGATCGTTATCCTAACTATTCCGTGAGGGAATTCACACTGGAGGTTGAGTTGAAGGTGGTGTTAAATTTGGGGGTGAGAGCAGTCTTACAAAAATGATGACATTGCCATCAGAGTATGCATTGCTCCAGCTAAGTAGGCAAGACTAAGAACAAATATTATAACAAAAATGAAAACACACGAGATGAAATTGACTGCATCTCTAATGTGCCTCTGCCTAAATGTATGTTCAATGATCAACGATCCTGACCGCGCTCTTGCTCACACATCCTGCTGATGTATGCCCTTATGCGCACCAGCCAAATGACCAAGCAATATGGCGGACAGTGGCCTCTTGAAGTGCATGCCCTAATATGATGTACAGTGCGTATGAAAAAAAAAGTTAAAACATATGTGATCTATGTGGACTTTCATGACGCTTTTTATATCTGTACCAGAAAATTTATGAATAGGGTATCAAGACAGAAATCGGGTTACTTTTTAGTATGAAATATATTCCAAGGTCAAATTTGTTATGACTCATTAATTATAAAGTTGGGTATCCATTTTTTGTTGACACACACTGTACAAGAGGAGATCTAAATGCAATGTGATGCTATGTCAAACGGGTATGTAACACTATAGATGCCTATAATGCATTGTTCATTTATTTCTACCTTTCTGGAAGTCCTCTAACATCACACCATGTACTTCTGTGCATCTCCATAAGGTGTAGATCTCTTGGAGTAATAACTATGATCTAACTGATAATATGATACTCTGTATTATCATTCTGGATGCAAACTCTTTCACAAATCAAACTGTCTACTTCTAGGCGGCGAGTTCTACAGCAGCCCAATGATCCCATGCCTACAAGATAATGTGAAACAGCATACATCCCTGTATATACATGTCAATTTATACACCCATATTCATCAAAGATGTTTTAGTTGAACCTGGCTAAACTTAGTCCACTAATGAATATAGAAGGCCAGGTGGCAAACCCTACGTTCCATATAAATACCTGAAATCATGTCACAAAATATAGACATCAAATGACTTTGGTTATGAAATGAAAATGGGAAGTAAGTTCATAATGACCAGTTTATTGACTTTTTTCATTTATTTATACAGAATGATGGTACTTTGTACAGGATGAAAAGGTTGATACTTTAGTACTCCTTACATTGATGGAATAAATCTCTGATCTTATGCTGGCTTGAAAGTGGCTTCAATTAGCCCCATAATAAAAAGCAATTGGGAATACAGGCCATCCAATTTGAGTCTCTGCATAACGATATTAGAAGAGTTTTGTACATGGCGTATGCAAAAACAAGATGGTGATAACAAAAGTGAACTTCTTGGACTCTTAGCACAAATCAAAGAGCTCTAAAGATATTATTATTAGTCTAGTTATCAGAACCACTCAAGCACTGTCTCCTCTATCTGGGGGGTATTCAGAGTGTCTGATCACATAGTCATGGAGGGGGGGGGGGCATGTTGTAATTTACAGCCGTACTGACCATATGTGCATTGAAAATCAAAATTCTTGTCAACATGTATTCCAGCCATTAACAATTCAGTTACAGAAGGGACTTTTCAAATTACATTTACTAAACTGATATTTTTAAAGAAATATAAACGTAACATACATGAATGGAATGTCAGAGTCTTTATAAAACACTACTAATTATACACCTTCCTTTTTCATACACAATACCGGTATCTCATGACTTTATTGGTAGAAGAAAAGATCAAGGACAAGACAGCATTGCAAGACTGTTCTGCTGGCCAGTGTTTCCAAGTTTGTAGGACTTAGGCAAACATAAAGACTTGTGACGGTTTCATGAGACAATGTTAGATCTGTAACAAAAGCAAATCTACTTTGTACAATCTGATTCTGAAAGAAAGATTTTGTTAAACTCAAAACATGATTATCTGAATAAGTTAGCTATGTTTAAATGGAAATGAATTAAAGAAAAATCATACTGTGATTGATCAAATTATTACCTCCATCAAAATACAGCAAGAGATAATATTCATTAATGTGTAATTATTAATAAGACAAGTTCAAGTGACTTCCATGTAGATGTCAGCAAGACGACCAACAGAAGAGGGTTCAGCATCTCAGATCAAAACAAACTTGGGTAATATGACTGTATGAATTAAATACAAGGCAACAACCAGATTGTGTCTCACCCACCTGAAACCAATTTACAAGAATGTCTCTAAGGAGCATCCCTGACCCGTTGGACCCAAGCCTATTTCTCTTGATTTTTTCGGCTTTCCTCAAGAGTAATTTGCTATCAAGGTTGGATTTCCCTTTCATTTTATTTGTGTACATAGCATACAAACAAAAAAAGTATACCCAACTTTGGTAGCTTTTAATCAAAAAGTTATAAACTGAGTGGCCTTGATTTATATTTCATGATAAAATCATAAAGAGCAATTAATATCTAGTCTAATGATACCTTATTCATATTTGTGCCGCCCCAAATGACTGATCAGTCACAGGCTTTTAAAACATATTGTTAAAATCCTCTTGTACAGCAATGAATGTGGTTTAAAAGCCATTAAGCATTTATAATTTCAGTCTGAAAATAATTGATGACCCTGGTACTCAGATCCATGGCAGACAAAATTATGAACAGGATATTATTAGACAGAAAATGAGTTGCTCTTTATCATCAAATATATTTCAAGGTCACATTGTTAATTAGGAAGCTAAGATAGTTGGACCTAATTCTTTATTTTTAAAGCACTGTATGTTTTATGTAGATGGATTTATGCTAGCCAATTAGCATTAGAGTGATGGATACAGTAGATGCATCATAACTAGGCTGGCAGAAGGGATCAGCCTGTATTCTTGTTTATTGCTCTTCAGCCTGGTTTCTAGAGTCATTATCAGTGGCATGTGCTACGTACAGTATGCTATGTTTATTCCAAGGGGTGACACCGTTTGATTTCTTTTTCAAGAAAAGCTATAATGGCTATATTTTGCTTAAATCTTACTTTTATGTAACAGGCTTGACTGAATTGAAAAAAAAGAGAGAGATAGAGCGAAGGAAAAAAAATGGCAACCCTTCATGAAGACAACAAAAATAGACTTAACATTAGAGGATAGTGGAGAATTAATCCAACAACTTGTGATATGAAGCAAGGAAATGAAATTCACGCTCATGGCAGGAGTAAAGGCACGGGTGCCTTTGTAATAAAGAGTTGGGACTGAAGCATGAAACCGATAAGGCTTAAAGGAAAGTCCACTTTGACATCTAGTTGGTTTTAATAGAAGTAGAACAAGAGGAATGTGACTGCGCCTTGCCTCCACCTATAGGTATGTTCATTGATCAATGATCATGTGACCTTTAGCACCTGACCCTGTGAACCCTTGATCTAATCAGTTCATCCTTGAATGCTCATACACACTTCATTCATGTTTGTTTTGAATTGGTCAATGCTTTTTATGTTATCAAAGCAACAAGATGTATTCTGGTATTTTTTAAACGCTTTTATAACCCTGTGACCTTTGACCTTCGAGTTCTTACACCCAAAGACTAATCACTTCATCCCTGCATGCTCATTCATACTTCAAACAAGTTTGGTGTAAACTGCTTTATTGCTTTTCAAGTTTAAACGCCATGGTAACAATATATTTTCTGGCAATTTTGAACACTTTTATGACTCTGTGACCTTTGACCTATTTGACCCAAAGTCTAATCAGTTCATCCATGCATGCTCATACATATTTGATAAAAGTATGATTAAAATATGTTTCTTGAGTTATCGCTGTAATGAAAAAAAGAGCAGGACGGACAGATGGACAACCCGAAAAACAAAATGCCTCCGGTACCATCTTCGTTGGCAGAGGCATAAAAATACATGTAATAAAAACTGATTGGTGAAAGTTTGAGCAAAATATGTTTAAACTCTGTAAGGAATTATTGGAGTTGATCAAACACAAATTGGCAACTCTGTGATGTATCTTGGAAGGTCCCCCTCCCATTTGCTCCGTACAACAAAATAAATATTTTTTTACACAACCCCTGTATGAAAAATCTATTCCTTCATTAACAACTAAGAAAATGAAACTTTATGAAATTTTCTGTACAGAGCAAATTGGAGAGTACTTGGTAAGATCCGTCACAAAGTTACCAATTTGTGTTTCCAGATTAAAACTTTAAACTATCTCAAATTTTTTTCTCACATTTTTCTGCAATCAGGAGGGAATTCCCCTTTAACGCATGTAGTTTTCACATGTAAACCAAAGTTCTGTACGAGAAACTTTAAATGTGAATGGTCACTCAAAACTACTATGATATCTACCTTTACATGATTACTGACAAACAAATTATAAGCTATAGAATAACATGTGGTTGATTTTCAGTGCTTTTTGTTTTTTGCACCATGATTTACCCCGTTGAATAGATCAACAAAACTTTGGTCCAAATCACAACATGACAGAAAGTAAAGAAATAAAAATTCATAGAAAACTAAGAGCATAATAATAATATCAAAACATCATTGTCACTTGCTGTCCATAATACAGCACTGTATCACATGAATACTTGGTCATTGATAGTTTGTCTCCTTAGGAACACAATGTGATACTTGATAGATACAGTAGGCATCCTTTCCCTCAAAGTTCATAATCTGACGAGGTTGAAAATAGAGATTTCTGTCCTGTCAGATAAGCTCCTGTACACATTTAGTAGATAACTTCATAGACTGTTGCTTTCTTGTCACCTGATCCTGTCACAATGAATTTGTTGTCCACTGAGATATCACAGCAAAGCACAGATGACGACTCTTTGGACTACGGCACATGAAAAACAAAAGAAACAAGAAAAAAGAAAAATATGTTAACAGAGGAATCTGTCAATTTTCTCACCCCTTTAAACAGTATATTCATTACAGGAAGTACATCCAATTTCCTACATGTGTAATTACCATTCAATTGAGTATTGAGATGTGTACTGTGAAATCATTCTAGCACTCAGTAGTAGGTGGAAAATGTCACAAATCTCTCTAGGCCACATTCCTTTTTTACCGTCCAATTTATTTCTTGTCAAAAGTATGAAATATTACATGGGCCTTAATATATGACTGGAAATGGGAATTTTTAAAGCTGTAAAATGGCATATAGTAGTAAAAGGGTTTGGCAAAAAAAGTCTGATGCATTTACACGGTCTAGCCACTTTGGAGCAAAACAAAAAGTGAATTCCTCAGAGAGCGTCAAGTTTTGTGAGAAAAAAAAAGGTGGGGATTTTCAAATCTGATTTCTTTTTCTGTTCATCTCGAGTATTGGTAATTACATGCTTTGCACTGTTTCAGTAGAGTCATGTCATACAGTTACGTGTGTACAGATTCTTATTCTTTTATGACCAACAAAGTTTCAGCGCAAATACAAATTATAATACAAGAAAGGGAGTGTGATTCCAATGCGGAAGGGTATGTACAGTCAAACCTGCTTTAGTGACCACCTGTCTACAAAGACCATATTTTTTGTTTCCCTTGAAAATGGTTTCTCATTGAAACATGTGCTAAAGGAACCTTTCTACAAAGGCCACTTTTTGTGTTTCCCTTGGGCTGGCAGTTGCTATAGACAGCTTTGACTGTAGTACTTTCAGTAATTTGCATGTTTTATTTGAAAGAAGAATATTCTCACCTGGAATATGCTTGCGCCATAGGGAGTTCTCCATGCATTGAGGAGGTTATCTTTTCCTGTACTGACAAACCATTTGCCACAATGTGCAAACTTGAGAGAAAGGACACAGCTTTCATGTAAGTGTAGCTGGTACTTATCAGGCTTGGTGTGATGAAGAACTTCCACATTGCTGCTCTCCATGCTACATCACAATACACACACAAAAAAGAAGAAGAAGCAGTAATATTTGGTTGTTCTCAAATAGGATACAAATACTGTAATATAAAACATGAAACATACTATACATACATATGTATATATGGACCTGCTAAGACTTAGTTTCCAGACAGCAGGACACATACGGTAAAGCTAGCATCTGGGACTATATAACAAACTGAGAGTTCAAGTAATATTATTTAGTTCTTGTATAGCACATATGAATAACGTCTCTATGCGTTTCCAAGGAGCTTTGGAAATTATTACCCTAGCTTTAGCTCCGGCAGCTGTAATCAGCGCACAGTGCATTTCAAGGAATAATCCTACCAGGTACTTATTTACCTCACCTGGGTCAAGTGTGGCAAAATGTAGATCAATATCAATAATATACATATATATATATATATATATATATGGACCTGCTGAGACTTAGTTTTTAGACAGCATGACACATACGGTAAAGCAAGCATCTGGGACTATATAACAATTTCAGAGTTCAAGTACAAAGCCCCATGTGTCTTCAGACACTGACAAGCCAAGTACAAGACCTTCAGAGACTTTAATTGTTTTGGATCTAAAATCTTTCCTGCAGCTGTAGGATTTGTTGTAAATGAATGGCAATGCATCAAAAGGCTACTGAAAAAGATCTCAAATCTTGTCTTGCGATCATATCCAGATATTGGCTTAGTAGGGTGTGTACTATATAATTTTTTCGATCGCCGAAGTGATATTATGATCACGATGGAAAATATAACTCCCTTGCAGTCCAAAGAATGTATATCAACCCCCCTTCCAGTCATTATCTGTTATATTAGATAGCCTTTTTACAGTTTTGTTACATAAAATTGCGATCTCATGCCTTGTTTTTTACTCGAGCAGTCCAGCCTTTCACGTTTAATACATGCGGCTAAGACAATACAAACAATGAGTATGGGGTTATTAAGCGCAGGGTTGCTTGGACACTGTTTGACACAAAAATATTCTCATTTGAACATATAGTCAAAATTGCAATCAAACCGGGAGGGCAATATGCTAATTACGATCCTTGCAATCGATATCAAGTAACAAGTTATGCACCAATCATATCTTTTTATCTGTAAGAGCTATCTAATATTATCGATTGGATCAACTGAGAAGAAAGTCGACTCAAAGTTGGCCAAGGTAATTACATCAAGTCCATAACAATATGAATGTACAGCTTAAAATGTTGTAACTCTTCTAATTAAAAACATATTGATTTCTTTCTTCAATGTGCTTTTGAAAAATATCTATAAAAACAAACCTGTTTTGGGCTATGAGTAGGACTTTCATTTATTTCAATTTTGTTTTCATATCTGTCTTGCTGCCCACATAACTTGAATGATTAGTCCCCCAACACTTAATTTAATAGTACTTTTGACAGAATATGTCATGTTTACTGTGACAAACTCACCCAACAGCAAGCCATTCTCCTGAAGGACAGTATCCCAAAGAAAATATCTGAGATGTGAAGTCATGTTGCTGCAGTTGTCTTCCCTGTAAAACAAACAAAAATAACATGTAAATCAAAGAGATTTCAAACATCTCAATTTCACAAGAGCAGTAAAACATTTGAAGAAATACGGCCTATGATATTAAATCATTAAATAGAACAAGTAGAGTACTCATGTAACATAATTGGCGTTTGCCATGAGACCTATCACACAATCCTATGAGGCCTTACATGAATATTGATTGACATACAAATCTCTAAAGCTAAGGAAAACACAACAAACAAGACAAATGCGACTATGTCTCCAATATGCTTTGGCATAAAAATCTCCACAGATTTAAATTATTTCATCCCATAACTAAAGTAGACTAAATAGCTAGTTGTATACAATAAAAAAAACAAAGAAAGTATACAAAAAAGGAAAAAACTTAAGTTCACATGCTGAGGGTAAAGGGTTCAGCAGTATGAAGAAAATATTACAGGATAACATTTGGAAAATTCCCAAACATGATATGGTATCTGATTCAAACTAGCGTTCCATGCCTCCTTTTCTTAATATACTCTTACACTATTTGGTCCTCTCTAACATCTGTCAATGAATGAGACTTCCTCATTTGAAATGTGTTTTACATTACTGAGCTTGAAGGGGAACATTCATTTGCCAAAGTGATTCATAGTGATACAAGTTGGATGACTAATGACTAGATAGACCAAATAAAGAATTTATAATCAGGAATAAATTGTATTTTTCTCACCACTGAACCAAAAATGTTACTAACCTCTCTGAGATCCCATGATCTTACAGTGTTGTCCAGACCCCCTGTCCATAACTTTGAACCATCAGGTGATATATCAATGCAGCTTGCTCCATCCGTGTGGCCCTGAAATTGCCTGCAAGGGTCGAGTGAGGAAAAAAAGAAATATTAAGAATATGTCATCTCTTCTGACAAAAGTATAATGCATTGTCACTAGAGAGGACTTCATTCAGTCTGGCATTCACTCTTGACCTCTCTTTGACTGCTAGTGTGTGGAGTCAACTAACAAACAGTTCTGCCCACAGGCAACCTCAGCCAAGATAAAGATCACTTTTTGAGATATTTCAACAAAAAAAATTCTTTAACTCACAAGTCTTTGGAAGTGATTTAAATCTCTGAATATCATTTTTTAATGGGACGGCTTAAATCACAATTTGAAATCATGATTTAAATCACAGTGACTTAAATCGTACCAACCCTGCCTGCACAAGTATATAAATGGTGTTATGTGCGTCTGAACTAAGAAAAGCTATATATTCTTTCTTTAAACACAACCAAGTATGAGTATTGTAAAGAGATTGTTACCAAGAAAGATATTTTTGGTTTAGGTCTATGAAACAATTGATTAAACTGATTGTTGAACTCTTATGAACTCATCAAAGTTCAAATATCCAAAAACTAAGTAGCACATACATCAAACAATTAAAATAGGCTATGACAAAGTGCAAATAATCAATAATTTCCTTAACTTTCAAGAATGGAGAGAAAGAGGAGACTTACCTGACAAGCGTTTGGTTGTGAAGATCCCATACAGCAATGTTACCATCACTACAGCAGGAGAAGCAAACCTTGGAATCAGGGCTGATGGCCAAAGCATAGCAGGCTGGAGCACTGGATGTCAGCTCTGCTTTAATACGAGGTGTAGCCTGAACAATACAAACAAGTCAAAACAGCTCATCTATATCTGCTCTCAGACCTCACTTGATTGAATTTTTTGGGGGTAATGAACTGAATGGAGGATTCGAAACCGTCTTTACACATTTTGCTGCATATTCTCAATTACTGCATTTTATGACACTGGTATATGTCTCTATTTTCACCTTGCACATTTCTCAAACCAAAGTTTATAAGAATATAGGACCAACGTTATAATCCTTTTACAGTCATTTTTTTTTTATTAACTTTTAAAATTAATATTTATTTCCCTATTAAGCTTTAAAGGTACTATGTCCCTTTTGCAGCCAAACTCAAATTCTGTAGAACTTTGCAGGAATCATGAATATGTCATGTATGTCCTATCTGTGAAATTTAAACGTTAGCAGTGTCCTCATATTCAAATTATGCAAGGAAACCCGTTAACTTGCTAGACTTCACTGTCAGACACTATTGAGTGACTGACTGGCTTTTTTTTTCTTTGGTAATAACATACATGAAAAGAGTTGTAAAGGGTACTTGAGCATTTGTCTACATCAATAACCCACTTCTTGTGATGGCCAAGATTAAACTGATTGAATCTTTGCGCAGCATAAAACGTATGACCATTCGGTACAATTGTCTGAAAATCAAGACTATTACTTTTGGGCTCTATAGCCCTAAAGTCGATTTGACAACTAATAGTCGTTATTTTCCCACTTGAAGACATTTTCAAGCCCCACCTTTTTTAGGGAAGTTCTAAATTAGTATTATCTTTCAAATGCAGTTGGAATTTAACTTTTTCATTTTTTGGGCCTGCAAATGGGACATTGTACCTTTAAATACAATTTATAACACTTGAATATCAGTATATCAAACCACTGCTTTGACTATAATGTATTTAGCCAATTTCATGCCCACAGCTCTGATCAATAGGAGGCCCAGAACATTATCAATGACCATGTATACTTATAATTAAATGAAAAAATAAATGCTTCAGCAAAAAATTGGAGGTAGAAACTACTTACTGCTGCTAAATCCCATATGGATAGAGTACTGGCTTCGCCTCCAACCAGGAGTGTTCTTCCATCAGGTAGTAGCTTGCACGATCGGATGTAGTTATCTCGATTTAGACAGTCTAGTTGAGATACTGGACTTCTATTACCTGACTGACTGATATCCCACACCTTCACACAACCCTACAAAAAAAAAACATATCAAAACACATCAACATAACTGTAATGACATAATTTGTCATTATTTGTTTAATAGGAGAAGGAATTATGTGAGGAAAGCAAATGGAGAAAGTATTGGTGTACCTGTTTTATTCTCGTTTTAACAGGTATGTAAATTTGTTCTCCAGAATTAAATAAGGAATTTGAAATTAATGTTCCAATTGTGCCAAGCCCAGCTTTTGTACATTTATAATAGAAGTGGACCCTGATTTTTTTTACAGAGTTCAAACATCTGCTCGGCCATTAGCAATTTTCTTCATACAATTTTGTTCTAAAACATTCTGACTAGAAGAGAAGAACAAATTTTGTACAGAAATACATTTGTTCATATAGCTATACAATGAATCTTGTAAGTTTGAAGTGTGGATGAATCATTCAGAGAAAATTGGACACAAACCTTATAGAATCAACAATAAATACTAGGAGAGAATCCTCCTGTACAAGTGGGAAGGGGGTGTAGGTGGATTGAGCCAAAGCCCATAGTCAGATAAATATGTAATACAGTCAAACCTGCTTTAGTGACCACCTGTATAGAAAGACCACCTGTCTACAAAGACCACGTACTATGTTTCCCTTGAAAATGGTTTCTCATTGAAACGTGTACTAAAAGAACCTGTACATAAAGATCACCTGCCTATAAAGACTACATGTCTTGTCTCCCTTTGGTGGTCTTTATAGACAGGTTTCACTGTATATGAAACTAAGTGAGATATTGTGAGCCAGCCAGCCAGCCTACCTTGCCTCCTGTGTAGACATGTCTAGTTGGGTTACTGATGGTCACAGCACAAACCACCTCTCCATGATTGAGAGTATTTATTTGCCGTGCATGACGAGGAATCCCGGGACCAATTAAAGCATCATGAGGGAATGGTACAGGTTGCATTTTACCGTCTGCACTCACGTGAAATGAGTACGCACTGTAAGGAAGAAAAATGAAATAAAAACAATATTTCTTTAGTTCCAGTCATTTACACACTATAATACCATACATTTTCAACTTGAGAATTAAATATAAAGTTTCAAAAGTTAATAGATAGAATAAAACTATCATAATTCATTTTCATTCATTCTTTCTTTTATTTTTGTATTAGGTTTATTAATTTCTCTCACTCTTGTGCTCTGTCTGTCTCTCTGTCTCTGCCTCTCTTGCACTTGTTGTGCTGTAAGCAGTATTGTATACACAAACATATACACTGCATGCGGTAAAAACCTACTTTAATGCTTGAAACTCCGTAGTAAACTAGCAGCAATAGATTATAGATTGTGATGTTCATATTCATATTTATTTCATTTCCAACAGAAAGGTAAACAAAGATATTACATTTGATTTCATACATAATTCATTTTTTCAAGAAAATAATCAAATAAACTTTGCACATAATAAAAATTATTACAAGAATTTCTTAATTTCTGAGGAAATGGGGGGGGGGGGATCCACTAAAAAGCAGTGCTTGTAGGTTGTGGATCACATATGAATTGCTGAAATCCATTTAATTTGCTGCAGTGTTTCATAGTTTTGTATGAGATTCATTCTTGCCAAAACATTACAAATAAAAAACATCCTTTAAAAGTGGTGTAAACAGCATATTATACTTACGGTTTGCCTCCAGGTATGCCTGGTATAGATGAAATTCTTGTATGTGCATGGGGGTCAAAGGGCACAGGACCTGGATTAAACTGGTAACAAACAAAGACAAATAGAATCCTTAAGTTGTGCAAAATGTGACAACAACAGCACTAAACATGTATATTATATTTTACTTTCACCTACAAACAGGGTATTGGAAAAGGCAATCATGAAATCATAAATTACATATCAAAGCCATTCTCGTTGATGTGATTTAGTGAAAGTTGAAAGTTCCCACACTATTGAAAAATATATATTAACCTATATTTGGTCCATATCCATTTTGTCTAATAACCATATGGTCTAATCATCATTTGGCCTAATAACTGTTTGGTCTAAATATCATTTAGTCTTATAGTGACATTGGATACAGTTTAATTTCTGTACCATCCATTTGGCCTCCTGATACATCACGATGACTTTTGCAAAGTGAACTCAAGGGCAACTTTAATACATGTACCTTTTCATGTTACCAATATCTCAAGAAAAGACCATACAAATGTGATGGTGATGGACTATGCTATAGATATCCATAAGATCTCACAGAAATAATGATATTTGGGGAGTTACGAATATATGCTCATATCAAAATGATGTCTGGCCGTTAGATCATGTGATATTTCTCCTCTCTGCTGCCATCTTCAGGAAAATGTCTTGTATCAAAATGATGGCTAGCTGAACTCGATATCCACGCATTCGTAACTCCTCAAATATCACTATTTCTGTGGGATATTATGGATATCTAGAGCATTGTTTGCCAAGGAAAACTATTGTTTTTATATGTATAGCTGATGTACAAAGGTAGAGTATAAGTACAAACCAAGTGTCACAAGGGAGGGTTTGTTGCAGATATACATACCATAGGATGTCTGTAGGGACCCAATGCTCCCGGGGACAGGTTGCTTGGCATTCCAGGAGGCATATATGGATTGAGGTCGTGGTTGACTCCACTAGGGCCTGATAACAAAACATTGATATTACAATCAAATATTACCTTACAATAAATCATCATCATCATCATTATTATACTTAAACCTATACTTCAAAGTACCCTGTTTATACCTTGTACACTGTTCGTATAACCTACCTAGACTTGGGGGTACCCTGTTTATACCATGTACACTGTTCGTATAACCTACGTAGACTTGGTGGTACCCTGTTTATACCATGTACACTGTTCGTATAACCTACCTAGACTTGGTGGTACCCTGATTATACCCTGTACACTGTTCGTATAACCTACCTAGACTTGGTGGTACCCTGTTTATACCCTGTACACTGTTCGTATAACCTACATAGACTTGGTGGTACCCTGCTTATACCATGTACACTGTTCGTATAACCTACCTAGACTTGGTGGTACCCTGTTTATACCATGTACACTGTTGGTATAACCTACCTAGACTTGGTGATACCGTGCTTATACCCTGTAAACTCTTTCTAGAACCTACCTAGACTTGGTGGTACCCTGCTTATACCCTGTACACTGCTCCTAGAACCTACCTAGACTTGGTGGTACCCTGTACACTGTTGGTATAACCTACCTAGACTTGGTGGTACCCTGCTTATACCCTGTACACTGCTCCTAGAACCTACCTAGACTTGGTGGTACCCTGTTTATACCCTGTACACTCTTTCTAGAACCTACCTAGACTTGGTGGTACCCTGCTTATACCCTGTACACTGCTCCTAGAACCTACCTAGACTTGGTGGTACCCTGTTTATACCCTGTACACTGTTGGTATAACCTACCTAGACTTGGTGGTACCGTGTTTATACCCTGTACACTCTTTCTAGAACCTACCTAGACTTGGTGGTACCGTGTTTATACCCTGTACACTCTTTCTAGAACCTACCTAGACTTGGTGGTACCCTGATTATACCCTGTACACTGCTCCTAGAACCTACCTAGACTTGGTGGTACCCTGTTTATACCCTGTACACTGCTGCTTGAACCTACCTAGGCTTAGTGGTACCCTGTTTAAAACCTGTACACTCTTTCTACAACTTACCTATACTTGGAGGTACTTTGTTTACTGGAGGCTTGATACCCTGTGCACTGCTGCTTGAACCTGGAGTAGCAGCTCCACTGCTAGTGGGTGTCTCTGACTTTGGTGGGGCAGGGGAACTCCGCTTATCATTTTCGTTCTGTTACAAAAAAAAATATAATAAACATATTATTCAAATACACATTAGCTCTATATGTTATAAACAATAGAAGAAAAAGAATTTGATTAGTGCTATTCTCTTTTTGATTCGAATGAACATAAATTGTTGCCAGTGAGTCGAGTCTTCCCTACACCTGTAATCAAAACTGATTTTTCACAATTATCCAAAGTTTACTTGTCATCAGATTTGTGGCGCTAGAACAATTTGGTAACAAACTGAAGAGTAGACATCAGCATTCAAGGTGACACCAGTTAAATATTTGCAAAGCGTTTCAGGAGGCAGTCATGCGTTAAAAAGGCAACCTACCCCCCCCCCCCCCCCCCCCCCCTCTGAAAAAAAACCAACAACAACATCCCTCGCTGAATGAGGAGGTTACTGGTTTGGTCACTTGTGCCAGCATTTTTTTTTGAGTCTAAACCTATCTAGGTTTGTATAGTGGTAAACGAGGAGGCGCGATAGCTCAGTTGGTAAAACAGCAGTCTCGTAATCTGGCGACCTGGGTTCGAAACCAAGGCGCTAGTGCCCTTTGGTAAAGCATTAATCCTCATTACCAGGTCCCTCGGAGAGGACCTAAAGCCCCCGGTCCACTGGTTGCTTACTAACAAGCATTTATGCTTTCTTAGCAGTCAGTTAAAATAACCACCACTACACACAGATAAAAGTCAGTGAGTTGATTCTTACCTCTCTAGGTTTGGATTGTGGTGAACTGGCACTTGATGCAATACTGTTGGGCGTGCTGGATCTCTCTTTCTTTGCCCTGTGTTTGTCCATAGCATTTTCTCTTTCTCTTTCTCTTTCTCTCGGTGACATTTGACTACCATTGGGAGCCGGTGACGGAGGATTCTAATACAAAACAATAAACAATGCGATTTGTCTTTAATCCCCTGTAACTTCACTTTGTTTCAATATCAAAATAAAATTGCCACAAAATGTAATCTTGGGAAATGCTAAGCCTTATGGAATGACATTGGCAAAGAATTTTTCAACTTTGAAAAAAAATATTATGAACCTGGCAATAGATATCTACCAATCAATTGTACAATATATAAACTAATATATGAGGTACTTTCACAACTTCTGAGTTTCCAAACAACTATTTCATCAAATTTATTGCCATGACCTTCTATAGCATGGTAGCCTTGACACGTCACCATTACTATGGATATCTGGGCCCTGTCTTATAAGCAGTTGCGATTGATCGCAGCTTATGCTCAGGTTGATTAAATCACTCAATTCCATTGTATTTTGCATGGACATGTTTGCTCTTATTTCATCAATTTCATCAATTTATTCCATTGTCTGTCAGTATTCATACGTTCTATTTGATGTTATCATCTAGATCAATATGTAGATCTAATATACATGTCAATCATAAGCTATAGAGGAAGTACTCTGGAACTAGGAACTCACCTCATTTGCAACATCAACAATGAGATTGTCATCACTCTTGTCACAATCACTTTCCTGAAAGGATACCAGAGTCAGGGAAGAGAAAAATGGGGGGGGGGGGGATAAAAAGGGGGAGGATTTAAAGATTAATTACATTTCATTCTTAAATATGACAATTTAAGTGTTGGCCAAGGTCATACCATCAAAGAAGATTTGTTGTATTTGACAGTGAACCTGCATGTAAATGTTCATCTACTGTTTTCGATCTACATTTTGATGATTGGTAAAGTTAGATATGAAGCCACAGCTTTGTTTTTACTTCTTAATTTTTCTTGGATATATGTGATATTAAACCTACACACATTTCCATTAAACTTCTAAACTTAAATTTTGAAGAAGACTTGGGGGGGGGATTTGTTGTTGCTATATAGTACATGTAGAGTGTACTTCTATCATTAAAGTTCAACAACAGTGTTAATTAGATCATTCTATATAATTTCAATTGTATTAAAATCACAAAATAACTATTCCAAGTCATTTTTGTGTAGCTTCTTATCAACGATGCTATCAGTCTCACATCTTCTTTCTAAAAGGTCTTGAATAATAAAGATGAAACTTACCCCTGAATCCTTTTCCTCTCTTTTCCGCTTTGGCATGTTTTTACTGCTGCTCTCACCATGATCTGAGTTACGGTACTTATCTGAAACACGCTCCATACGTTCCATTGGAGAGATGGAGTTCTGTCACAAAAATAAATGAACACTCAACAGTAAACATATTGGTACTGATGTACACATACGAGTCCTTGATTTACACCAGAAACATGCATGTGGGTAGGTACCGAGGAGGCGAGGACACTCGTTAGAACTGTACCTTCACTTTAACGACCTTTCGCCAAAAAAACAAGGACGTCCTCTGTTTGAAAACACTGTAAATTATTCAGAATTTGAGGCCCTTTCATATAGGGATACATTTATTTAGGTGCTCTATTTCTACAGAAAAAGTAGGTCCTCGGTTATGCAGATTTCATTATCGTTCTCTGGATGCTATACTTCTACAGAAATGTGTGTCCTCAAATATGTAATAACATTCTGATGTGTATTATGAGTTCTCGATTTACAAGGAATACAGGTTTTAAGTTCCCAGCTAAAATAGCTTCAAATAATTATTGATTTGGTCATAACAAGGTTTAATAAGCAGAACACTTCAATGTAAAATCGACTTAATGAACTTTGACTTTTGACCTTATTTTATCCAAATCCACTTCGCTCACTAAGGTGATGGATACTGATATTAAGTTTAAAGTTCAAAGCTCAAATCATTCTTGATACTAAACTTGTCATGGTAGCCCAAATATTTCTGGAGATTTAACTAAAATTTGTGATATCATCATTTAAATCCATTATATTATCTAAATCACCATCTAAATCTGTTATGAAAAGCTAGAATGAAATAATTGCTTTTGAGGTCTTTTATATAAACATTTAATGCCCAAGTTGTGTCCCAAGCCATCATCAACCACTGTTTGGTTAGGTTCAGATAGCAGTGTAGAATTGAACTCTAACATGAAATAACCACAGCGCTGTACAGGCAATGGATGTGGTTAGGAGTCTTTGTCCCTACATGGCTTGATTATTTTTATTTTTATTTTTTACTCAATAAGTCATCCTTGTACATCAATGACCTTATATGACTTCATGGTCAAGCTTGCCTAATTTGATTTGGTTAACCCTATTCACGGGGGAGGGGTGTCAAATTTGAAACTTTGTCATTGACATTAATTGATGTGCTTTACCGAGATGGCATGATTACAAATCTGACTTTGATCCCCAAGGATCAGATCAGAGGGGTGTAACCTAACTGCAAATGTTCAGCCACACAAGTCAATGGTGACAAGGAAGTATAGTAAAAAGGGAATCAAAATACTGTAGCAGTACAGGACGGAAATATTGAGATTAAGAAGATGATTAATCTATGACCTTGTGTATGTATCACCGTAAAGCATGTATGATCGGTAAGCTTCTGAGCCTGGAGCTTGAGCTACAAGTGTTTTGTGCAAGATGTCTTCTTGTAAACTTGCATTGGATATATATCAATCATCAGGGTGACTGACATATCAGCAGAAGGCCAGGCTATTAAGTAAGTGGCCACTCCCAAAATATTG
The DNA here is from genome assembly GCA_035222895.1 of Strongylocentrotus droebachiensis. Lineage (NCBI taxonomy): Eukaryota > Metazoa > Echinodermata > Echinoidea > Camarodonta > Strongylocentrotidae > Strongylocentrotus > Strongylocentrotus droebachiensis. Next base: position 58,737 of record JAVYIG010001624.1, read on the forward strand.
ACATACAGATGACAAACAGTAGTGGGGCATCAAGACACCACCTTGACACGTTTATACATTTTCACTTTGAACTCTACAGTATCGAAGGGGGTGAGGTTCTATTGAATCCTTGAAGGAGAACAAAGGAAAATCCTTCCTTAATAACAAAAAATTCTGAAAGAAAGGAGACAAATCTAAAAAGCAGACTTGTGAAATTCCCACTTCCTGGTATTACTAATTGGGGATGTGCAGTTGGACCACTACACAGGGGTTTTACCCTACTCCCACTGCCACTATTCATTAACGGTGCAGTGGGTTCTTAGCATAAAAAGGTGGCATATCTCCTCTTCAAGGGGCTTCCATTCAACAAAAAGGCTTTGTATTTACAACAAAATAAATGATATTGTGCAAAATTAAGGGATAATCCACTTTCAAGGAGACATTTCAGCAAAAAAAATCTTTAACACACAAGCCAATGGAAGTGATTTAAATTGCTCCAAACCTACTAAGTACTTACACTCAAACCTAATCATATTGTCTTCCTATAATGACAAATACTTTTACCAAGTTTGAAATTCAAGGCTCAAATGTGGGGAGATATAACGATAACATGAAAGTTGGACGGCCAGGATTTGACCAGACATACTGTACATTTACACTTATTGTATAAAAGAAGGCATTGCCTAATACTCACCCTATGATCTGGACCTGTTTTTGAAAGATGTGGAGAGAAAAATACAAAGCAATTAGGAACATTAAGAAGGTGGAAAAACTATCTTTCTCTCTTTACTAACATTTCGATTAAAAAAAAAAAAAATTATTACAATGAAATTTGAAATATATCTCTCAATTGATTATATGATCATGCATCTTTAGAGTATATCAACACATAACATGAATGATAGGATGTGTGATAAAGACAAATGTGACTGCATCTCCATTATGCATCCGCTTACATTCAGTTTTTACCATTAGATACTACATGTAATGTTGTATCAATTTTCACACTCACTAAAATCGTATGACCTGTCTCTAAACTAGGTTTACTTTACCTCTGTTTGATACTGCATACTAGTTGACTTACACCCATCAAAATTATTTTTATGATTATATGATTCATACATAAGTCTAAAACCTCACAGTTATCACTTATTGACCTTTAAAAAAAAAGGTTTGACCTACTTACTGCAAGAAATTTTTAGCAAATGACCCTATAAGGTGACACATAGTGATAGGTTGATACCTCAAATGGTTCTTGAGATATCACAATACTGAGAAAGCAGATCAAACAGACAGACTGAGAGACAGACAACCCCAAAACATGGTTCTCTATTTTTAAATTTATTTTTTAAGATAAATAGTGTAAAATACAAAGGAAACTATAAATTGATGGTAATATAAATGCATTCATATTAGCCATGCACTTCATTATTGGTTCTTACTGTGTCGAGGGAGAGAGAGAGAGAAAAAAAAAATAACTGGGACATCATACACTTGATCATACATTTCGTTTTCCAAAATATTGATTTAAGTTCAGTGCAAAGAATGCCAAGAGGGGAAATGGTGTCACATACTTTTAACTACTCCAATAGTCAAGAGACTGAATCATCCACGTAGATGCTTCAGAAATAACACAAAGTAAGTGTTGATCAGAGAGATAAAAGAGAAGATTTCGAAATTCTTTCGGCAAATGCATATAAAAGGATCCTGCAATATCTTCCATGGTATATTTTTATTTCTTATACATTTTGCTGTTCATAATATTTGAGGTAAACTTTGCACCACCATCCAACATATTTCAATATTTCTTACATCTTCATTTGTTTGTATTACCAACTTTGTTTATGTCTATCTTCATCATTACTTGATACAAGTGCAGTCAAACCTGCTTTAGTGACCACCTGGCTACAAAGACTGCATTTTTTTGTTTACCACGAAAATGGTTCTCATTGAAACATGTACCAAAGGAACCTGTCTACAAAGACCACTTTTTGTGTTTCCCTTGGGCGGTCGCTATAGACAGGTGTGACTGTACTGTAAAACTTGTTACGGTATACAGAATACAGTCTTGTTCTGGCCCTAAGATGCATCGTACCTTTATCCTCTTTAGACGATGATAGCGATGGTGCTTGGGCAGCGATAGCACTGGAGAGCTGTAAGAGACCAGAGGACATACTGCTAGGTATCCCAGGCATTCCGGGATGAGGTGGCATAGGTACTGGAGGAGCATGTGCATGGGGAAGAGGATGCTGCATTGCTGCTTGACCCTGAAAGTAGAATACAAGAAGGAGGATGGTATTTAACAAAATGCTCATCAAAGAATTATTACACATAGATTTTAGCGACTGAATTATTCATACTCTTACCAGATTTTGTATTTGTTTTACCGGTTACGAGAGAAAAAAATATTTTTTTCTTTTCTTTTCTCCAGATATATGTTTCTTGAGAATAGTACATATTGAAGCTTACATCTAAAAGTATTCAACAAAGGCCCTAATATAGCCGGTTTACATTTCATTCTTGAGATACCAAAAAATACTTTTACATTGGGTGGTTAACTGTATAACGTTATTATATCCCACATCAAACAATTCCACTGAAAAGATTGGCCAGGATTTAGTGAGTTTTGGAATGGTCTAGCAGTCTGAATAAATCTATTAAGTTTGCAAGCCATATCAGATAATTTAGGGTTCTGAGCTACAGAGACATACTGTATACATGTATGTACACTGCTATTAATCATAATGGCATCAATGCAACCACTCATTGCTGTCACTCAATATCCGTGTACATGAACATACCAGCCAACATTTTGAACAAATCTGTACCCTTAACGGGGGTCTGAGGGCGCCGACCCCAACGTGGTCAAGGGGCAGCGCACCTACATGTATGGAGTACAAGCTGAAACATTTTTAAATATGAAACACAATGAAATGATGGGCTCTGGCTAACCCAAGTTTGATAGTTATTAGTACATATTATATTTACAATTAACTGACCATTAAGGATGCGTGGACAGGGCCCGATAGGTTGCTCTCCACATTTGGCTTTAAAAAAATAATAAAAAAATAAAAATAAAAATGGACATTCAGAATTTTGAGAAATCGAGTTCCAAAATGTTTAGGTCCTAAAATTTCAGAAAATCAGAATATTCTGAAGAAGTTGGCCAGTATGCATGTATATACAAAGATATCAAATTCACATAAACAAGTTTATTAAACAATGAGGCAATCCAATTGGGGCCGTATCTCATGATTAACATTAAAATAATTATCAACTAAACTTTTCCCCCAAAGATTCATCTACACATTTAGTTTCTGCATGAAATAAATGATTTGTGTTGTGCGGTGTGATTTCTTGAACCATGTTATGATTTTCAAATACTTACTGAGAAGTGTGGGAATGCAGACTGCTGCTGTAAAAGAAAAATAAAAAGAGATAAGTGTTGGTAGTTAAATGAAGTAAATGAAATCAGCATTTTGTTATAGCCTGTAAATATATTGAACAGAATGTTCATCCTAAACATGGAAAGTTCTTAGAGGCTCCTACAAGTCCAAGATACATGTACAAAAGTAGTATAGGATAACAAGGCAATTGCAAACTGCATCTCCAATATGCCTGTACACCTAAATTCAGTCAAGTTCATGGCTTGAATTATTCTTGAAATATCACAATGAGGTCAGAAATCCTCTCCCGACATGTCCACTGTTCTGAAAGACCTTTGACCTCTGACCTTACAATCCCATGATGTGATCACTTGTCTTCCTACAGTGATGTGCATACTACTAGTAGGTTTTAAGTTTAAAGCTAAAACAGATTGAAATAGTAATTGATTTGACCATAACAGGGCTTTTAGAAAATCCTTTAAAGCAGAAAAATAAAGTAAAGGAAATTGGTCAAAAAATTCAAAAAATTGTAATCACTTTAGGTATAGACTCTTCAAATTAAACTGAATCAGTAGTGTCTCTGTGATGTTGTGGCGGGCAACTTTCCCATTTGTTCCGACACACAAAATGACCACCAAAAAAAAAATTGGGTGGAGGGGTACATGCTCCCACTAGTGGTTCTATGAGAATATATGTATATCTATTTTTTATTTATTTATTTTTTTTTTTTTGGGGGGGGGGGGGTGGAGGGATTGAGGGTCTTAAGAATTAGGGTGGGTGCTTGAGACCCCCGCACCACAAAACTACAATAAAAGTCAAATAGTGTGGTTTTCAGTTAGAGCTCAATAAAGGTGTTTTTGGTCAGGATGGTAACATTTTAGTTTTCAGCATTTCCTGAAAGAGTATACTTTTTTCTACGAAATTTCGAAATTTGGCAGTATTTTGTAGACCTTGCATATTAACTTGGTTATTTGGACTACAGACTTCAATCACCCTTTTCTTTAAAGTAACATTCTATTCTATTGGGATGAGTAACATATTTGTTTAAAGCTGAGAATCTCTTCTATCAGAATCTTTTCTAACGACTTTTTGATGGTTTTGTGGTGCAGGGGTACATATGGCCTAAGAGTAGACCCCATTCTCACTCTCTTCATTGGATTGCTACGGCTCTATGCTAGATCGATCCACTAGTCCGTTCCAGGGGTATGGTTCCTTTGTATTCACACTCATCAACATTTTTGACCTCTTTCTATCTTTTCTCATGTTATTATTTGTTTTTATCATTCTATCATGTTCTCATAATTAAAGTGTAGACAGCAGAAAGTCGGAATGGGTTAATAGAATCATCTGTCCATGTAGCAGATATTGGTGTTCCCCAGGGTTCTGTGGTTGTCCCAATGTTATTTACCATGTACCCATCTCTATTGGGACATGTGATTAAGTCCAATCAAATGTCAGGGATGTGTTAAGCTGATATCAGCACAGTTTAACTCCACAACACACAGAATATTATATTGTACGAATAGACTCACCCCAATGATGGCATTTAGTTCTGTCATCGTAACTTGCTTCGCTCGTTCTACTGCAGCTGCTACTTGTTGTTGATGCTGAAAAAGTAAAAGAAATGAAATGAATGCTACTGTGTCTTCACTATGTGTTTGCCTAAATTCAGTTAATTCAGATTTACAATTTTGCAGATTGTATGTTTTAATCGATCTGAAATTGTAACGTGAAGAAATGAGTACATACAAATAATTCCCTAATCCAACAATTTAATGACAAATAATGTATAAAATATTCTAAGGAAACCGATAGTTTATAGAAAGTTTTATCGGCAGTAGTGAGATCTAATAGAGAATACCGACTTCATTCCTGATTGTTGCTACTGTGCATGCAGTGTTTTGTACATGTCTGACAACAATGCTTCCTGCGCTGATTGTAGAGATTGAAGAAGAGAAAGCAAGCTGCTATAATCAGAGGAGTCCCCCTACAGTACATGTAATTCTTCTCTCAAAAGGAACTGGTCAATGATATCCGAATTCAGAATCAGAGTCACCGATGATAGAAATATCTCCTCTCCAAGGGCTGGGACTCCTGACTCTGCCTATCTTGCTTCTTATATGTTGCATAATCCCTAGTTCAATGTCTCGGGAGGGCTCGTTATGTTTCCTCTCTCCTGTGGGCTCATGCTTACATCTGCTTGGTCTAGTGTGTCTGGTTTAGGGTGGGAAAGAGACTGTGCAGACCTCTCGGCATGGGTTCTACTCATTGCCCACATGGAGGATTAGATCATGAATCCCTTTGCGAGAAGATGGGGGAAAATGGATTGGAGAGCTTGGATAATCCGATCTCCCAGCTCCTTTGAGTTTGGAAGCAAGGAGGGGGCATGTGATGCATCTCTTGTGTGTAGTGGCAGGTGTATGAGTATCACCCTCTTCTCCCCTAGGAATGCGGTATTTTTTTGCTCTATTCCTTCCCCCAGCCTTTTCCTTTTTTTGTTTCACATTGGCTGTGGGGGGATTCGTGGATGGCTCACATTAATTCCCTTCGGTTTATCATTCAACAAGTCTTTTTCCCCTTATCTCTAGGTTTTGCATTAATGCTAGACTGGGGGCTGATCAATATTGGTCTGCTTTGCATTCGCAACACCGTTATTATCATATTTTGTTCTGTCTTTTTGGATCAGGGTATGATAGTAGATTTCCTGACATCGTGGCTCGGTAGAGTGCATTCACGAAAGAGGGAATATAAACGGGATGGAGGAGCATTATAGGCTCTGTAGGTTGACAGGTTTCCCTCATACATGCAAGCCCAGGGCTGTTTAATAGTTAGACACTCTGATTTTTGTTTAATGAATTGAAATTACCTTAAAATATATTATATGCAGTGTAATGCCAGTTAATCTTTCACATCCATGTTTCATTGAAGAAAACAAAGCATTAATGTTGTCAGTAAATATGTTTCCTTTCCTAAATCTATAATTTACTACAGTTGTATGCAACACCTTGTTCTTGGGTCTTGTGACTTTACAGAAGAAAACATGTTAATGTCAGGATTTCTTCCTGTCCCTGAATTCAATCATTCCAACACTATCCAGACAATAAGGGGTACTGATGCAGATGATCTGTGCTAGAAAGACATCACCTGTAATGATGGAAGTGGTGGTATAGGCAGTGGGACATCTACAGTAGCAATTGGTGAAGAATGAAGATGGTGTAGCTTCTCCTTGAAGGGCTAGGATAAAATTGCTGTGAAACTTGCTACAGGGTACAAGAAAGGAGCTGCCCAGATACATTTACAGAACCCCTGTCTCGGGAGGATTCTGTTCCTCTCGTTCATCAATTTCTGAATATGCCATACGGGGTATGCGCAGCAAGGAACAGGGTTGAAGATCGAATGATTGTTCAAATTTATTATTGATAGTTTACAGAACACATGCACTACACAACTGCCTGATTTGCATTTTGATCTAATCAAAGACTGAGACATTTTTGAGCAAACCAATTTTCGTGAGTATTCATTCGAAAGTAGCCAGTGCTCACTCAAGCGTGAAATATTGGCAATACTTTTAGTGTCACCCAATTGAATAGACCCCAACCATAATTTCATTTCTAAAAATTATGCAGATAATTTTGGGGTATACTTTCAAAACATGCACTTTAATTGATACCGGTACACACTGTGTATTAAGAACAGTGCATCCAGCATTTAACAAATGTCCCAGCATGTGCCACAAACCACAGAATCTTGTTTCTGTGTATAAGGCACACCACAATTTTTCATGTTTTCTTGGATGAAAAAGTGTGGCGTATACACAGGATATTACAGTCATAATTTGTTCTATTGATAACTTCCATGTTTTAATCCAAGTCCTCGAACATGTATTTTTAACATCAGCTAATGAGGAGAGCCCTTTACACGAGTTAAGGTGATTTCAAGGTATTAGCTGAGAGTTTCTTTTCTTTTGTCCTTGAACCTCATATTCTTGTATTTTTTATTATTGTTATGCTTTTTGTGTTTCTGGAAATCAAATACATTACATGTACATGTATATACCATAAAATAGCTACAAAGTATATTACCTTGCAAGATTCACAACATTCCATATAGAAATTAACATAAATAGGGAAGCAGCTAAGAAACTCACCTCTTGTGATAAAAATGGGATGATCTGAGCACAGATGGCATTCAACCGTTTCGCTATTTCTGTCTGTAAACAAAAAAATGAGCAAGATGAATGTGATGTTTTTACAGTGATGTTTTTACAAGGGTTGAGATACTTAATCGTACTGGGGCTAAATATGTGTACAAATGCATGTAGCCTGCCTGTCGTGACCTTTGGGCCTTGACATCCATGTACATGTACACATACAGTAATAACCCCCAAATATAATTAGTTCATAATTTCTACATAGTGATACATATTTCAGTACAAAGTTTGAACTTTATTGATGAAATTAATCTTGAGATCCTGAGAGAATGAGGCTAAAAAGTGTAATTTTATGGAAATTGGCCTTTATGTTCTCTCACCAGTGTACTGTACAGTACGAACTCCCAAATGTCATCAAGTCATCTCCCTATTGAGATAAATACTTCCAACAAGTTTGAAGTTCATGTCTCAATGGTTCTTGAGACAAGCCAGATAGATTAACAGACAACCCCAGAATGTGATGCCTCGAGCACCATCTTTAGTGGGCAGAGACATAACTTACAAATGCTTCTAGATACTTAAGAAGTTTAAATTACATGTCTTCAGGTTTTTAGTTTGTGTCTTTAACTCTTAAATGGTTCTTGAGATATTGCAATAAGACAGTGTTCAGGACAGATGGATGGATGGACTGAATTGCAACCCCAAAAAACATAATGCCTCCAGCACAAATTAAAAATCATGAGTAAACTTACATGGTTCTCTGCATATGCATGTATGTAACATTGAAGTAAAGAAAAAAATATAAGGATGGTAAAGTTTAACCCTCACCTGTTTGTGCATTTCAACATTGAGTCCGTATGACATCTCATAGTACTGTATGAATGAAAGGATAAAAATGTAAAGAATCATTATTACCTGTACAGTATGTACACCCTGTACATGTAACAAAATATTGCAAACACACTGCAAAAATTACTATAGGGTTGTGACATGCATTGTAAACACATATCATTGAATTTTAAGTTAAAAAACAGTCCTGTTCACTGTTGTACATGTATACATATATGGAGGAATCAGAAATGAAATATTTCTAACAGTGTTGGATAAATGCATGACTGCTATCCTCAACATTGCTGTTTGTGTGGAAAGCCGTCATGCGCAGATTTCTTGATCCTTCAAGCATGACCACAGTTGCTAAAGTAGTAATTAAGTACATAGTAGTTTGTTAAGTATGATAATATTATAACAAAGAGAGATATCAACGCTCAAAATTGAATTTGCAAAACTTTTCATTCTCATGGGTCTGTAATTACAGACTCCCGTCTTTGGCTTCTTTTATATGGTAGACCGATGTATGGACAAATAATATTAATCTCATTTACCCGTCAAGACATTAAAACATTTTAACAGTTTACATGCTTGAATAATGTCATTACACCAGTAAGAACTGTTCAATAAAGTGAGACTTTAAAGATCAAGAGATAATTTTTCGTAATAAAATTTCATTTTACATTTTTTCCCTCTGCCCATAAACTAACTTTTAGATGACTTGTGATGGTGTTCTAAAAAAGATATGACAGGTTTGGAGTCACGACAAATCATTTGTAGGGGGAGTTATCACTTGTCTTGTCAAACACTTAGCACAAAAGTCAAACAACAGCATCTACATGTACATCTGTGTGTCGTTGATCTTGTACTTTTGATGGTTTCATGAGACAACACTCTGGTTTGCTTTAGGTGTTGATGTGTTGTTTGAGTTCATGTGATGTCAAATCTCCATACTCATTAAAGGGCAACACGTTTATTCAAATCTTTCAGTTCCTGGCGACAGTTATGAAATAAAGTGATCAAAAGTTTGAACTCGCAAACCTGACTCTTATCAGAGTTTTCTTTTTAGTAATGTATGGTAACATTGGATTGCATGATTCTCAAGGTTGGACAAAATCGTGATTTAAAAAAATAATAATGATAGTTTTAAAAAAATTCAAATCACAATTTGTTATATTTAAATCACGATTTTATATTTCAAATCATTTTTGCATAATTTTTGCGTAGCTGAAGTCATAGGGATGTTTTGCATCAACTGTAGAGTAGCCTATTATTGGCCAAACAAGGTTCAAATTTGTCTTTACCGGTATTTAGATTTAGATTGAATTGGGTAGGGTATGGAAACATCATGATGTGCAAAAGTAGGGGGGAAATCCACTTTGAAGATATTTCAAACAAAATTTTCTTTAACACAAAAGTCTATAAAAGTAAATGAAATTACTGATTTAAAAAACAAATTGGGGGGACTTATTTTGCGCCAAGCCTGATGATACTACATGTATTCTCTTGATCACATGTTCATGAGGTGAAAAACTTGATGACTATAACTGAAGGTTTATTGTAGCAGGAAGCTACATTTTAAACCCTTTGTATGTAAAAGAACCACAAAATCATGGCCTTGTATTAAAGCGCATTTATCTTCCTCACTTTGTCTGCATGTACACTTACAAGGAAAAATGACAAAGAACATTGTGTCAGTTACATTTCTCTTTTTAGGGGAGGCATACACTGAAAACAAATTGTAAGGAAGACCATACCCTTCATTAGCCATATAACAAATTGTAGGATTACAACAGATTGGCAAACACATTCAATGAGGTGAAAATTTTGTACATACATGTACATGTACATAGACCTGTGTCAACATGTACATTTCATTCAGATTTGTCAAATAACAACTTTCAATTTACCAACTTTACCGAGAATATGTAAAGTTTATTATGCATTTTGCATTCTAGATGTCTTTTATTGCCGCTACATACATGTACATGTTCAAATTCATGTAAATGTATGTCCATTCAATTTTATCATCCTAATTTGAAATACAAATCATTTTACTTTTTCAATGTAATTCAATTCTCAACAAACCATTAACATCAGCTAGTTAAATCCATATGTACAGATTAATGAATAGACTTACCATCACATAATGTCTTTGCATTTCTGTTTTCTCCTGAGCTAATTTTTCACAATCCATTTTTAACCTGGTGAATAAAATACAAATGAGGAAAAATTTATTTTTTGAAAAACATAATTGGTGATATACAATTCCAAACAAAATGAACCCTAAGAATGTAAAAGGAATTGCAGTGAAGTTACATGAATATGTACTGTACATGCAAGGTGATGCAACCATTCAAAATTTCATAATTTGAAAACAAAAATAAGACATTTTGAATTCACAATCATGAATGTTGAAACTTGCGTGCCATGATTAATTAATATGTATTGTTGAAATCAATAATTGATACCAATTGTGGCAAACTTTCAATAAAAGTGAAAGTATCAAATTGACAAATTTCTAATAACACACTTGACAACAATATCTTAACAACAATTTCAAAACAACTACTGGTAAGTAATACATGGAACTTGTACTAATTTTGCTCTAAAGTTATATTTTTATGCTTTAGCAATCTTAAAAAGATACCCTTCCAAAAAAAAATCCCTGCAAACCCCTATTTTAACACAGATTTCAACTTTTATATTTCTGTACAAGACAAATACGACTGCATCTCCAATAGATAACTCTGCCAAAATTCAATTCATGGCTCAAATGGTACTTGAAATATAACACAATGAGAATAAAGAGCCTAGAATGTATGTAATTTAAAATGACCTTTGTGACCTTAATCAGACCTTTGACATAAATTTAACCAGACAACCCCAAACTCTATTCAGTTGTCTTCCTGTAAAGATGTATTCTTGAACCAAGTTTTATTAAAATGTTCACAGCTACAAAATGGTGATATTATTATGGCTACGTATGGTCAAAGCTGCTCCAATGTTTTTAAAGTTGTAAATACACATTGCGATAAATCAAAATGATAGATTTGTAGTGCCTATCTAGACTAATTGAAAGCTGCCTTCCATTGTGAATTTTTATGAAGGTTGATGACAAAGGAAAAGTGGTTGTAACGCTTAAAGGAAAAGTGGTTGTAACGCTTAAATCAAAATTTCCCCTTGCTGTCCCCATTGGAAAACCTTGGCTCTGACGTGCCCTTGAAATTGTCCTAATACAGTTCTCCAAGAGAGGCAAAGAATTCTTTCAAAAAATTGAATTTCACATTTTAATTATGTGTGAAATATGGAATTTCCTTCTTTATTGTGATCTGTGTACGAACAAAATTGTGATTTTTGTTCGTGAACAACAATCTTCCGTTAACATATTTGGATTTGAAAGAATACCTACCTACTGTACCATTCATCAGTCATATCTTGGCTTCACAACTTTTCAAATGTAATTTCTAAAACATATTATTTTGGTAGCAGTACATGTATTTGTATATGTAGCCATGCTTGAAGCAACAAGGAATTTCATTATGATGGCTTTCCATACAATTAGCTGTGTTGACAAGAGCAGTCATGCGTTTGCCAACACACCTGAGTGTATTAAAAGCCATCATGTGCATATTTCTCAAACTACGACATTGCCCCACAAAAATCAGCAGCAAAATCAAAACAACGAATACTAAAAAATGATCACCTTGATGTCAGTTTACTCAGATAAGAATATTCTCCAAAGTAAAAAAAAACAGATAAATGTGTCAATGATGTCAAGAGTCGCAATTATAGATCCCAATGTATCTATAAGGTTTGAACAAATTTGCATTATTAACCATGAAGTACAGCTTTGATTTAGGTTTCTGGAGAATATAGGTAATAATTATAATATTGACTGGCTTACAGTGTTTATTTCAGGAGATACTGAATATATTGCCCTCAAGGCCAGTCAATATTATATGATTATTGTAATCTACACATGTATGGCTAATAAGCTTTCCGTTGATACAATATGTATGATTCATCTATTTCGCACTTGTCCTAATCTTATTAAGTCTATATAGACATCTCCTTTAGAACGTATAATTGCTACTTATAAAAACTCATGAGACGTTTTATGCAGACGATACTGAACTAGATAATTGGTAGATAATTTGGCCAGCACGCCGAGCCACGCAACACTACTACCAGATTGTATAGTAAAAGCCACATCATACATCCCTAATGTCCTTAATGTATTTATTTCGAAATTGAAAGTGCTCTCTGAATGTCATTCTGTATTGACTGAAACTGCCCTGAATAGGCAATGGACTTCAATATAAATACTTACGTATGATACTGTGCCTGTAAGAAGCTGAACTCTTCCTTGATTCGATCACATGACTCTGGAATTGTGAATTTGAATGGCTGCCCAGGTTGATGGGGTGTCTGAATAGATAGATAAGAATAAATCTTTGGTTATAAACATTTTAAATCATTAGACTCATTAAAGGCATTGCAGAGACTGGAAAAGTAGCACATGTCAAGTCACACAGTTCCTCTTGAGTGCAGTAAAAAATTAAAAAAAAGTTTTTGCACGCACAAGTAAAACCCCGCAGATTCTTGTGGGCAAAACCCCTTACCAACAATACATGTACAGCGTTGAATATGAACAAAATTCTTGGGGTTAGGTTTCCTTTAATACTCAGACCATCAAGGTGGTATTGATTTTTTTTTTTTTGTTGTAAAATAACCATTTCAGGTCTTCTTTATTCTTTTCTTCATAATAATATAAGCATATTCACATTTTTAGCATTCGTCTCCATTTCTGAAGGGATATACATGGTTTTCTAATATTTTCTTCTATTTGTAAACGATAAATTAATAGGTAAACAAAAATATGAAGAAGTCTCTTTATAGTTGTTTTCTTTTTAAATTCTTTTCCAACAAAACTTTTGTAAACAGTAAAAAGTGCATAATTCAAAATAATATCAACATCGTTTTCCTTCGTTGAATTAAAATCAATACCAAGGTGGTATTGATAATACAGAGTCTGCTGTCCTACAGTATACACGTGTAGAGATCTACACTTTGTTGTATTGAACTGAACCTGCAACTTCTACTTCCATTGTGTTAGGTCTTCTAAGCCTACCTGTAGGCGGTTACAACCATTCTTCAGTCTGATATAATCTCTCTGTTTGGTGTTGTCTACCTACATGTATCAATCTTTACAATGATGTTTACCCTCTCGGGTGCATGTATGTTGTTAATGAATATATACATGTGTGCAACAAAGACAGTGGGACTGAGAACACTATCCTGAGGCACTCTGCATCAGCTCGAGCTGAAACAATAAAAAGATCATTTTTTGAGCTGGAGATTATCCGCCGGCTGAAGCAGAAGCTAAAGATTCAGGCTTGAGCTTGAGGGATGCGCACTTCAGCCACATTATTGAGCATGCGGCATCAATTGTTTACCCTAAATCATAAATAAAATCTTAAGATCATTAATACACGCACTGCATTAACGTACATGTAGCTAATAAAAAACGTAAACAATTGGAAATGGCCGGTAGTCGTGTATGCCGGGATCAAATTCATCTTGAACTAATGAAGACAGGACGAAAGAAGCAAGCTTTTCCTGAATTAGCTGACTATTTTCGCAAACTAGCCCACAAGTTGGGGGCAATTACCGTATATAACGGTGTATAAACCGCACTTTTTTGCCGCCGAAAAAATTTCAAAGTCGGGGGTGCGGTTTATACACGGTACACCAAAAAAAAAAAAAAAAAAAAAAAAAAAAAAAAAAAAAAAAATTAAAGTTTCAATTTATGCCCCTCCACCTGGCGCTATGCCTGGCAATGTCTCCCAGCTCGGTAATCGGTGTGTTGACTCACCACTCGGAAACTAGAACAACACTCAAATTTGTCTGTCATCTTGGTTTGAAAGTAATCTTTCTGATAGATCTCAATATGTAGTTTATAATAATAATTCCTCCAATTTTTCTTCTATTACATGGTGTACCACAAGGTTCTATCCTAGGTCCCTACTGTTTTTTAATTTACAGTACCGTAATGATCTTACACACACAAAAAAAAAAATCTCGGCAAAAAAAAAAAAAAAAAAAAAAGTTTTTTTTTTTTTTTTAAAAGGGGTGCGGTTAATACACGAGGGCGGTTTATACAACGTTATTTACGGTAGCTCTAGCTAGGTATAAGGCCAATTGTGTCTTTATCTACCAAATAGCACGGGATATTAAGCTTGAGGTAGTTTCAGAAACACAAAACAGCAGGATAATTGTTGAGCTACTGAAGATGCACTGACTGAGAAGTCTTTTCACTCAGTACAACTCTGTGCCTGTGATGGGTCAGGAAACAGTGAAGCCATTTCTCCAGTCTACCTGTATTGCTGTAATGCCAAGGGATCGCAGCTTGTTCATCAGACAACCAGGGAGCACATAGTCAAATGCTTTAAAGAAATCAAGGTGAAGTTCTGTCCGAGATTTCTCATCATCTTTCGCAATTTGGTGGCATCCCTTCTTGAATGCAGATCTATATCATCTTACGGTAGTCTGTTTTACATCTCTCTCTCTCCGCCATCTTAACAAATTTTCATGGATCTTGTACCTTGAGCCTTGAACCTTTGATCTCATCATCAAAGCTACATGTATTAGAAAGGTTATTGCATGTACTGCACAGTGCTTTTTATGAAAGTTTCATTGACCTTTCAACCTTAGTCAGTTTTGACCCATTTTCGAACTTAACCTATAACTGAAAGAGCTTTACCTGTGGTATGTGTCTGATGTACATGTAGCTCAAAGCCATAGAAAGTTATTGTATGTACAGTGCTTTTCATTGAAAGTTCACTGACCTTAGTAAGATTTTTCCCTTTTTAAACTTGACCTGCACTTTCAAGAGATGTACCTGTGGAACTGGTGATCCTACCTCAAAGCTACATGTACACTGTATGGACAGTTATTGCGTGTACAGGGCTTTTCACCGAGAGCTCATTGACCTTTTGACCTTCGAAGCTACAGGTATAGAAAGTCATTGCAAGGGAAGCATGATTGTTGACTATGGCAAGGGCAAGTGCCTTTCACTGAGGGATCTGTCAGACTCATCACATTTCTGCATTAAATACACTGTACCTTAGAAACCAAAGAACCATGCTAATTTGTGTCAAATTTCAGTCTTCTTGAAGATAGAATGACCAATACTGAGCATGTGCAGGAGCAGCAGACTATATCTCCATGCAAACTAAACTATACTATACAGTACAACTACAAGTACGGTCTTTAAACACTGGTTTAAGTTAGACTGGACTTCAGAATATGGGCGTATATCTTTTTATTGAAAAGTAATACAGATTCTTCTTTCATACAAGATACTCTCTATTTATTTATTTATTTCCAGGCAAAGTGAAACAAAAACGTAATAACAGAGACAAAGGAAGTAAGAAATACCACAGACTAGTGCCTGAAGATATAGCCACCAGGAAACCAAATCCTGTTAAGTGTTAAGTCAGTGGTTTACAAATATACAAACAAATAAATACAGTTTCAATATGTACTGACAATATAAGGGAAGTTATGAAACCACTTTAAAATAGAAGATAAACAAAATATCCTCATATTTGGGGAAAATTCTAGAAAGTTATAAATCATTCCTTAAGTTATAAATCATTCCTTAAGGTAGAAATTGAATATAATCATGATTTGTTTCTAATTTCTAGAAATGGCTGGTAGAAGTAGACAACAGGCCGAGTTTGGAGATTGCACACTTTTGTGAGCGATGCTTGTACGTATGTGTACAGTACATGCATCATTCATGGCCCAGTAGGCCTACACATGTACAGCACGTTAACTCCTAGCCAACAATAACATCGGGACATACATGTATCAAGTAAATTAAGAAGGAATTGGATAATATGATGGGACTCGTAGATGAAAAGATAAAGGTACATTGTTGCGAACAAAAAATATCACAAATGGGAAAGTTGTTGGCCACTACATGTACCGGTACATCAGCCAATTTGAAGAGCCCTTACCTTTAGTGATTGCAACTTTTAAACTTCATAACTTTCCCTTTTTTATTTTTCATTCACACTATCACCTGTACACTTCTCAGATTTTCTGCTTTCTTCTGGATCTGGATCTGTATGATGCAAGGCCTTATGCCTACATGTAGATTACATTTGGCCTGCGATTAGTCTACAGAGCCTATATCCTGCATGTATTCCCTTTTCTGTGTGGCCTCTGTGTGGAGGCAGGAGGCGGCCGTGAGATTTTCGTACGGATTCACAGACTGTAATTTGCGCTATATAAAAACTGAGTATTATTATTATTATTACAATTTTGTTTCGCTGAAAGTTATACAAATTTGAAAAATTGTAAGCCTGTAGACATGTCGTAGATGGCATTACACAATACCTGCACAGGCATCGAGCGGAGGCCTCTCGCTCTGATCGTTTAGCAAACGCACGATTTTTGGTCAATATGGGGGCCTAAAAAGCTAAAAAACGGCACGGCGACTGCACGGTCACCGCACCTTCTGCACAAAAGCAGCACAGGCTCCATACGATTTTCGTGCAGAGGTTGTGGAGACTGCACGGCTACTGCATTAAAATTGCATGATTTTCATACAATCTCCAAACAGCCTCTGTACGGATTTGCCCCGGCCTGCCCCCAAGGGCCAATACAAGAAATGGCACGATGCTCATAGATAACGTAAACATAAACATTGTAGCCCGTAGTCTCCTACGCAGTAATCTAGGCATAACTGGGCATAAAGCACTGGTTAAGAGAGGGCGCAGGGGTACTTAAAAGGCTTTGTCAATGGCCTTCCTTAATGTGCTGGTTGATGTGGAGTTTATGGTGTTGTCGTCCAAATGGTTCCACTCAATGATGATAGATGGAAAGTATGAGCTCCTGTAACTTTCAGTTTGTGCTCTGATGGGATTGTAGCACTTGCTGTTGTTTGTCATTTGTCTGTCTATGATATTTGAGGTATTACAGTTTTCAAATTGTTTAGCACAGATTTTGAATTGGGAGAGCTGGCACCAGCCCCCTACCACTTTGAAGAAGAGGGTGAGTTTGAGGTTTTTCCTTCTTTCCTTTAGGTTAGGTAGATGGAGCTTGACAAGCTGAACCCCTCATCCTCTGGTCACATAATTTCCTGTGATGAGGCAAACGTCGGAACTGCTCTTCTTTGGACGTTTTTGAGTCTGTTGATGTCCTTCTGCAAATACGGATCCCAAGATGTAGCACCATATTCAAGGAGAGATCTTACAAGTGCAGTGTAGGCTGTTTGCTTGATATCTGCAGGAAAGAAGTGGAGGTTTCCGCGAAGGAGGGATAGGACCGAGTTTGCCTTTTGGGTGGTCTTGGCAACATGTTTCTTCCACTTCAAGTCCTCTGAGATTGTGACTCCCAAGTAACGAAAATGTTGGATGTGGCCACTGAGTTGGTAAAAGAAGAAAGACTTGCTGCAGATGCTCATGGTGTAGCACTTCTCTGCTTCTTTGGGTTAAGTCAACCTCCTTCACAGTTGAAGATTCTTGCAGACTAATGAGTGTGTGTGTGTGTGTGTGTGTGTGTGTGTGCTTACAAGAGCCAGGTGCATGGTGCTATGATATTAACATAGTGCAAGTAAAAATTACCAAGACTTAGTTAGTTGCGGCCTCCCTTCAGGCATTCACGAAGGCGCGATAACCCAGTTGGTAGAGCAGTGGTCTCGTAATTCGGCAATCAGGTTTTGTAACCAAGTTGATGCGCTAGTGCCCTTTGGTAAGGCACTAATCCTCATTACCAGGTCCCTCGGAGAGGACCTAAAGCTAACAAGCATTTATGCTTCCTTAGCAGTCAGGTAAAATAACCACCACTAACCACCACCACATGTGGCACATACTGTTCCTGATGGCAGGTTGTTCCAACTCCTCACAGTCCTGGGAAAGAAGGACTGCTTATGTTGCTCAGTTCTTGATCGGGGGACTTGGTAGCTATGTGCATGGACAGTCCTGGTAAGTCTTGTGACAGGGTTGATGCAGGGTGCTGTGTTGAGTGCTACCAGGTTGTTGCGGAGCTTGTACAGCATCACCAGTCTGTAATTTTCTCTGCGTTGCTTGAGTGTGGTCCAGTCAAGTTGTTGGAGCATGGAGGTCACACTAGAGGTGTTGTGGTACCGATTAAGGGTGAATCTAGCTGCCCGTCTCTGTACCAGTTCTATTTGATGGATGTAGTTTGCGGAGGAGGGATCACACACTGTGGCACTTGTATTCAACGAGTTGTCTTACTAGAGCTTTGTAGGCAGTACTCTTCAGGTCTGGTGAGTTGATCCGGAGATTTTGTCTGAGGAAGGCGAGGGTGTTGTTTGCTTTCTGTCATATACTTGTGATGTGTTTGCCCATATCAAGTCGGATGTGATTGTGATGCCAAGGTACTAGGTTGATAAGACTTCTTCCAGTGGTGTGTTGTTCAGGGTGTACTGGTGTTGTATCTGGCTCTTCTTCCTGGACACTGGGATGGCCTTGCACTTGTCTGTATTGAGCTCCATCATCCATTCAGAGGACCATTCAGCCATTCTTTGAGTTGAAGCACTTCTTTGCCCATGCATCTAGAGCTGCAAGATCGTCTTGTAGGATGTGATGGTCTTGTTGCTTCCCGATTTGGAGGTAGAGGAGGCAGTCATCTGCGAACATGAATTTCCTTCTTCTTCTTCTGTAAGTGCTGCTTCAAGTTTTCCAAAACTAAACCATTACGTCTAGGCATACATCATACATATAATGTTTATGTAGTCTACATAAAGAAAAACAGGAGACAAATTTATTCGCAGGGTTGTGGTAAAAACCGGTAGTACATCATGCGTGCAATGTGGGTTTTAGTCTGTGTGTGGGGAAGGATAAAAGATGTTAATTTCTATTATATGTATTTAAATAATCCAATAATAATTCCTGATATCATACAAATCTAAAGACTAAGTCGAGGATAACATTCCTCATTAAGATTGTCAGATCTAGATATACTGCTACAAGGCTCCTTGAGCTTGGCGAGGTCTGTTGAATCTTAAAGACAAGATTATTATTTTGACTTTGTTAATGTTGTTAGAAGTCTAACTTGTTTTGTTAATAGACCTATGTTACAATTGTTGTAGACATCATTCTAGAATCTACTCTAGAGTCTAGATCTACTCTCTAACAGATCTAGAGAGAAAAATATATATTCTAGATCTACAATTCCACATAGTGCATTACTAGACAAAAGTGGGATGTGTATTTCCGGAGCTAGACTAGTACATCTACACAGAATATTCATCACAGATGAAAATAGTAACAGTTAGATGACTTGTAACAGTATCAGTCAATCTTTATGGATGGGACCATAGCAAACGAAACGTGAAGCGCCTGGGCACCTCACATCACTGATGCCATGGTAGATCTATGCGCACCGCACACACCATCTACACAGCACTCTCATAAACAACATTAACACTCGTTCAAGCAACTTATTAGCACATCAAAACAATGAAATATTTCACTTACTGCATGCCTAGTTTGCGGATACATGGCGGCAAATGGTAACAGGCTCCTTTCAAGAATCCAGAATAAATCTAAAATCCACGATGTTATATTCCAATACTCTAAATCCTCAAGAAACGCCTTGGTGTCCCAGCCATGAATACTGTACAATTCATGTGTAAACTTAGCTATTCCAAACAGCGAAGCATATGCATGCAGTGTGTGTAAAACACATATCCCGTGCACACACACAACACACTTACACACACTTCGTGTATATCCAATGGGCGGGCATGACAGGCTTTAATACTCAATACACTGTTTGTGTGGTGGGAAGTAATTTGCCCGCGTATATAGTGTCTGCGTATATATATTCGTCCAAGTCAATTCAACACTGGTGTATACTTGTAGTTGCAGTTCAACGAGGATCATATATTCAGTTGTTGGGGGGAAATGGATACCGGTGTTATCCCTCAAAAGTGTAGGTGTAATCCATGTTTAGTTCCAAAATTAAGCCCCAAAAAATATATTTTGCAAAACTGCATCACATGTCAACCACTTAAAGTTTTTCTATATCCAAAATTATAAATCTGGCTTAGAATAAACTATATCATGTGCGGCATTTAGATACCACATAATAGGCAAGTTTCCACGCGGGACGCGACGACAAAGAAACAAGTGATATATTCCATAAAAGGAAAGTAATTGATTGGCTGTATCACCGACGGCGATTGAACGTGACCAGTAAGAAACGAGAATTTCACGTGCCACTAATATATGTTCGCATAGTAGATTCAATAACCAATCAGTCACGCGTATGTCCACAAGACACGCCCTGTGGGTGACACTGTGATCACGCCTGACTAAAGTTCAGCTGACAAATTGCTGAAAGCCTCACCTACCACTTATCCGCGGAATGCGGGCACAGAAACCGATTGCATTTCACGCTGATATAAGCTGGCAATCCAGCCACACACTGCACACCGCGACAGACGAAGCTGCACAATATTCCGTGGGGATTAGCTAGCCAACAACAAAGCAAGGAAAATTATCAAGTTACCCTGGGGGTAGCCGCAACGGGGGTTCGAACGATAAGATTGCACTTACGTGAGCGAAAAAAGCTCGCCCTTATTTATTAAAAATAAACACAGGCGATACAGTGTACATGTATCCGGCCGAGATGGTGTGTGTACCCGGGAGGGTTTGCCATGAAAACAAGTCAATCAAATATTGGCGGAGAGATCTTTCTTGAATTGAACACAGCTACGACAAACACAAACTCACATTGCGCTTTAAAACGTAGGGGTTTTATTGGAAAGGGGTGGTCGCTTTCTTCACCTGTCAAGGAGTGGGTTCATTTTCCACCCTAAAACAAGCTATATAATATAATTTTGTGATAATCGGTCTATTTAACTATTAGACTGAACATACTAGTTGAGCAAAACTTAAACTCTAGCGTTCCTATAACAACGTCTTTACATTTAAGTGTTTTTTTTTCTTCTTTATTCATTCCAATCTCAAATTCTGTTGTGCATCAGACTCACTCGTATAATTTTTTTTTTTTTAAATTTAATACTAGAGTCAGAGGTTCTCCGACCCTGAACATTATGAAGTAGACCTAGCTTTTATAATTATAGGGCCTATAGTTATGTAAAATGCAAATTCCAAAGACACGGTATCGTTCAGGGGTTAGATTCGGCGCACGGCTATCAGTCAACGGAAAACAGCAAACAAAGAGTATCATAAAATGAAATCTTATAAAGACCTTTCCACGGCTGGGTGATAATAATTCTCACCGCCAAATATTATTCCCGAGGACAGGGATAAGCTGCAACGCTACGCCTATGCACTCGCATTCACACACAGGAGGACACGCCTACAATATAGCGAAAAATCGGTGACTCTGCAAACTATGTCTCTGATTGGATAAACTTATTCATCTAATTAAAAGCACGTGAGCGAAGTGAAACGCACAGGCTCCAATACGCTGACAAGGTTTTGCTGGAAGAGCTGTGGCTGCTTGAACCAATGTTTATGCTACCGCAGTTAAGTCCACAAATGAGGATATTGGTTTAGTAACCCAGCTTAGGAAAAAGTGGAAATAATAAGTGAACATAGCAACCTGTATGTCTAAAACGCCCATTCAAGCACATAGATACCCTATTTATTTAAAAAAAAAATGATATGAATTGAGTGGTCCTTATCACGTGATCAAATCGCAACGCTTTTTTTCTCGGTTTTTCATTTCGTTTTTATTGTTTAAAAAAACATTAATCATAACAGTAGAATCAAGATAGATTGAGAGAAAACAAAAAGAATAACAGATAAATGAACAAATTAAGATGCAGCACATACAGAGCACATAAAACATGGATAGGCCTACAAGTCATATCAGAGCAGTTTCAACTATAATTTATTACAGGTGAAAAACTCCATGTACGAAAATGAAGTTTACCATTTCGTTTTGCCACTCACTGTTCGATTTCCTTCTTAGTATTCATATAAATAGAGCCTTGAACATTTGGAGATTTACTATAATATTTACAAAATTAATGTAAATGTAGTATTTCAATATATAAGAATCAGGTTACACAATAATTTGTCTTGATATAACCGAACATTTTGATCGAAAGTAGAGGGATGTATAGTTTTTATTACTTTTGGGGATTGATAGCATCGATTGTTTGATTCCAAATTGGTTTCCGGCTCAGTTATCGGAAAGAGCAGTTGGGAAAGTCTTTTCTTCTCATTGTATATCGAACCTAATGCAGTAGGCCTTCAATAACGCCCTATTTTCACGAAGTGACGGTAATGAGGAAAATCGTCACGCAAATTATATGCGATTTTCCTCTTTACCGTCACTTTGTGAAAATAGGGACGATTTGCTTTATGAAAAAGTTTTAAATAAAAATGACCAAATACGAGCGTATTATGTATTTTATTATTTCGCGGAATTTAGTTTAGGAATACGTTCAGTTCTTCTGTTGCAGGCCAATAAATTTCGGAACTTTCTGCGTTTTTCTTAGCTTATTCTATCGAAGATCACTTCTTGGTTATGTTCCGAGTTGTCGAGCCATTGCGGGGGAATGTTTGTCAACAAAAAATTATAATTATTTCCTCCTATCCAACAACTGCTTTTTTCATTACTGTGACCTAGTGTAAGACATTATTGTTTTCCCCGGTTGCTTGTGGAAATTTCTCTTGCCAGTCAATAGACCGGCTTACTAATTATATATTCGAATTTATGGATATATTTTTCCTGGGGACCTAGTGACGAGTTATTCCATTGACCTTTTTATCAATAAATGAACTACAGTACTTGGAATCTAGTCTGCATACATTCCTTGTTGCTATATCGGACAAACCTCAATTGTCAATAACAATTACCTTTGTTTGAAACGTATGCATACAATTTGAATATGTTAGTAAATCGGTCTATTTGACGAGCTATAATGATAGTAACAAAATGCACTTATTCTCATGTCAACCATAACCTTGGAAATAGATAATGCAATCACACATCGTATAATTATCAATAATTCAATCAGGTGATTTACATAATTATAGTCGCATGCTGCAAGGTATAATTGAGATGATAATCGAGTGACCACATTTTATTGAACTAGAAATAATTCTTTATTTGAAATTCAAATGAGCCCTATTTATAAAAATGCTGGAAGAATTATCGAAAGGTGGGAACAATGACAGCGGCATAATCTCGGGGAAGTGGGCGCCCTTGGTTATGCCCCATATTTATAATGGGCTATGCTATGGAAAAAATAATAAAAACTCCACTCTAGTTATGCAAATTGTGGTCATTATAACCCCATAGAAGACAAGTTAAATCGATCATACGGGGTGTCTCAAAGATGCAACGAGATTTTAATTAGCAATATCCTAAACACGATAAAAACCGTCCTCATTTAATAATGTTCTCTGTGGGTTTTCATGGTGAGTGAGTATTAACAAATTGAGGCTTTAGGTAACACCATGCGTTATTAGCCTTACTGAAAAAGTTGTTGATATTTTGTTTCTTTTGACGAAAGAATATTATCAACAGCCTTTTCAGTAAGGCTAGCACATGGTGTCACCGAAAGCCTCGATTTGTGAATTCATAAGTCATGTTGTAAAAGTACCTTCTCATCATTCTGCGAATTTCATAAGGATCCGAACAAAAACTACATTATTTTGTGTAATTAAGACGTAGGATTTTTCAAATATTACAAGGAAAGCACGTTGAATAGCATCGCTGCACAATAAAAGTATGCCTGGCTAATGAATATTTCGTGGCAAGCTCTCAGCTTAACTTCAATTTATGCAACAAAGGGGGTGTTAAGAATTAAGATTAATCCCGTTCATAAAGCAGTAATCTTCTGAAGGTGAACAGACCACACAATGCTCGAAACACGGCGAGACAGTTATACTCAGACTCCTTTTCACGATAGAATTATGTAGCTCAGGAGAAAATCTATACAGAACTACCCAACGAGGACTACCAACAGTTCTTTTCAAAGACTACATTCTTCTTTCATCACTCATCAACTTTTGTCTGTTCACAACCTTCCCAATCTCGATCAATCCTTCTTCCCTCCTCCTTTCCTACTCCTTTTCATCTCGTTGATGGTGTAACACTGAAGAAAAAAATCCCAAGATAGTCTCATATAAGTGTTTATAAGAAACCATCATTCCATTGTCACCTCTTACCTTAAATCTTATAGAGTACTTCCTCAATTCCTCTAAACGCCCATAAGCGGGTTCTTTTTGCGAACGAATATCAACATCCCTTTCAGTAAGGCTACCACATGGTGTTATACTGAAAGCCTTAATTTGTGAATACTTACTCACCATTACAGATAACATTTAACGAACAGTAAGGTTATTTAGTGCCTTTGAAAATAAAATATATTGAGAAACTTGGAGGACACGTAAGCAATGTTAGATCTTCTGAAGAAAAAAAAAGGATATCATCCAAATAAATGTTTGATGCCTAACTTGAAATGATTGTTTGAAAAGTATTAGCCTATGTAGCCTATATTTCAGTTATTTTCTTTTGCCAATATAACGCACCGTTTTTGTCTTGCAAAGGGGGCGTGAAAAAAGAAGCCCCCCCCCCCCCTCCCCATAGAAGGAAATATAATTAACCCCTTGTTTTTTATTGGAAAAATATACTCGGCTTCAATTCAAATAACTTTATTTCCATAACTCAATATTATAGAAACATGAAGAAAGAAAAAAAATGCTTACATAAAATGAATATAATATGACAATTGCAATATAGAAAATGAAACTTATTTGTAATTATACAATCTTAAATGTCGACAAGTAATCAAAATATTTTAGGATACAAAAATATATAAGCAATTAAGCATATCATAAATTAAGTCGAATTTTAAAGGAAAAGAATCCAATAAATTGGTAGAGCTTGTATTTGTGTGGATTACTAAAAAAATTAAATAAGAAAAGAGAGAAAGAAAGAAGAGAAAGAAAATTAAGAAAGAAGAAGAAAGAAGGAGAAAAGAAAAAGTAAAAGAAAAAAAACGTAAAAAACGAATCTATACGTATTTGAATAGTAAATACTTAAAAAAATAGAAATAAGAAATACAAACATGCACTGCTGGGAAGTACGAGCATTCATGATAGGCAAGACAAGCACAGTAGAGCAGTGCATATTATAGAGGGTTATGCTTCAACACCCACGAGCGGTCGAGGACTCCATAATAATATTACATAAATTTAGTAGTTGCGTATTTTCATAGGCTGATAAGTAGAAAATTAAAACACGATGATGATGTGCTTCAACACCCACGAGTGGTCTACTCTTTATTGGTAGTTGCGTGTTTTTATAAGCTGATAAGTATACAATAATTAAACACGATGACGCCAGACGAGACGACGGAAAGTCAAGAAAAGGACCAGGACAACGGCAACGATAAAAACAAGAACAAAGACTTGGGGGGGGGGAGGGCTTGTATTATGTAAGGGAGCAATAATTAAGTGAGAAAATTTAGGGTTTGGAAAGGTGAAACTGCATTTGAGAGCACTTATACGCTAAGAGCTTTACTGCAAAACATTATATCGTCTTTATGTGTTCATTGCCCCCTCCACAAAAAAGCAGTTCTGTTGGATAGAGGCATCTGCCCTTGCTTCTATTGCCTATTCTAGACAGAGTTTTCTCAGTGTAAAGAAACAATGCGTCTGTTGATATTCGAGGAGCGTAAAGACCAAGTGAAAACAAAAAATGCTGTAAGTTTGCATTTAGAGAACTAGGAAGCTTGTCAAATATCGTAATGGAGAATAATTACATGCAATTAGTGGGTTCTTTGTGGAAAAAAAATATCGATTTTGCGCCCCTGCTTAAATTATCCGGGGAGTGGTATCCACCCCCTCTACCCCCCCCCCCCCCCCACCCCCTCCCCCCCCCCGCTTCCGGCGCCAATGGGATTTGCTATTTCCTACAATACGTTGTTTAAGTCATAACAATTATGTAGATTTAACAAGTAACTCATCATTTACTTCAAACGCTTCTTGAAATTGTTTACTTCTTGTAATTAAAAATATCTTCATGACAGTTATGCGAACGAAAAATGTTCAGTAGTGATTTCACCAATAATAATCATCAGTTATAGAATGCCTTCAATGGAAAGGTTTGATGGGAAAATGCAGAATGGACAAGTTCACGCTTATTGTGCACTGAAGTTATTCTAAGGAATCTTTTAGTAAATTTTCAAAACTAGTTCCTTTTTCAACAAAATCATTCATAACTTTGTAGTTTTATCTTAAATCCTTATGTAATTCACACATAGTTCAGTGGATCCAACGACATTTATTATGTACCATTTTTTTTTACTGAGGATGGCTGAGAACTTCTTGAGATATTGCCAATCAAACTCTCGTTGCATTTCTTAGACACCCCGTATAAAAAAGGAAATATGCTATTCGGATCAGTTTTAGGAAAATGTCAGCAATCTGTCACTTTCTGCATAATAAAATAAAATAAAATCATTTAACTTGATATCTGCCTTTAACTCTTATAATCATGCGGTTTTCTATGCTGTCATATATTAATCTTACAGCAGGGGGCGGCGGAGCGTCTTCCAAACGAGGGGGGGGCGGCACCAGTGAAAAACGGCACTTTCTGAAGAAAAAAAGGGGGCATTACAAGGAAAACCTGAAAGTGAAAATATATACACCTCTACATTTTTATTACATTTCAGGATTATTATGATTTCAATATTTGTTTCTCTCTTTACATGGTCCAAGATACTGCTTAAGCATCAAACTTTGCCTTTGAGTGTAAGGGTTTCAATACTCATTTGTGAGCAAGCGAAACGAAAAAAGGGTAACAAAATATCGTGTTGGTGTGAACATTTATTTGTGAGGTCGCATTGCAAGAAGTATGTCTTTTAAAGAGGGAAAACACAATCTTGATGGGATTTTTATTTATTTATTTGATTTATTTATTTGATTTCCAGGTACATGTATAAACAAACTAGAAATGACAACACAAAGCATATAATATGAAAGAGTTACAAGACAGTGAAAATGCCACCAGCGGACGCCTGAGGATTACCTAAAAGAATTGCCATTCTGTCATTAGGTTCTCCACGTCCGCTGGTGTTACATGTGAATAGATTTTAAAAGCAACGGTAAAATAACATAACATAATTAAATTGAATGTAATTCAAATTTTAATGTAATACCTGAAGGGATCAGAGATCCGCGTGGCAAGACCTCCACACCACCCCGCTCGAACGCGCCAAGAAGCTCACTCCTCGAACAGCCCCCACCGAAAAGGCACTCCGACACAAGTGCTAGAATTCAACTCAATTCAATTCAACTAATTTACTTAATCTAAGCAAATTAGCTAAACCGAACCGAACCTAATTCCAACACCTACATCAGAACGCCCTCTCAATGGGAGGGAGGATTTTAAGCACAATCTGATCATTAAAGACTAGAAAATAAGTTACATAAGTATATAAAATATGCATACAAGCGATCGTAGCGAGCGAGCGAGCTTTGAGTGAAATTGCTCTTAGGCACTTTAAAATAGGTGCACATAATTATTTATGGAGAAACGAAAGGGGGCAATTATAAGAGGGAAAAGGAAACTTATAAAAAAAAGGAAAGGAGCACGTGTCAAAGTAAACAGGACAATTATTAGAGATGAAAAGGGGCTCCTATCAGATTTTAATAGGGGCATTTACCTGAGATGGTAAGGGAATTTAAGAGAAGGGGAAGGGGCTCGTATTAAAAAAGGGGTGGGTCACTTATCACCGGAATAAAGGGCACTTATTATCTGAAGTAGAAGGGGGCACCTTTGTAGTACTTGAAAATGTGGGGGCACTGTGCCCAGGGGCGTCGCTAGACCTTTTTTTCAGTGGGAGGGGGGGGGGGGTAGAGGCCACCGATTACCGACAAAACTAACCACCAATTACCGACAAATATATTAATTCCAATGTGGCGATGTCTACAAATTTAACTATATAAACCCGGGGCCGGGGGCTAATTTTCTAACACCTGTGCATGTGCCCATGGTCATTTACCTCGACCTCATAAATATACGGTGTATTTCTCTTCTCTTTCCTTTCTTTGCTTTCTTTTCCTTTCCTTTTCTTTTTCTTTCCTCCCCTTTTTTCATTGTTCCCGACGGCTGCGCAATTTTACCGACAAAATTCTGATAGGTGGGGGGGGGGGGGGTGTTGCAGGCGCGCCGCCTCTGTCTTACAGGGGGGGGGGGAATTGACGTTCAAAATGGTCTGTAATACGACATCAACATTTTTGTTTATTTCTCCAAATTATTCATATATGAGAGGTGCCCCTTTTATTTAACAAGTGCCTCTATACCTTTCTATTAAGCGCCCCTTTTCCTTGTGATGAGTACCTTCAATTTGTTTTAAATAAGAGAGCACCCTTCTCCTTCTCATAAATGCCCCTTTTCACCTCTGATAATTTCACCTATTTAAATTTGATAGGTGCCCTTGTCACCTCTAATAATTTTGCTTTTTACTTTGAAATGCGCTCCTTCTCTGTTCTAATAAGTGTCCCTTTCCCTTCTGAAAAGTGCCCCCTTCAAATATGATACTTAAGCAGTATCTTGGACCATGTAAAGAGAAAAAACTATTGAAACCATCCCTAATAATGTTATCACAATCATGACAATGTAGGGGTATATAATTATGTCTAAAAGTTGTATATTTTTGCTTAGAGGTTTACCCTTGTAGGTGCCTGTTTTTTCAGAAAGTGCCCTTTTTTCTTGGTGCGTCCCTTTGGAAGACGCCCCGCCGCCCCTAGACATGGCTCTCTTTTAAGAAATAAAAAAGTTTTACGTCACCCTAATCTCAAATGCATTAGGCAAGACTCATTTGTCATCACTCTGGAACTCGTCGAGAGCCATGTGCACAGGCAAGGATGTATTGGATTCTAACAATTTGCGAGCGAGCGAGCAAGAATAGTAACGACAATGTTAATATAGTAACATTTTAATGTTGTATTCAAAACACATGAATAGAGGAATATAGCAATCATATATACATTCGAATTTGAGATTATTCGGGCATCTCGTTGCCCAGTTTCTTACAGTTCCAACCGAGTGAAGCGAACAACCGTTGTTAAAATGTAATTCCTATACCCCCTTGGTCATAAAGGTGTAATAATTATTTTTAACCCAATTTATGGAATGATTTTGACAAGGATTTATTCCTAATAGATCTAAATAATAGTATACATTCTCAGATTTTATTGAATAATAATAAATGAGTGTTTGTTTTGCGTGACTGCTAAAGCATGTGTGTGCTACTATGCTAATCAACTAGGGGACATACGTCCTTAAGTCATAACTGACAGTAATGAGGATTAATGCCTTACAAAAGGGCACTAATATAGCTGATCGACACGGTTTTTGTTCTGGGGCCTCACAGTAACGAGGTCATTGCTTAGCCACTGAATCATGACTTTACGCAGCGGGAGCTAGGCTACGTCGCCGCCCCCACAAATACAAAAAACAAAGAAAATGCAACAAACTTATCAGTAATTCATTGCATTTTTGCCCCGACCCCTAACATACAAAAATCCTATATGTGGGTATGCCTTGAACCATATGCATGGCCCTACAGAGGAATTTTTTCTGTTGGGGTCGGGGCAAAATGTAATGAATTATTGATAATTTATTGCATTTTCTTTGTTTTTTTGTATTTGTGGAATATTGGAACCTTGCTGCCCGAATTCCACTGCCTGAAATCATCCGGTTCCTAAATGATGTGAGTGAGTGAAACGAGCGAAGATAAAAGATATTTAATCGTCTTTAAAATGTTATTTCCTCATGAAAATTCATATAACGGTTATTTCTATTTATTGTTTTCATGAAATTGACGATTATCTCATAATGGATCTTTAATCAATGTCTCTCGTAACACTTTTATGGATTTCTTGAGGCACCCCTGTTAAAAAAACGCTGCTCCATCATTATCCAATATATTTCATTTTCAGCCATTTAGATCTTTTCGAAAAAAACTTTTTATCTTGTAATCATAAAATACATATTTTGTACACTAATTTTTACAGAGCGCTTGGTTCATTAGTATACGATCAATTGTGCATAATTATAGCTATATATAGGTCCTATAAATGGAACAAAATGATTGCTTGACATTCTTGAAATAGCGGATGGAATCATTACAAAAGGACTTGAAATGGCAGATTTTCTTTCTTTATAAATGTTTCACCTTCTTCCTTTCTTTCTCTTCTTTATTACAAAAAAATCTTTTCCTTTTCTTCTCCTTTTCTTTTTCTTGTCTTTTTTTCTCTTGAAATAAAACTTGGTGCTGTCTGAGTCTTGGAGATGAAAGTTTTATGTACGTATTTTACTTGGGCGGCATTGTATATAGAGGTGTTGTGGTCTAGTGGATAAGTCATCCGACTGCAGATCACAAGGTACAGGGTTCAAATCCCAGCCCGGCACTAACGTTCTTTGGCAAGACGTTACTACTTTAGCCCACTCTCCACCCAGGTTTTAAATGGGTACTGTAAACTGACGCCTGGCTGGAATGTAGTAGTGTGGTGGTTGGATGGGTTTTATTTATTTTATGTTAGGGGAGGGGGGGGGGGGAGTAGGGAGGGCCCCGACTTTTACAAGGATCTCCAAAGTGACCCTTTTTACACATGAATATATCCCCTTTTACTTCTGATAAGTGCCCCTTTTTAATTCTAAAAAGTACCCGTTCCACATAATTATTAGTGCCCCTTTATTCTTTCTGATAAGTGCCCCTTTTTCTTTATAATAAATGCCCCTTTTCCATTCTTATAAGTGAATTTTTTTCATCTCTGATATCTGCCCGTTTTTACTTTGACACATGCTCCTTTTTTCTAATAAGTGTCCTTTTCCCTTGTGATAAACGCCTCCTTACCTTTCTCCATAACATGTGCTTCTAATTTAAATCGACCAAGATCAATTTTTTTTGTATAGATTTCTCCCAAAGTTCACTCACTATGCTCGCTCGCATTTATAGTTGGAACAATTATGTAATTTATTAGAGGTCTTTTTAGATTTTCATGATGGGACTGTGCTTAAAACCCCATCAGGATTGTTTTTCCTCTTCAGAAGAATCAATTTTCGCAAAGCTACCTCACGAAGTGTAACATTTTTGCTTGCTCGCTCGCGAACGAGTATTCAGAGTTTCAGTCTATCATACCCGACTGTAACGTATGATGCTTAAGCAGAATCTTGGACCAAGTAAAGAGAGAAACAAATATTGAAATCATTCTGATAATGTAATCACAATGTAGGAGTATATATATACCTATGTCTGAATAGGTTTGAGGATCCGCCTTGTAGGTGCCCCCTTTTTTTCTAGAAAGTGTCTTTTTTTTGTCCCCCCCCCCCCCCCCAACCTCGGAAGATGCTCACCCACCCCTGAATGGGGTCATTATTTTGTGGGACAGGTAAGCAGACTATTATTTCATTTTCAGAATAATGAATGGTATTTCATTTTTAGAATTATGAACCCTATGTAATTCTCTGAATTACAAACCTTTTGAATAAAAAACATTTTGAAATAACGAACCGTAAGAAACAAGAAACCAACAGAAACTTCAGAAAACACACTGAAATTTGATTCATGATTATATTAATATCTTCGTTGTGGCAATATTCCAAATTGTGAGAAAATTTACAGAGTTAAAATCAAGTTCATTTAGACAATGAATTCATCAAGAGCAAGTAAAGGTAAATGACAAGAAAGTGACATACAAATTTACAACATACTGTACCCGGTATTTATATTGTACAGCGTATTGCACTATACAATAATACAGTTTAAGGCGAGGGGAGCAGGAGGGAGAGGAAGGAGAATATAGGTATCATGTATAGGGAAAGGGAGATGGGGAAAAAGTGAGCCAAGAAATCAGGAGTACATCATTCATAGGCTACATCTATTACATAGAGGTCATGTAAAATATGACGTAATGAACAGGCCTTGATAATCACAGGCACAACCAAACATAAGGTGTGTTCACACATGGAGAAAAGGTGAGGTTTCAACTTTTGTTCAAATGTGGCGAAAAAATCGCTTAAGGTGAAGTTTGAACTGCGGTCAAAACATTGATGATTTTTGCACGCATTCACACGAGCCGAAAAACTTCACTTTTGTTCGCTCGATTCATGATTGTACCTTTACTTTTATTTCTCACATTTTAACGCAATTCTTTTGTGTGAATCACACCGTTGGTTTATAATACGTTTACAACTGTATGGAAATGCAGTATTCATATCCATCCTCATATTTGATACACCTTGCGTAATGATTCTCATAATGTAGAATGATATGAAGCTTTTAGAAGTGAATAAATGACATCATTTGTTATCAGTATGCAAGATATTGATATGTTCATCAGTATTTAGCTTGTATATTTAAATGCCATATTAATTACATATTAAAACAATCAATTTTTATTATTTAAAAAGGAATTCAATTATGTAATTTGTAATATGTAAATACATGTATGTATATAACAATATTGCTATCTCAAGTACGGATCTATGTGGAGCCAAGATCGTCTTTCAACTTTATTTATGAGCTTAAGAAACTATATGAGGTTATTTCCAGAACTTAAAATGTATATTAATGATTATATTTCACCTGATTTAAAAAACAGATTAGCATCTTTACAGGTAATACGATATTACAAATATACAACAGTAATTTGTTTAAAAAGTCCACATATATTCAACGATACCAAAGAATTTGTATACATCTATATACATTGTATTTACTTATTTTCTTCCGTTACGTCTTTTACTGTTACAAGTTTATATTTATAATTATTATTATTATTAATCATGGAAAACCACCACTACTGGTGAAAACGTGCTACCCTGTATAAATGTCAGAAATAAATAAAAACATAAAACTAGCTACTACCCGAATGTGCATGCTCATTGACCTGAGTTGACCTAGCCTGGTTGCCACTATGGTTCTGTGATGTGAGCAGAGCCCCATCCATGTTTAGTGACGATAACATTTATTCTCATTTCACCCATAAATTGGGAATTGGAAAATACAATCATAAAATGTACAAATAATCAATATTATTGTAACCAAGTATATGAACTACAAAGTACGTATAATTTACATAGCATTTGTGAATAAGTACAAATAAAAAGGAAATAAAAGCAAACAAATAAGGAAACTGGCAATGATCAAGTGATTGAGTAATTGATTGGAAAAAAAATGGTAAAAATTGATTGCATGAATATTTTAACAAATAATATATATTTAATAAATAATTAAATAAATAAATACCATAAAATTAATACTCTATTTAAT
This sequence comes from Strongylocentrotus droebachiensis, assembly GCA_035222895.1. Lineage (NCBI taxonomy): Eukaryota > Metazoa > Echinodermata > Echinoidea > Camarodonta > Strongylocentrotidae > Strongylocentrotus > Strongylocentrotus droebachiensis. The sequence continues at coordinate 92,395 of JAVYIG010001624.1, forward strand.
ACTCTAGTTAATACTTAATGTGTTAACAACATGACTAATACTTATATAATAATTGCAAAAACATTTACTAATATGATTGGCTCAAAGAAACTTTCTACAAAAGCAAAATGAAAAGTTTAGAAAATGAAGCATCATTTTCCTCAAAATTTGACAATAGCTGCATTTACACCGGAAGCAAAATTTAATTGATTTATCTCAATTTTCTGGTGTTTTGTCGGAGGTTGCTAAGCAACTACGAGAAACACACACCCAAAAAAAAGTTAATAATCCACCTTTGAAGTATGTTTTTCTAAAAGCCGGCAAAAATTGCACTGATATTTAATGCCATAGTAAATGCCTGCTCTTGAAAAACGGGTAAGTGGTTCCGGTTTACGGCCACAAGACGCAGAACTACAGGGGCATAGGATCAAGTGGGACCACAGCCAACTTTTTACCTCTATCCGACACAGGCCCACTGTGAGGGTTTTGAATTGATTTCCAACCGGAACAGACTAGGAATATTGTAGAAATTCAAAAGAAACCCAACCAGATATTATACTTCGTAAGGATAATGTAAAACTTGAGAATTGAAGAAAAAAAAGCCTATAGTACTGTTCTTTGAGTCCTTGATGCCAAGTGTATTAACCTTATGCTGGTTTATGAAAATGATGCAAATGCTACCAAGGATCTGCTTAAACGCCCAAGAAAAGTAGCACAATGTCCTTTATGAAGTGAAACAGATATAAATACAGAGCACTTTAATATTAACAGATCAGGATTACACCTGCTTGCACCAGGTACACAATGTTCATGTTACCGTTGATCCTTTGTCCTGGACTATATTCATCTGTTTCACTCTCAGTCAGACGAGTTTCACTATCGTAAACATACCTTGAGAATGTATAATACAGTGTGCAACCTTGTTATCTTGTCATGAGGCTAAAGCCAGTAATTTAATGGAACTGACTTCCATGACTTTGAGCTATATACTTATTTTCAAATCTAATAAGATTGACTTCAAAATGTGATACATACTATCACCATGTTTGAAGTTCATACCTCAAGTGGTTCTTGAGATCAGGCTAGAAGGCAATAACCTATAATTCAAAAATTGATCTCTATGACCTTTGACAAACTTAACTTCAAGTCTAATCAAATTAAATTCTAATGGGGATACCGGTACATACTATGTTAGTCAGACTTCTTTTCATGACTGGGCTTTTCAAGAAGCTCTTGGACATCATTTCTCGCTTGACCATCATTTGTGACTTGGTCAGTGCCTACTGCTTTGTCATTCTGAAAAAGGTTGAAATTTGCAGCTGTTTCCTTCATACTAGATGGCCACACCTTCCCACGCTGTGGTATCTTTAGCTTTGGATCACCTTTCTTGTCATCTTCTTGCATTACACTCGGCGACTTCTTGGCGCAATGCAGAGCATCCACCTCCATTTTCTGCAAAGATCATAACACAATATCAAGATTAAGAAGGACGGTTCTGAAAAATGAAGGAAGATTTTAGATGGCAAATGCAATGCTCCAGACTGTTGAAATTTCACGAGAAAAAGAAATTGAAAACAAAAGCTCCGTCAGCAATAATCATCATAAACATAGGCTCATAGGTCTCTAAAAATCAATGAGATATATATATATATTTCTCAATCAGGATGTATCATTTGTTCAGTAGTTGCAGTCTCATTATTTATGCAGTCCTCAATTTGTAATCTAGTTGGAACTAAGGATTCCCATAGCCCTATCGACATACTTTTTTTAAAAACAAAGTTTTTTGTAATGTCTGAAGTTTAAGAATCGTGTCCCATGCGATGAATAATTGCCATATTTGAGACACGTTTCGATTTTCTTTTGCACTAGACATGAAGAAATAAATGAAATAATTTTTCTAAGTAATATTTGTTTAAAGAAGCAATGTAGCCAGTTCTTTTTGTGATTCGACAAATGTGGTATCCACAAAACATCGTAAATACGAAAAAGGTGATAAATTTACCCTAAAAATTGTGCATCTTTTTTCGCTGTTTTATTTTCGAATAGTAGAAACAATAATATACTACAATTTGTTGCTATATGTGGACTAATCTAGATTTTTACCCAGATATTTGTACATGTATATATACAGCAGAAACATCCACAAAAAAGATATATAATTCAGTAAAAATAACACTATTTCGTTATGAAGGACTTACCTTCAGAGCTTCACGTCTCCTGTACTCCAGTTTAGCCATCTCTATGGAGACCCAGTGAGGTACATCAGGTATGCCCAATGAAATAGCTTGCTTTGCAGCTAGAATCACATGCTGATTAATCAAACAAAGAAGTGACAATCAAGGAAAGATCAAATTTTGATATGATGAAATGAATCTGGACAACCACAAACAATATGTTTGAGTTTGGGGATTACCGGTAGGTTAAAAAATAATTTCATTCTTTTTATGCCATTCTTTTTATTTCACAGTGGAAGAATATAACAGAAACATGATGAATGTGACCTTGCTCCAATATGCCTTTGCGAGCATTTATTGATCAATGATCCTGTGACCTTTAACATATAGCCTCATGAACCCATTTTTTTAAAGTCGTGTTATGAGCATACCGTACACACTTTTATTCTTTATGAAATTGGTTACTTTTGTAATATCATTTTTTCTGGGATTCTTAACACTTTCATAGTCCTGTGATCTTTGACCTTTGATATCATTATGCATACCGGTACATACATATTCTAGAACCAAATTTTCTTGAAATAGTTTCAATGCTTTTTTACGTTATCACAGTAACACTATATTTTCTGTGACCTTTACACCATAATGACCCTAGGACCTTTTACCTCTCATACCTCAACCATTAAATCCTATGAAATAATCCTATTCTATTTGTACATACTTGAGCCAAGTTTGGTTTAAAGTGCTTCAATGACATAAGCTATTGCAGTAGCAAAATATCTTCTTGGATTTCATTACACTGTAATGATCCTGTGAACTTTGACCTCTGACCTCTTACACTCCTCTTACACTCCTCAAGTCAATTTTATTAGACCGCCATTAGGACAAGGCTTCCTGGGAGTAATTTCAATTTGTAAAGAAATTTACCTTGTGCAAGCCAAAAGTTCTTTACAAAGAAATTTTCAATTGCTTGCAGTTTCATAATCATGAAAAACTTGGGTTCGACTCAAAACATTCCAATATTGTTATTGCATTAAGATTCATGTCATTTTCCTCCATTTATGAAGTCGACTAGAAAATCTAGGAAAATATAGTACAAAAACATGAAACAAACTGTTCATATGAATACTTTTAAAGGACAAGTATGACTGCGGGTTATTTACCGGTAGTTCTTATCAATCTACGTACCAACTGTATCTTTTTCTCTTTTTTTAACTTAAGTAGATTTTTGTGGACCGTTGAATATCTCAATTTTCAAGTTTGCAATAGGAGTAATGTTTAACAATTTATTCACATGCTCATTACAATATGATTAATTTTAATTGATATCAAACATACATAAATTACACGTACCTCTACGACAACAATGCATAGAATGACTCCAGTAGGTGTAAGGCTTGGAAAGGCTTGTCCCACATGACCAAAGATACCCAGCAAGGCACAGTTCACTATCACTCCAATCACAGCCATAACTTCCAATGCTTGCTAAATAAATCAATAAACACACAATGGAATATGTTTATGTGGCTGCAATACATAAACAAGATGAAAGCAACCTCGTCTCCAATATGTCTCTGTCTAGGGTGTCTATATTCCATTATTACATTGTACCATTCTCTCCTACATATGTATAAGCTTGACTAATGGTAATTCCAACTATCATGAACCTCATGACCTGTTCCTAACTTCTGCCTACCATGTACGTCTTTTCCTCCCTGCGCTAATGCATTGTGAAATAAAAACTCATAATCATCACAAATTGACCTCTGTGACCTCTGTGTATAAGATACAGACATGTGCAGCGTATTACACTCTGTCTCATTATAAACAGATTTAAAAGGAGGACCAAAGACATTGTTTTACTGACCTGCCAGGATCCTATGTTCTCGACCCTCTGTCCAAATGGCCGGTGCTTAATAGAGCAGAGCTTGAATGCATCACTACGGATCTCAACAGTGTTATTAATGACTGCAAATAACCCAGCCAAAGGGAAGGCAGATGAAAAGAGGATGACATAACCAAACTGGATGACCATCTCCAAGTAATCGTCAAAGGTATCCTAGGAGTGAATGAAGGTCGAAGATTATCAGTTTGCACTGGTACTGATAGAGGTGTTGTGGTCTAGTGGATAAGTCACCCGACTGCAGATCACAAGGTACAGGGTTCGAGTCCCGCCGCGGCACTAATCTAGGCAAGTGCTGACTACGGGGTATTTAAATGAGCTGTGAGCCCCGCACTAGCTCGACTCCCAAGGCTAATAGTAATACAGCTGAATACCGTCGTAGTTTTGGACGCTTCGTGGAAATTTTCCCTCTGAGTAGGACCCCCCCCCCCCCGTGAAGATTAGCAGTGTAAAAGGCCCTGTTACCGGTTGCGAAAAACTGTCTATCTTCCTTTGACAAGACGGTTAGCTACATTTGCCACTCTCCACCCAGGTGTTAAATGGTTACCCGGTAGAATGGAAAAGTAAATGTGATTAGATGAGCAAGTGTGCGCTTGAATGACGCCTGGCTGGAATGTCCAGGGAGTGGAGAAATGTACATACATTGTGTGTGGGCAAGCCTGCATCCGATGACCGGGTTAATACTTAATCTGTAAAGCGCTTAGAGACAACACGATGTATTAAGCACTATATGAAAGCGGAATATTATTATCATTATTATTACGTATCTTTAACAGAAGCTGTGTAACAGGCAATTGAGAAACTGATATTTTATCATACAGGGTGTTTCAAAAAATGCTACAAGATTTTTGATTGGCAACATCTTAATAAGTTCACTACCATTCTCATTTCTCAATGAATTTTTGTAGGTGATGTTGAAGTTTTAACTTGTAATCTTTCTGTGAATTTCACCAGGATCTCAGCTAAAACAACACATTTATAATCACTTTCACAAGATGAAGTATGTTACAAAGAGAGGACCAGTGCGTGAACATTTTGTGGTAATATGGGCAAGCTTTCAAATTAACTTCAATTTTTGTTACAAAAGGTGTGATTAAGAATTCTGATTAATGTCATTCACACAAACTTATCTCTTTTATAGAGGCAAAGTGGCATATCATTGAAATAAAGATACTTGGAGAAACCTAATAATAAGAAATGTTCACAGATCTGGAATTCTGGACCCGATACAAGAGGTTTTTTGTTTATTTACATAAAACATTTCCAGCAACACATGAAATACCATATTTCTTAAATGCATAAACAAAAATAATGGAAAGCCATGGGAACATGATATTTTAGCATTTTGAGCACATTTTATATAAGGAAACAAAATTTGTCTGTGCCAATCTGAACCTATGATAAAATTTGTGAACATTTCATAAAGGCAAAATATTGTATAAACGAATGAGAACTAACCTCATAGGAGCGCATCTCAGACTCAAGCTCAGCCTGGGTGATGATGAACTTCTCTTCACTGGAACCTACACATTTACGTTGGTATAATCAAGAAAAATAAATATAATGATGATATTTTGCTTGTTTGTAAGTTTACTATAATTTTATATCAGGGCCCATATAACAAGAAAAAAGTGGCTGCATACCTCTAATATGCCTTTGCTTCCATCCACTTAAATCATAACAACCAATTTATACTAACCACATATTGCATAGTGTTTTCACAATCATTTATCAAATGACCCAGGTACCCACTTTTTAAGTTCATAAATGGACTAACAGACTGACAAACAGATGGATAAACAGGTGGAAAATGGACTTACTGACAAACAGACGGAATAGATGGACTAACACTTTGACAGAGGCAGAAATTAGTTTTTGAATTCTAACTCCGGAATAATATTAATGATACAAGTTTATCAAGAAGGCAAATCCCAATTGATCAAAAATGGACGAGAAGAACTCTATAAAACTATAAGCCCCAAATTGTAGTTGGATTGTCTACCTATAGTAATACTGTCACAATATTTAGATATTGCGAAAGCAAGGCTAAAAACCTATAATTACAGATATTGACCTCTAAGACCTTTGACCTGCATACTAAAAATCTAATGAGATTGTCTTCCAATGATGATATATATTATCACCAAGTTTGAACCCCATATCTCAAGTGGTTCTTGAGATATCGCAATAGCAAGGCTAAAACCTGTAATTTTATAAATGGACCTTTGACCTATGTACCCAAAATCTAATCAGATCTTCTTCCTATTGTTATATGTGTCATCACCAAGTTTGAACCTCAAATCTCTGGTGGTTCTAGAGATTTTGCAATAATGAGACTAATAGTTGGAGTTTCAAAAGTTGACCTCTGTGGCATTTGACCTACTAACCACAACATTTAATCAGATCGTCTTCCTATGGTGATACATACTATCATCAACTTTTAAGTTCATAACTTGAATGGTTCTTGAGATGTTGCGATCACAAGAAAGCGGGAAGTAGGGACAGATGGATGGATAACCAGAAAAATTACGCTTCCAGCAACACCTTCGGTTGGTGGAGGCATAAAAATTGAAATATATGTAAAATGTAGTAAAGACATATAAATGAATTTTTATTTACCACATGCATTTTCTGACAGGTCTACTTGTCCCTTAGTTTCCTCCGAGAGGTTTACTTGTCTCTCTGTTCCCTCCAAGATCTCTCCTTGTCCCTCTGTTCCCTCTAAGATGTCTCCTTGTTTCTTTGTTTCATCCGACATGTCTTCTTGTCTCATTGTTCTGTCTGACATGTTTTCTGGTCTCTTGGTTACCTCTGACATGTCTCCTTGTTTCTCTGTTTCCTCTGATTTGTCTTGTTGTCTTCTTGTTTCCTCATCAGTATGGAACTTACTGGCAGTCACGTATGTCATCCGATAGACTTTCAGCTTCTCTGTGATGTAAGGCAGAACTGACTCCTTGAAGTTACCAGTCAATTGGCGAAGGATGAATATCGTTCCCAAATACTGTGAATACAAAAGAACCTTGAATGATGTCATGGTTGTACAAACATTAAATGACATTTAGATGAAACAAGTTCTATCAACAAAGTAACATAGGCACATGACCTTCATAAACAATTAGGAATCTTAAACAAGGGAAACGCTCTCGGCGGTCTCGCCTGCATTACGCAATTCGATATGATGAAAGAATGTTGGGACATTATTTATAGGCAGGGTGGCCCATTAGCAGGCCCCAAAAAATGAAATCCTCTAAATATAATCATATTTTGAAGTGAATATTGACTAAGAATCATCAGAAGAATTATTTACTATTAAATGTACCACGATCGATAACTTGAATGAAATATGAACAAATTAATTAACAAAATTATTAATTCTCATATTAAGTTGTGGAAACATAATCCAAGTCTACTGACCTTTGACCTTGTGACCTGGAATTTGTGTCATATGATTTGTGATAACCCTTGGGTACAAGTTTCATGGAATTTGAACAATCAAATTTGAAAAAATGCTAACAAATTCAAAATCTTGATGTTGATGCCACAACAAAGTCCAAGTTTGTTGACCTAAAATGACCTTTGACCTTAACTTAGTGACCTGAAATACTACTCACATGATTGGGGATACTTGATAACCCTATAGTCCAAGTTTCATTGACTAAGAACTTAAACTTTCAAAATTATATCAAAAATTCAAAAACTTAACCTTAGGTTAAGTTTTCGATGATGATGCCACAACATCGTCCAAGTCTGTTGACCTGAAATGACCTCTGACCATGACTTTGTGACCTGAAATTCTACTCACATGATTGGGGATACTTGATAACCCTATAGTTTAAGTTTCATTGACTAAGAACTTATACTTTCAAAATTATATCGAAAATTCAAAAACTTAACCTTTGGTTAAGTTTTAGATGTTGACGCCGTCGCCGTCGCCGTCACCGGAAAAGTGGCGCCTATGTCTCGCTTTTTTGCTACGCAGGCGAGACAAAAATTGATTGTCAAATTTTTCTTTCATTTACAAACTGATGGTTTAAATGTTATATCTTTGTACTGAAAAGTGAGATTAAATCAAAGTATAGACCTCCAAACAAGAACCAAGATAACACAAAACTAGATCCATGACCTTCTCCTCTTTCCAGTGACATTCATTATTAAAACAATATATTAGAGTAATTTGGTAGTTGTAAACATTGGAGTTTCCAATAGTACATAGCAGTGATATAAAAACTCCAATATGTAATATATGATTTAAACAATTGATAAATTACTTGTGTTCATCTGATTTCAATCAACCTTTCACTCTGGTTTTCTGCTTTCTTTGAGATGAACTAGCCAGTAGGTTGTATTTCCTTTCAAGAGTATAATACTAAAAGTGCTATTAATCTATCTTTGAATTAATTAAATTGTTGCACTAACATTGCATCCTGACCAAATGGTAAAATTATAACAAACCTTGACATTAAAGGTAATACAAAGTTTTGGGAAATTTTGATAATTGGGTGGATAGTGATTCTTTACAATTTGGATATATTTGGATGCCCCTGTGGATTTATTATAAGCACTAGAAAATTTAGCCTCTAAAACACTTCTGCTTTCGAGAAAATTTGAATATAAAAATTTACCGGTGCTCCCGGTAAATTTTGATGAATTTCAAATAGCGCCTACGGCCGTACAATGGTAGCTGCGACCATGCAAATCTCAGATTATGTAGATGTGATATATAACTTCCAAACAAGAATAGCAAATTGGTCGATTTTAGTCAAGAAACATTGTTTTATAGCTTAATTAATATCTTGACCTTGCGAGGGAGCTATACAACAAAAAGAATGTATTATTTATAATTTCATAACTTTAGACTCAATTTCAACCGCGACAACGATCACTGAATATTGTAGGATCGCATATGCTTCCAATATGTTCATTTGAACCAAATTCATGACCCCATACCAAAACTTTGTATTACCTTTAACATCACTACTGTAACTTGATTTGAATCCTAAACAAATATGTAGGTGATTTTCAAAGGATACTTACATTTCTAAGTCTTGTCATGTCTTTGAGAATGAAGGCAATGTAGAACAATGCAAGGAAATGATTGATAAACTGCACCTGTATGAATGCAAACAGACAAGAGCATCGTCTTCATTAAGGCGCGTTCAGATATAGAGAGTTAACCCAGACTGAATAAGATACAGAAATGTGAAGCGTTTTATACTATTATATCATCATGAAAAATCGCCACGGTTTACCACTTCATTTCTGAACAAAGCCTTACCTTAATCATCATAATACTACTAATAGTAATAATAAAGTAATAATATATAATAACATTTACATAGCACTAAATATGCATATTGTTTCTCAGCACTTTCCATTTTTCAGACTGTGTTAGTAATCAATACCCACTGATTGATAAATTATTAGATTTGATCAAATTTGATCAAAAGATGTAAACCTTTTCACATTAATTACCTACTCATATAATCCATGGTATCCCAAACAGCATCCTCTCACCTAGGTATTATTCATCTTATATTCTTAGAATAACAAAATAAAAATCCATATAATTTGTTAAGTCACTCAATCACAACTTCATGTATTTCTGATTTTCCATATATTATGTTACCTTGTACAAACCTCTCTTAAAACCACATAGGAATGGAATTGAATATGTTTATTGCTATTGTGCAAGGGCAAATTTGTATATTGTTGTAATTTTCTTTGAAATAAGAAATGAAACAACCAACACATGAAATAATCAACAGAAAACTAAATAAGAAGAAAAAAAACCGAACACGAAGGCCATGTTCTGATAGCCACATTTAACTAAAACCTGGGTTAAGTGTGATTAGTTCCTGGTCTAACTTGCCAATATAATCCTGGGTTAAAATTTAGTATTCTGAAGTTTAGTTTAAAGAGGGTGTAGCATGGCAAATACTGGTAAACGCCATTTACGACTTCTTTTGGACAACTGCATGTAAACGAATGGACCTGATATTAACGGTCAGCGCGCTAAAAGTTCTCCTGACGCTTCGGTGTTGTGATGTTGCACGCACGTGAATACTGGGGTCGCGTCGTCCGTAGTCGTATTATACCCGATTGCCCCCCCCGAGTCAGGCCACGGGAAAGACACGTAGGCTCATCATGCTACACACCCTTTAACCCTATGTGGAAATAACTCTATCAATCTTTAGTCTCAGGCAGAACTTTCCTGGACGTACTATGGGTTAATAGTTAAGGATTATGAAGAAAATAAAGAAGAACATTAAACCCTGCGCACAGAACCCAAGACTGACAAAGAAAAGACATCAAATTGTATAAAGACTATTGACTCTGACTTACTTTTGTAGTATGCTTTGCAGGCCTAAATTACTGAATGAAGAAAAGGGGCTCGAATAAATATATGTTCACCGTAGCTTAACCCTATCTAGCCCGGGGGGGGGGGGGGGGCTTTAGAAGCCCCCCCTCCGACATTTTTCGCGATAACTTTTTAACGCAAACAAATCTTGCACTGGAATTTTTTCTTTCCAGTCTTGCCCATCTTTTGAAAGAAATTTTTCGAAAATCGGACCTACCATTACGAAATTAAGTGACCTTTTGTCTTTGCATGTCAGCCCGAAAATCGCTCATTTTTGTGATTTGTGTACAAAACATATGGAAATCTCATTTTTCAAATAAAGAGATAAAAAATTGGTTATTTGGTCGTGTTTATAGTTTAGGTGTTTATTTTTGGGTCAAAATAGTTGAATTATAGTTGGAAATGAAATTTAAAAAAAAAACAATAAAAAAGATAAGTTAAAAAAACATAAGAAATACATAAGAAATTATCAAAACAATAGATAACATAAGGAATTACCTGGCTCTTCCAATTTTTTTGGCTGTATCATTATCCCAAATGGTCTAAATAATATATGTAGTGAAAATTAATGTATAAATATGAAGAATATATGATTTATGGATAAAAATGTGAATGTTATTACCATATTTGCATAAATTACCATAAATATGCAAATGAGTGAATTTTTCAAAAAAAATGGAATTACCATAGTATTCTATACACTTCACTTGACATGCATGCAAATTTTTGCAGCGATAGGTCGTTTCATGGCCGAGATCATAGGAGGGGGGGGGGGGGGCATTAGAAGCCCCCCGGGCTATGCAGTTTCAAAATAGTCCGGGCTAAATAGGGTTAAATATCTGATTCAATCTTTCTGAAGTATAATCTTTTATGCATGATAGCAATAATAAAGAGCTTTAAAAAATATTTAAAACCAATTTTTCAATAAATACCACCGTAAATCCCTAGGACTATGGCTGTTTTTAAGAATAATTTTTAAGAACTCTAATTGTGTCAAGACAAAAAAGGCTCCGAAATTGTTATGGGCCTTAGATATATATGTTCTCTGTACATGTATGTAACAAGTCGTTGCAGTACCACATGATGTGCCCTTACCGTAACCAGTTTAAGAATGAGTTGATTTTCATGCGTGCTCTGAAGACGGTAGTTTTCCTTCCTGTTCAGCCAGTAGGCCACCCTCTTAAAAGCTATGTCACTCACGCTGATCACAACAGTAAGAGTGATCTTCGGAATGTAACCCACCCACCTGAGGAAAAAAACATGCATTAATTTATTAATTCTTTTAACTTTTTCAATTACACATCACCTAGTTTCAAATTGTAGAGAACTAAACATAAACAGAATAGCGTTTTGCAGGATGCATGTACCTGCACTTATTGGCATGAAATGACTATCAACTTTGTTGGTTAAAAAAACTAGATGAATCTTTGAAATGATGCCTCCACCATGGACCGTATTTACAAACCAAAACAGAAGCAATTTTTCATATACATGGCTCTGCAAGATACATACATGTCCTGAGTTTGATAGTAATCCATCTGTTGGTTCAAATGATAATGCATTCACAAGCTATTTTTGCTTACATAATGAGCCCCATGATCTTTGACTTCATGTATGTATCACAGACACTGATAACACGTAGGGCCATACATCTCAGATTTGTAAAACTGGAAACATTGTTAAACAATGTTGAGGTTGATATTGGTTATGTTTCCATGAATTAATTATTAATGAATCTGGATTACAATCAGTGCTCTGGAATTTCAGATGCAATGCACAATTATTGTGTTCTGTTTACACACAGATTTAGTGGCCAAATTTGTCAAAAAGGGAAAATCAAATAAAAACAGAAAATATTTCAAGAATGTAATTTTTTTTTTGAGAAATGTGATTACAAAAATTATTGCCATCCTTCCGACAATAATAATGCGCAAACTAAAGTTAAAAAATTACTTACCAATAACAATTGTTTTGCTGAATGTGAGAATTGACCCACTCCTGAAGCTCCAGAATGAGATACATGGAGACAAACGCAATGATGCAGCAGAGTAAGATGACTGGGAGCGTTACAAAATATCTGAAGACATTACGTTTCCAAGCAGGATAGTAGGGCTGCAGCTTGCCTGATACACTGTTCACAACCAAGTCTCCCTATCAACAATAATACAAAGACACAATTAGTGATTCAATGATTAGATTTGTCAGGTCATTTTGTGAAGAAAAAACGGGCACGAACCTCCCACTATTTACATCAGAAAACTGTTCAATGGTGGAAATTGTTTTAAAATTCTCCAAATCAGAGATAATTATTTTTCCATTTTCCAAAAAGCATTAACAGAGCCATTTGTCCACTTTGATTTAATAAATTAGTTCAGTTTTTCTTTCAATTCCTGAAAGTTAAATGAGCTTTCAGTACATTGCTCTTGATTTCAACATGCACTGCCTATATAAATGCAAGAAAATGAGCACCCAATTTGTTATGTATCACAACATAGTAATAATCCACTGGTGGAAAATTGTAATGACTTTTCACAATAAATGATTCATCAGTTCATCTCTTTTGTGTTGCATATTGGTACTGTTGACCATCTTGCCTCATATGATTCTTGAACTAGATGGAATTCGACTGCGCGCAGTCAAAAATGATGCCTCCGTCATAGAGCAATTTTACAAACCGAAACGGAAGAAATTTTTCAAATTCAAGTTCAATTGTAATCCATTAACATGTTCTCAGAATATCCTGATTACAAGCAATTTCTCATATACATATATGACCCTTTGATCTTTGACCTCATGACCCTAAAATCTACTCAGTTCATTGGCTCTGCAAGATGTCCTGAGTTAAATAGTAATCCATCTGTCAGTTCTAATGAGAATGCGTCCACAAGCTATTTTTGCATGCATAATGAGCCCATGACCTTTGATCTTATGAACCAAGAATCTACTCAGTTTATTGGCTCTGCAAGATACATAAATGATCAAAGTTTGGCAGGAATCCATCAATCTGTTCTAATGATAATACGATCACAAGCTATTTTTGCATACATAATGAGCCGCATGACCTTGACCTTTACCTCATGACCCCAAAATCTAATCAGTTCATCAGCTCTGCAAGTAACATACATGACCTAAGTTTGGCAGGAATCCATCAATCGGTTCTTGAGATAAGGCGATCACGAGCTGTTTTTGCATACATAATGTGCGCTGTGACCTTTGACCTCGTGACCCCAAAATCTAATCAGTTCATTGGCTTTGCAAGATACATACATGACCAAAGTTTGGCAGGAATCCATCAATCGGTTCTTCAGATAACGCGATCACAAGCTGTTTTTGCATACATAATGAGCCCTGTGACCTTTCACCTTTGACCTCGTGACCCCAAAATCTAATCAGTTCATCGGCTCTGCAAGATACATACATGACCAAAGTTTGGCAGGAATCCATCAATCGGTTCTTCAGATAACGCGACCACAAGCTGTTTTTGCATACATTATTAGCCCTGTGACCTTTGACCTTTGACCTCGTGACCCCAAAATCTAATCAGTTCATCGGCTCTGCAAGATACATACATGACCAAAGTTTGGCAGGAATCCATCAATCGGTTGTTCAGATAACGCGATCACAAGCTGTTTTTGCATACATAATGAGCCCTGTGACCTTTAACCTTTGACCTCGTAACCCCAAAATCTAATCAGTTCATCGGCTCTGCAAGATACATACATGACCAAAGTTTGGCAGGAATCCATTAATCGGTTCTTCAGATAACGCGATCACGAGAACGGGACGTACGTACGTACGGACGGACAACCCGAAAACATAATGCCTCCGGCTACTTCGTAACGGAGGCATAAAAAAAGGGATAAGAAGTCATAAAAACCCAAATATGTCTGATATTCGGGCCACTGTCTCAAAATCTTATCAGTAAATTTCCCTACAATGACATATACAAGAAACAAATGAATCTTGAGTTATCACAATATTGAGTAGGACAGAAAGATAACCCAAACATTTTATTGAACCCGTAAAAAATTGTTTGTCAAATTACTGCCCTCTTACAATTTATTATGTACGTCTCTCTAAAGTAAACATTATCTGTCCCTGTCATTTTTCAACTCTCCCAGGAACCTATTCTTTACAAGCTATGCTTTTCTATAGGTTCCTGCACATTTCACAGTTTTGTGCTTTTCTTGTCTGGGTTTCCTTCAAATGATAATAGTTATCAAGCAAATTTGATGATACATGTATGTAACTTTGTAGTTTGATTATTTGTCAATTACTATAATCATTAAACAAAAATAATGAAACAATGTCTTTTATGTTTATTTTGTTATCTGTATTGTATCTCATGTGAAATGTGAAACCAATGTCAAAACTCAAACTGAAACACATCCCCTTTCACCTTGCCTCACTAAACGTACCTTAAACTGAGGGCGTGGCTCTTCAATGAGCTCATGTTTGGAGTCTAACGTTCCCCATCGATAGGCCAGAGCAGATCCCCTTCTCTTCCATACCTCCAGTATAAGGGAAGCCCAGGTAATGTTACAGAACGAGACAAACACCACACTCCTGTCTTGATTCAACTGAAGAAAAAAAAAAGGATGTCAGTTTAATAGACAATTCTAAATGTTGCATAATATACATGTCCCATTTGTGGTTTATACCTGCACATTGTACAATGTTTGGAAGAACAAAACAATCCAAGATTGTGTGTGGTCTGCACTGAGAGATTCAGCATCATATGTCTCGTTCATGATCACTTTACATATACCAGGCATATCAGAAAAAAGTACACACTTTGAAAAGACCCTCCAACAAAATTATAATATTACAGTATCTGCATGATTTGTACAATTTTTACGCTTGAGTGAGCACTGGCTAATTTTGATATTAAAACTCAGGAAAATTGGTTTGCGCAAGAATACTTCAGTCTTGGAATGGAACATATTGCATATCAGGCAGTTATTGCATGTGCTCTGTTAACTATCAATAAATGATTTCAACAATCATTTGATTTATATCCCTATACCTAGCTCTGTATATCCCAAGTGGTAAATCTAGAAGTTGATAATGGATAGGGCAGGGACCTTCCCAAGACAGGGGTTCAGAAAATGTGTCTGGGCATCTCATTTCTTGTACCCCTGTGGCAAGTTTCGCCAAGATTTCCAAGGAGAAGCTACACTAGCTTCACCAAATGCTGGATACACCACTGCCCCATCACCACCCCACCTCTACCATAGCAGGTGATGTTTTTCCTGTACAGATCAGCCACATCAACACCCATTTTTGTCTGGACAGTGATGGAATGATTGGGACTGGAATAGATCGTAACATTTACATTGCTTTCTTCTTTAAATTTGTAATTCATCCTTAATGCCACAAGAACCAAGTAACAAGGTTTGTTTGTTCAACTGTGTGGTTGTCAACTTCAGGGAGGCTGCATGAAAGCCAATCCACTTGTTACCATCAAGCTCTTTCAAGCCTTTAAACTGTTGGGAGCCTGGTGGATGTTGCAACTGGAGAGTAACTAATCAATCCTCTGGGTTTCGCTGCTTTGAAAATTATAAATCTGATTAATTTTGTACATGGGATTATTCAGCTCTTTCAAGCCTTTAAACTGTTGGGAGCCTGGTGGATGTTGCAACTGGAGAGTAACTAATCAATCCTCTGGGTTTCGCTGCTTTGAAAATTATAAATCTGATTAATTTTGTACATGGGATTATTCATAGAGCATCAAAATTCCAACATCAGCTACTCCTTACCTGATTGCTATCATCAACAAAGATGGTTACAAGCAGACCAACAATGGCAGGAAAGAGAAGGGCTTGCGTATAGAACCCTAGCCAAGCAAAATATATTGCTATCTTTACTCCAAAGTAGTCACATACTGCATCTGATAGACAGGAATACAAGAAACAAACATTGTTTTCTGTAGAGTAATGGTTTCACTTAATGAACTATATTTGACACATAATTAATGATAAAGAGTGTTTTTTCGAGGAATTTATAAGCCACAAAACCATGTAGAGATAAGCAAACCAATAATTTAGCTGTGCAATAGAGAAATAATAGATTTTTTAGAATTTTAGGTGAGTTGAAACTGACACATAAGGGATTATCATTTATATCAGGCCTTTATTAAGCTGTGCAGTTCAATATGCCTATTGTGCTTCCTCTTGATGTCTGAAAGCCATGCTGATTTGCTTTGACCAGGGGGATTTTAATAACTGTTAGCGCTGTGTGAAGGTAGGTATTTGAATGATTAAATGATCTCCTGACACTCTGCTGACCTTTGAACCCATTATTTCATGGTCGACTGAGCACAAATTCAAAGAAAAACATAACCTGCTACATTATCGGCAGATCATTTTAATAAGGTTATAGAACCTGTTTCTCAATAAAACTGTAGTAATGAATGACACAACTTCCATAACGTTGGAGTTTTGTGCTCAGTCAAGTTGAGTCAACTGTGAAGAATGGATTCAAGGTCAGCAAGGTGTCAGGAGATCATTTAAAGGGACTTGGTAACATTGTTCAGATGAGAGAAAAGGGTTAGGTAGTGACTTCAATGTTAGATGAACAATTAAAGATAATCTAAAAGTTTGAGTGAAGACAGACCATTATTGTAATGAATAAGCTCTACCGGTATATACCATTCCAGACATTTAAGTGTTGAATTATTTGTAAAAGCCTGCCTTATGTCTTATTTTCATGGAAAAACGGTTGGGAAAATTAAAAATGGTTGTGAGAATTTACTGTTAGAGGGTGTCGCACAGTGACGCCTTCAAAGAAAACAATACAATCTTTGTGGTTTGAGAATTTTTAAAGAAATTTTTGCTTGTTAGAGGGTTAGTACAGTAGAAGGAATATAATAAGTAGCGTTTCATACAAAAATTACACATTTTTTTCATCAACCTTCAACAATATAAATACTGAGTCACTTTAACCAGCCCAATCATACATACAGCCTCGACATTCATGAATTCAATTGTCGCTCAGTACACTGAAGAAATGACAACCTTGTGAATGCTGAAATGGAACCATGTTGGCTTTACAGCATGCTCATTCAAGCATGACTTGACAAATAACTCTGATTTTCAAACTTAGAATCACAGGCACAGTCTCTTCTGGAAACTGTTCAAAACATTGCGGTATAGAAATCATAAGGAGTTGCTTTTTCAAATCAGTAGATTCGTTAGTGGTTTTTGGATGCATGAACCAAGTCGATAATAATACATTATGCATGCATATTCATACAACAAACACATAATTTGTCTATGATGAATTAAGACTTGTTCAGCTCTGGCTGAATAAATTATTATTATTATTATTATTTTTTTTTTTTTTTCTGCTCTCTTTTTATTAAACAGGTATAACATCAAATTCTGGGGTTC
Source organism: Strongylocentrotus droebachiensis (assembly GCA_035222895.1). NCBI lineage: Eukaryota > Metazoa > Echinodermata > Echinoidea > Camarodonta > Strongylocentrotidae > Strongylocentrotus > Strongylocentrotus droebachiensis. Next base: position 110,200 of record JAVYIG010001624.1, read on the forward strand.
TTCATTTTGCACATCTTGATATATGTTTACATACATTCAGAATTTGATAAATTTATTTCCGCCAGAGCTGAACAAGTCTTAATTTGACATAGAGAATGATGCAGTTATTGTATGAATATTATGCATGCATTTATATTTATGATATAACAAGTTTTGCTGGTATAACAAAAACCACATTATGTGCATAATGAAGTACAATGAAGATAGAGATTGATATGATTTTGACTACAATGTAACGATACATACATTTGAAGTATGCTAATTCTTTTGCATAGCAACACTCTGAAAGTTACATGAACATTTTCGGGTGGGAAATGGTCAAGCGATAATCAGGTGCATAGATATATCCATACCGATAATTCTTACCCAATGGTTGTGGCTTGAAGAAGGCTTGAACCCATGTTTTCTTGAGGACTTGCAGATCATCATGCTTATGAAGAGGGAAGACTTTGGAAATGACCCCTTTGGCTTGGAGCTTTGGCACTATTGGTTCATTGTCCACAAACTTCACCTTGCCCAGCCTATCCCCCTCCACTGCTCTCAGGCTTTCCAGCATGTAATGGATGATTTTTTGGCGCTCCTACAGTGTAGATGATATATTACAAAAATGATGAATATGACTGCATCTCTAATATGCCTCTGCCTTATTCCCAATTCCTACTTTATGTATAGTTTCCAAAACTGATATTTTCACAATCATTTATCACATGCCTTAATTGTCTACAAACTCGGCTTACTTTACCTACATCCATCAACATTTGTTATGAGGCTGTGTTTCATGTACAGGGCTAAAAACTCATTAACACTGTCTTTGTGACATTTTTCCTGGTAATACATAGTAGTACCCTGGTTGGAGTTAATGGCTTAAAGAGTCCTTAAATTATTGCGATTAATGAGGCTAACTGAAGAAATAACCCAATAAGCCCGTAGCTTTGTCCCTCTATGGTAATACAGTACCAGTACCAAGGTTAGCATTAATTTTCTTCAAATGGTACATCAGATATTATGAAATCAAGGCTAAATCCCAAACATTTCATGGAACTGATAATTAGGAACTAGATAATAACTAAAACTTAATAGGGTTTCGATGAGATGACTTTTGTTCAATGGTCATACCAGATTTTTCATTTTTGGATAAAAGCTAACTCATGTCGTATGTGACACATTTTATGGAAACTCCCATTCAGAAGGTTAAAAGATCAATCTAGATGTCATTTGAAAGTCTTGGAATGAGATATTAACCTGAGATGAAAGGAATTGATGAGCATCATCAGCTCCTTCATACATGCTAGCCTCCAGACAGGTAAACTCCTTCAGACCCCCTCCATACTCAGCCTTCAGTGGCTTGCGAAAGCTAAGATTATCTGCTCCTTGTAACAAACTACAATGAATGAAAATATTACTACATATTATTTGCTTTTGCTTGAAATAAATGTTATTTTTAATGTTTGCATTTGATTGTTACCGTTAAGTGTTAAGCATATATACAAAAAACTCCTGATCACTGAAGGGGGTTTCATGATGTGAAACACTTTTTGAATAATGACATATCACTGAACATATCCATTATATCAGTAGCACTGAGTTGTCAAGTTATTTGTCACAAGAGAGTCTTGCAGCAGTTGCAGGTCAACTTTATCAATTGTGACGGACAAGAGCTGATCGATAGACGCTATTTGGATACCTTACGCTCCCCTCTACCTGCAAAGAAAAGGTCATCAATGTTTCCATTTGCCAGCAAGGTTTGACATATTTTCAGGGTTCATGAAATGAAAGGGAATAAAAATCTGCATCATTCTATAAATGACCATAATTGGAAAATGAGAATTGTAGAACAGATTTTTTGTTGGGGGGGGGGGGGGGGGTCACAGAAGGCCTGTCATGAATTTGGCCAAGATGGTAACACCAAATTTGAACTTTGAACCCAATGCCTCAAATATTCTTGAAATACACAGTTTTTTAATTATAACAAAGTGGGACAGACAAACCTGTGGTGCCCCGCACCCTACATTCATCATTAGGAAAATGGTTTATTAAATGGTAACAATTTATAAACATAGGCCACTGGACACCCTTATTTACCAGTCAGATGAGGCAGAGAGATAGAGTCCACATGTTCCTGTATGTGCATGATGTCTAACAGCTACTTTAAGCTCTTGCAACCTCTCCTTCAGCTTAGCTAAGACCCACATGATAACAGCATCATCCGTCTTGGTTGGGAAGATAACTACCACCTCACAGTCAGTAGTTGGTACAGTTTGTAGCCACAGCTTGTTGGCATGCATGTACTTGTTAGTACGTGCAAAGTTCTCTCCAAACGACTTGGCTGATAATAGAAAGTGCACAAAAATCAACATGTAATTTTTGGATATATATATTTACAATAAATTGCTATTGTATCTATATTTTTCGTTTTAATACTTTTAGCTAATATCCTTCTTTTAACAGGGCTCCATGGGAAACCAGCATGTCAACGAAGGAGCTACCCTGTATAGATGCATGAGACTAAATAATAATAATAATTATAATAATCACAATAATGATATTTAACAAATAATGATAATAATAGTAACGATAAAACAGAGCAATGGAGGGGTTTTTCAGCCAATTGAATCCAATTTCTGAACCTTTTGTTCCAGAATCATTTTCACTTCTAATTTAAAGTCATTGAAATATTTGCATGGCAAAATTAAACACCCCAAAATTGTGAAAAACAGGCTTTACTTTGAGAAAAATCCTCCAAAATGACCCTTAAAAATGGGTATGGGTTTTGAGGCTTGATTGGCAGATGCATCCCCGTCCGAACCAAATCTGAGTATCCCCGGCCCCCTGGGGGTTAGATCATTAGGTGAACTTTGGAGATTAGGGGGTGCTTTCAAGCGAGGGAACATACATGTATATGCTTACAAATGGAAAACTTTTAGCCCTAAACGCGCATAAAAGAATACAGCACTAAACAACCGCTTTCACGAAGAGAGAGCGCTCAAGTGCACTCTTGCGTGAAAGTACACTGATCAGACTAGTCCAATGCGACAAAGCGGGGGTGCGAGCGCTTGCTCTCGTTGACTACTTACTAACACTAACAAACTAGAATTAGAAATGAAACTCACCTAGTTAAATACATGCAAAATTACGGTAGACTACACCAGCAAATTCTTCAGTATGCTTGCGCGTAGCTGTTGTAAATTTATTGTGTTATGCGTGCCAATCCCATTTGATAGGTGTGTTTTGCCTATTTAGTAATGTATTTTTGCCATTTTTGTGTCACTTAAAGTTTAATAATATTCAAAATATTTGCTTGGGTGATAATTACATTTTAATACTGCTCTATATTCTGCAATTCAATACCGGGTAATAATTTTAAATCTGGAAGTTTTATTAAGATAGTATTCTAGTTGACTCCAGTAGCACAAATAGTGTGTGTTTTGTCATTTTTTGTTTTATTGGTAATTGTAAAAGTTTGCTGCCATTGGTCAGTTTTTTCTCTTCTTTGATTGGCTCTTAATATTGGCCAATCCTTTGGGGGTAAAGTTAATTTTTTGGCTCTGGCTCTTCAGTCGCCTTTTAACCTTCGCCTTGAAAGGTTCAATTTTTTGTCTGATTTTGAGCTCAGTTATCCTTTACTTGATTTCACTTATTTACGTGCTTCAGTTGATCTCCTATAGACCTCTACGTTTTATTAGGTTTATTTGGAAATTTAATTTTCCTGAGCAATTTTCACTTCAACAATAGTCTACGTCAACTTTTCATTGATTACTTTTTGGCGACCATATTTTTAGTAATCAATCTTCAACAAACTTTTGGACTTCAACTTCAATTCAGTGAATCAGTACAGCTCATGAACGGCAACTCTCAAGTCTAAATTATTCCCGACTTAGAACAGTCGATTAAAGTCAGTCATCAATCTTCAACTCCGACAACGTCTTCAGCATCATCAACATTTTAGACTGAGAGTCTTGTGAACTGAGTCCAGAGTTACTTTCATCATTTTTAAGCATCATCTCGAAACTCGACTCGGATTTATCGTTCCTCATTCAATTTATTGCAGGCTGAAAATTCTCATCAAGTTCAATCATTCATCTAACTTAGACCTCTAGGCAATACCATCAATTGCTTAGCCTAGTCTAGTTCAAACTGTCGCGGTTCTTCACTTAATCAACTAAATTAACGACTAGCTTCAAACTCTTATTCAACGATCACCATCGTCAGTCTACATATTCCAGAGTAGACCTAGATCTAGTCTAGCTCTTCTGAATTTTGATCATTCTACAAGCTACAGTCTACGCTGGATTCGTGAGTTTAGCTCGTCTACCTATTCAGCACTGATCAACGTCATTCTAGATCTTCATCATCTTTATTTCATCTCTTTGTTAGGTGTTTCGCCACTACGATTTAAAGAGTTTGTATCTATAAATCAGGAAGTTTCTTTTTAATGGATCTATATTTCCCCCCTTGTATTTGACTCGGCAGTAGATCTAAGGTAAAATAGCGGCGGTCTTTCGCTTTATAAATAGACCTTAATATTTTTTGTTATCTGAATCTGATGTTAAATAGCGGTGGTCTTTCGCTTTATAAATAGACCTTACTTGTTATCTGATGTAAAAATAGCGGCGGTCTTTCGCTTTATAAATAGACCTGGTCTAACTTAGATCTAGAATTAAGAAACTCTATTTCAGATTATTTATTATAGGTCTAGGTCTAGATCTAGACTAGGTCTAATCTATTTAATAGATTGTAACCAGATGCATGCCTGGATTATCTCATTTCTAGTTTCATGATTTAGATATGAACATTACAATATTTGGAAAGTGAATCTATTTATCAAATAATAAAACAAATCGGTGTTGGAACTTAAAGATTTTGCTTGATCAAAGTGTCTCTTATTCAGGAGTTATTTTCTTGTAAATCAATTTCATCTAAATTATCTTTAAGTCCCAATTTTTACCAAAATACCAGCAATTATATCAAAACATGGCTTTTTTGGTGTACGTTCCCCGTGCTTAACAGGATAAGCGACGAGGCGCAGAGCAGATGCGCGTAAGTTTTCCATATGCCTAGCCTAAGCTAAGCTAAGGCCTAAATAACAAGGAGTGGGGGGCAGAGCCGAGGGAGGAGAAAAAGGAGGAGGGAGGAGAAAAAGGAGAAGAGAGGAGAAAAAGGAGAAGAGAGGAGAAAAAGGAGAAGAGAGGAGAAAAAGGAGAAGAGAGGAGAAAAAGGATAAGAGAGGAGAAAAAGGATAAGAGAGGAGAAAAAGGATAAGAGAGGAGAAAAAGGATAAGACTAGAGAGGAGAAAAAGGAGAAGAGAGGAGAAAAAGGAGAAGAGAGGAGAAAAAGGAGAAGAGGGGAGAAAAAGGAGAAGAGCTAGAGGAGAAAAAGGAGAAGAGGGAGGAGAAAAAGTAGAACTTCTACTGAAGTTCTAGAAGAAAGGAGAAAGAAGGAGAAAGAAGGAGAAGGAAGGAGAAAGGAGGAGAAGGAGAAGAGGGAGAAGAGGAAGAAGGAGAGGGAGAGGGAGAAGTTCTAGAAGAAAGGAGAAAGAAGGAGAAAGAAGGAGAAAGAAGAAGGAAGGAGAAAGGAGGAGAAGGAGAAGAGGGAGAAGAGGAAGAAGGAGAGGGAGAGGGAGAGGGAGAAGGAGAAGGGACAAAGAGAATAATTTAGATCTCCGGATATTTTTACTTTTATAATGAAATTCAAAATCGCCCGTGGTGACTGTACCTAAATTGAAACGGAGCTGCGTTTTCTTTCTTTGCTGCATGCTCTGCGGAACTGCTGGCGTCGGAGTAATTTGGATTTGCGCAGGTTTGGCCTGGCCTGGATCAATTATCAAGATCCTCTTTTAGTAGGCCCCCTAATATAATCTATTTCTAACACTTTACAGGTACTTACCATGTTGCATTGCATCTTTAGCCTGTGCCTTCAACATGCTGCTCAGCTTATATCCATAACAATTTGAAGAGAAATATATGATGCTTGCTCGTTTCTTGATATGTGCTCCAGCTCTGCAAGCGCAATTAAGCGTATGGGCATGCCTTGCCAGTGCAGCGACTGGGCCTGGGCGCTGGCGGGGCGTGGAGGCTCGAACCGCATGTGTTATATTATCAAAACAACTATTTATTTTGACTGCGAAGGCCTTTAATAAGTACCGTACTAATCGAGACACTTTACTCTTGCTTACTTCGGTAGTACGGTACTAGGCAAGCGAAGATTGCGGTGCAGGCCAGGGTGCATTGCATTGTGCACTGTACTGTGTGAAGAAAACTGGCTCGAAAAGTTGTGTTTATCAGCGCCAACCTCCGTGGTATGTGGCACTGGTACTTTTAATTTTAGGACAAAATTAGTATTGGAACAGAATATATTACGATTATGCTATTTATCAAAACACAACAAGCAAAACAAAGAAGAAATAGGAAGTCTTGATAAAAATATAGACTTGATTGCTTTCTACAATACGCTCACGTGTTTTATTTTGGCACTGATCACTCTTTGCTAGTTGATGCTCTTTCCTAATTTTTGCCATTTGCATGCATGCTCTGAGCTGAGTCTGAGTTTTCTGTCCAGTGTGGTCACCCCAAATCGAAAATGTTGTGATTTTTTGACAGCCTTGGCAAGAAAATACAGCGGTACCGAGAAATCAACGAGTAAGTATTAAGAGGTAAACTCAGTTAGGAATTTTGACTGGGTTTGGCTGTCATTGCTAGTTGATGCTCTTTCCTAATTTTTGCCATTTGCATGCATGCTCTGAGCTGAGTCTGAGTTTTCTGTCCAGTGTGGTCACCCCAAATCGAAAATGTTGTGATTTTTTGACAGCCTTGGCAAGAAAATACAGCGGTACCGAGAAATCAACGAGTAAGTATTAAGAGGTAAACTCAGTTAGGAATTTTGACTGGGTTTGGCTGTCATCAGATGGGGTCGGGGAGCCGGGAGTGGTACTTGGTCTTGGGCAAGGGGTAACTCCGAGAAGCTCCAACACCGGCGCGCGCGCGCCGGTGTTAGAGCTTCCCGGAGTTAGGCAAGCGGTAGTCCACCGGCCACGCCACCCTGCACGCCGCAGGCCAGGCCAGGGTTAATATAAGATATCAGATCAGGGCCGGGCCCTTGGTACTTGGTACTTGGTTGGGAGTTGGGTAATCCCTTTGGCAGTTCACTCAGCTCAGGAAGCTATACTGGGATGGTAGGTGAGGGGAGTAACCACAAGGAGTGTCATGAATTGCTGGAATGGTGCATGGACAAACTCACACAAAGCACTTGATAATTTACGGTAAACAAACTAAATATGCTAAGGAGTAAGTCCAGTCAAGTAAAAACCTAGACCGAAACTTTTATCTCTTTCGTTCGTTAGCCTCTGATTTGGGTAGGGTCGGCTTCTCTCTTTAGAGACAGAAACCGACCATAGGGTCATTCCATGTCAAATCACCCAAAAAATCTGAAAATCTGAACCCGACCATTTTTGATTTTGATGAAACCTTGTGTACTTGTTGAGTGTGATCTCACAGCACCAAATATCAAATTTTAGGTCACAAACTTTGAAGATTGACCCATTAGGTCCCGAAATATAAGGGTTCAAAGGTAGGCCCGCCACCCCCATTTTTGAAAAAATCTCAAAATTTGGTGGGCCATATCTCCCAAACCCCTCACCCGATTGACCTAAAATTTGGGATTTGATGCTGTGAGATCACACTCAACAAGTACACAAAGTTTCATCAAAATCAAAAATGGTCGGGTTAAAACCATTGGGTGATTTGACATGGAATGACCCCATAGGCATAATGCAAGTGTGGAAGAACATTTTGCTGTGTACAGTGCTTGTAACTTTACCAAGACTAAGCCAAATTTCTTATCATTTTGATGATTCCAGAACCTTCAGTACACAACAATACTTATATGCTAGATGATCAACCTTTTCTCTTGATTCCACAACGTTTCTTTAAACAGTGCCATCGCATGACCAGAACTCAACTTTATCTTTAAGTCAATTTATCATTTTTTAGTCTATAAAGATAAGTCTAGGCAGCGAAAAAATGAAAAATAAAATTTATTTCAAAACTTTTTTTTTTGTATTCAAGCTCTCATTTAATTATTACCCGGTAGCTGTCGAGCACTTATTGTTGTTACTACAAACTTTGTACAAGTTTATAAACAGTTTGAATTACGTTTTATTGCCTTAACGTGTAAATAAGATAAATATTAATCATCCATACATTGGGCTGCAGGGCATAGAAAAGTTGCCAAAGATACAGTCTGTATTACAGACCCAAGAGAACGGTGTCAATTTTTTTGATAAAAATCATATCACATAATTATTTGATGAATAAATGTTAAAACTGGGAGTCATGAAATATCTTGGTTTTATTTATATTTCTTAAATAGAAATAATATTGGGGACTTCTTTTGGGTGGATATGACTTGTGGTATCCTCTAACGGTACTTGCAAATTTCAAGCAACCTCCAATTCCCTCAAATTTTATAAATTCTCAGATGACGTTTGTAACAAATGTTTATATGCAAATTAGATGTTTGTATAACTTGTTGCCTAATTTTAGTGGTACCACTCTCTTAAATTTTCACTTTTTCGAACTGTTTGAGTGAAATTAACCCTCATAAGCTCTCTTTGCACATTTTTGCAATTAATTCCAAGTTGTGATCGATTTGGATTAATCTTAACGTTTTTTAAGAGCTCATCAAATTTTATTGCATTAAAAGTTTATTTGATTAATCATCTCCATGCAGGTACAAACTTCTGAAGGCTTTGTTTTTTGTCTTCATTACACAGGTTGACAGGCCACTTAGCTTAAGCTGCTCTTATGCTGTAAAGATACTGAAAAGAGAGATGTCCTGCATTCATCGTGTACTCAGACAAAGGCTTTGCCATGGTCTCCCTGGTTACAGATTCATGTTTCATGCTGAAGCAGCAATCAAGAGACCTGATCAAATGTGGCAGAAAACCTGTGTTAGGACCAATTCAACCCGTTCTAGAAGCAACATCACGCGTGACAGAACTAAAGCCATACGGACAAATGTACTAGAGGTTATCTATGGTGGGAGAGATAAGATTCCAGAGGGAGTGCCATGGAAAGATTCAGCCTTGCCCTTGGAAGAAAACCCAAGTGATGAAGAAGAGCTCGACACTGGATTTAAAGGTTCAGAGATTAAACAAAGAGCTTTTTTAAAGGAATCCAAGGCATATGAAAGATTATCCCTTGATTATATCAATACACTTTGTGCAGAGTCCGAGTCAAACAGAAAGGATGTCCATGATTTTCTTGCAACATTTGGGGAGAATGGGAGTGAGAAGATCTCACACGGTGATGTAACAAGAAACATCAGGTGCCTTTCTGAATTACCACATGCTCAAAGAATATTATTGATGAAATCATCAGAAATGGATTATCTGGGAGAATACTTGTGTAGAGCTATGCCAGATATGGAAACTGAAACGTTTGTACAATCTTTGTTGATTTTTTACTGGTGGGATTTAAGTCTGAGTGCTTCACAGAACACAGTCATAGAGAAAGAGTGTCTTCAAAGGATATCATCATGGGATATCAATACCCTGCTACTGGTGACAGATTGGTGGATATGCATGGGAGGTGCAACCTCATGGACCTTCCACAAGGAGATGTTGTCCATTTTAAGGCCATCCTGGACCAAGCTATCAGCCCAGCAGATGGTGCAAGCCTTCTACCTATGTGGACAATTCAAGCGACCAGCTCAACCACTCGTGGATAAACTTGTCCTCCTTGCAGAGCACTTTGTGGATGAATTGTCCATCACTGAGATTGCAACAATCTGCAATGGTATGATCAAGGTAGCTGGCTGGCTCCCACACAACAGCATCTTACCAGCTGTCATATCTGCTGCATTATCCAAAGACATCCAACTCCAGACAGATATTGAGAAGTACAATGTAGTTACAATCATGAGGTTCCTTGGACGATCCTACCACTATGATGCAGACCTGTACATCAAACTGTCTCAAGATCTAGTTCCACACATACCGGAGATGAGCTATCTTGCTCTTCCTCACATTCTTGGGGTATTTGCAAGGGCAGCCTTTGTTAGCACCCCTCTATTTAATGAAGTATTGAGATGCTTTGATCATTCCAAGGCGAACCTGAAAGACTACTACCTAACACTTTGGTCATTTTGCAGACTAAACTACACCCCTGATGAATTCAATAGCTTTCTAGAAGCAGCTGTTGCAAGAATAAGAGAAAAAGAAGAATGGACGGATGATAGTGCATTCCTTTTCGTCAAGACACTAGTGCCTCTCTCCTTCGTAGGGAAATATCCGGTGGAGCTTATTCATAGGATATTTAGTCCTGTTTACCTCAAGAAGTATGCAGGTAAGCTAGGTTTGATCTTCTATCCTAGTATTCTTTGTGCACAAATGTAGGAACCAGATTGGTTTTGTGAGGGAGCACTGTAATATTTTATTTCATTTCTTAATTTCTAGACATGTGTAAATACTAAATAGGTGTTGCATGGCTATCGTGTCTTTAGGAATTGAGGATACCTCTCAACAGAGAACATAATAAATAATTTCTCCACCAAAATGATTTTTTTATGACAAACGACCTCAAAATGGATAAGAATCAACCCTTTGTCTTAATAAATACATGGAATATTTGCAGTGCAGACTGCAGACAAAGCTTTCCCTGGCTTTTTTAATCATATCAGATAAATCATATAGATATAATGATTTTATCTTTCCTGCACAGGTCGTTGCCCTCCTGATGTCTACAAGCACCTCTATTGCCTAGATTGTTCTATCGCTATAGAATGCCCACACTACAAAGGTCCAAGGCTCCCCAAGGTTGGTAACCATATTGTTGACAGTATATAATATCTTATTTGATTTGATTTGATTTGATAGGTAAACGTGCATGAAAGTATATCAGAATAATCGGATCAAATGAGACTTTATTTTATAAGTAGATGGAGGGCTAAGATTGCGGTTTGGTTTTAGGGTAGGTAAAATTTAGGGTTTACAAGCATTAGGAATTCAGAATTTCAGTGAGTGTAAGACCTTGTGAACACTCCTTTTTCTATTTCTCAACATCCACCCCTCCCCCCTTGAGCAACAAATAAAAAATGATAAAAGACCCCCTTTTGCCAAGAGGGGAAGGAGGGTGTTTGAACACCAAAACACCCCCCCCCCCCTCCTCGTAACGCCCTTAAATGCACCCGAGTACCTAAAAGATCTCCTCACCATTAAGCAATCCCATTAGTCACTCCGTTCTTCTGTCTTTACCATCCTAGAAGTCCCCAGAACCTGAACCGCCCATTACGGTGATCGTGCATTCATGTACATGTTGCACCAGTCCTCTGGAACAAGCTGCCAAGTGACATTCAAAACATTCAATGCCTAGAAACCTTTTAGAAACATGTTCAAACGTTTTTATTTACTCAGAGTTACTAATGCTATTATGTCGTTAACTTCTGAAGAAAGGTTTGTGTATTTTGTTTTGTAAAGCGCCTTGAGTAACTCATTAGATAGTGCGCTTTATAAGTATTTATTATTATTATTATTATCTCACAATTTGCTGTAGAGTATCGCTTCACGGTCCAAGCTGGTACCCCATGGTTCGTCCAAGGTAGTTGGAGATGAAAAACAAGCATACGCTGAAATCATTCCCATCCTGGCTAGAGTGCTTGGAAGTAAAGATGCTTTCAAGGTCCACCCCATCTTGGATCACATCCGCACACCTGTAGGTAAGAAATCTTGAGGTGTCGGGGTGTATTAACAGGGCTACCTGGCTGCCACCGTCAGTTGCTGGCGATTGGCGACCACATTTGCACATCTTCTTGTTGTCTTTCTCCATTTGTTTCTATCCTGTGCTAATCTTTTGGCTTCTGAATATGTGAGACCTGTCCATTCTTTGAGTTCTCAAACCACTGCTTTCTCTGTCTGGCTCTTTTTCTTTTTCTTTCTACTTGGCTTTCTAACAGGGCAGCATTACACAAAGATTTGTGATCAATCGCATATTGGTAATGGCCAATCTAAATCACTGCATGCACATCTTGTTAAAAAAGCTGACCACGAACCAATTACAATGGTAGTTCCAAGGTTGCAATTGATTGCTAACCTTTGTGTTATGCACTATTTGCTCTAGCCTACTGTATTTCTTTCCATTCACCTTTTTCTAAATCCTTGTTTTCTGATTTTACTTACCGATATGTATTTTGTGACATTCTATTCCATAATTCATTTCTTCAGTCAATATATCTTCATATCAAAAGGCATCCATGGTCATCATAATGATTAAGCGTCTATATGCCTGCATCTCTGAAAGTTAACCTAGTCAATGAAGTAATTGATTTTAACCACAAATTTGCTTGTTTAGTTTAATACCTATATATTTACACATACTTAGATTCAAAAGTATGAACAAATATCCGGTATTGTATTCTCTCAGTGGCTGGAAGCCAATGTAGTTCCTTTAACAATGGGGTAGCATGGGACCATTTCAGTTTTTGACGATTAACCGAGCACACTTATTCTAGAGATGTTGGAGTCTGCCCAGGTCTTGCTAACTGGTATCCCCAAGCAAGCATCCACCATAGGGGAGAACACTGGGGAGAACACAATTGCTCTAACAAGTTAACATTATTATGATATGTATCTGGAACCAAGTACCCTCTGATACGACTAAGGTTGAAAATTTGCAAGATGAGGGTACGGCATGAGTAGGTGACATGGTCAGACATTCTCATTTCCTGATCAAACTCTTCCCCTGGTCCCTTATTATAGGAGAAATGGGGAGGTGTTGATCATTGCTAAAAACAAAATAGTAACACAATTCATGCTTGCAGTTTAGAACAGTTTGGCAGACATCCTAAATACAGCTACGGAAGTGTTGCAAATGTTGGGCACCTAGATGTCTCTCTTTTTTTGGTCAACATTAAAATCTAAAACTTTCATCGTTCACCACAGATATTGAGATACACTTGGATGACAACAATCAACCCATCAACCTTCAGGAGAGCAGGAACAGGTCTGAGGAGTCTAGCACCAAGCTAGCTGTGCTAGTAGCCTTGGCTAATCACTACCGTAAGGACTCCTCAGAGCTGCTTGGTGTTCATGTCATGAAGAGGAGACAACTCAAGATTGCTGGTTACCACATAGTAGAGGTAATTTGGGAATACCAATAGATTCCTATGCATCTTTTGATTCAAAATTTGTGTATATACATGTACCTTAGTGATTGTGGTGTTACATAATATTCAATGGTCATATGTCAAAGGAAGCAGATTTGCTATCATTTGTGTGTGAAGCACAAAGGGTTTGGAGGATTCTAATGTACAGTCTTTGTTTTGAATAATTAAATGCTGAGCTGAAGTTGAAAATACTTTCTTAGTATAACAAATCACAAACAATAGAAAAAATGATTATTATCCCCTCGCTGACGAAGTCGGAGGGGATATAGTAACGCTGCCATCCGTTCTTCCTTCCGTGCGTCTGTGCGTCCGTAACAAATTTGGTTTCTAATCGATATCTTCAGTAATGTTTGACAGATTTTAATGAAATTTAATATGAAGGTACATGGTATCAAAATGCATGTACAGCCTAAGTTTGATTTCTGAGTATGTAGGTCAAAGGTGAAAGGTCATAGCTCATTAAATATGCAAAAACACCTAATTATATATTCGAAAATGTGGTTAACTTCCTTGCCTAGTAATATACTAGTATAGTCCAATGGAGGTAACTTGTTCTGACGTATATAGGCCATTTGTACCCTGCGAGGGGATGCTACGCTTTGCGTTGACTTGTTGAATATATAATTAACATAATATACAGAAAGTAATAAACATTAACAAGATCAAGAAGTTACTTATTGACTTTAACCATCCAGTTCTGAGACAAATTTGTGCTAAAAATCTTCCTTTCACATACAGTGTATCACATACTTCAAAAGTGAGGGATCATTGGAGGTCCACATATATTGGTAAAATAGAAAAATTGAACAATTAAAAAAGAAACGTAAAAGTTACAATATTTGCAACCTCTAAAATTCACCTAGCATTCTACTGATTAACAGGATTATGAAGAAAGTGAAGAACTGCAGTCATCAAGTGATTGCATGCCCTTTTCTACTATTTCATGTGCTATTCAACAAATTGTATTTAAAAGTGCAGTATCCCTATATAGAGGTAACATTTGATTACCGGTAGTCACTTCAAGAAACTTTGCATCAAAAGCTATCTTTGTCATGACAACACATTCTCACTTTCCTTTTACTTCTCAATCTTTCAACAGATTCCTTTCCATGAGTGGCATCAAGTCAGTAGGCAGAGTAGGGAGAAAAAGCAAACGTATTTGGCAAGCAAGATATTTGACAGGTAGTCTCTAGTGTAGTTAGAACAGTTGAAATATTTTCTGTTGCAATTAATGTGAGGTCATTTTCATATAATTACTCCACTATACATTGAGAGGAAGAAAGCTGATGTGAAGTAAATGGACGGGTGTAGGAAGGATGACAGAAATATCACAAACGTGATCATATTGAAGAATAGCATGCATTCATGTATATGAATAGACAATATAAACAGAAACCATCACTTGACTGTAAGAGTTTAAAGTTATAAGACAGAATGAGACAGGGAAGGGAGAAGTATAGCAATAAGAAAGATTATGGAAAGAAGAGGGAGGAAAAGTACATATTATGTCATGAAGGATAAATAATAATTCCGGTATAGTTGCTGTGACACTTATTAAAAAGGTCACATTTATGTTTGGCACTATTTTTTTTTTTTTTTTTTGTTGATGCCTGATACATTTCTGAACTTTATCGAAAAATTTGAATAGATGACCTAAACAAGTTGCTTGATATAGTAACCGTACTGTACCATTACTACACAACTATATCAAAGACCAAATTGTTGCCATGCTCTGTAGGCCCTATATTTTCAGCATTTATGTTACTTGTGATTGGTAAATGTACACACCTTCAAATATAAATATAGTCCAATTATTAGGCTAAAAAGATGGAACATAAATTAAACTGCATCCCATTTTTAGACTAAACAGCATTTAGACCAAAGCTTGGCAACAGGCTGCAAGTTTGGTTCAAAGTTACATTTTAAGCTATTAACCCCAATTTACTGTCTCATTGTTGAAATGTATGGGGCATTGCAAGTTGCAAAATTTGCAATTGATATTTGCAATCGATTGCAACTCCAAATACTTGCAACGTTCCACTAGTCCCCTAAATTTCCTAGGATTTTATTAGGATTAAAGTTTTAATAATTAAATTACGTAAACTATATCTAGCTTTTATTCCCCCCCCCCTTCTCTCTCTCTCTTACTAATGGGGCGTTGCAAGAAAGTTGAGTTGCGATCAATTGCAAATTTGCAATTAATCGTTAGACTTGCGCTTGATTTTTGGGATTTGCAATTGATTGCAACTTTCTGGCAATACCCCATAAGTGTGACAATACAAT
The DNA here is from genome assembly GCA_035222895.1 of Strongylocentrotus droebachiensis. Lineage (NCBI taxonomy): Eukaryota > Metazoa > Echinodermata > Echinoidea > Camarodonta > Strongylocentrotidae > Strongylocentrotus > Strongylocentrotus droebachiensis. Next base: position 125,639 of record JAVYIG010001624.1, read on the forward strand.
AATATGTCATGTAACACTAAATGTATGATTATTCCTGACATTTTATTTATTTATTTTTGCCTGAAGTTTGGGTGATCTTGTTTTTTGTTTTTTCTTGTTCATTGGACATTACAATTATGTATTGTTGTAAAGGCGCAGATGAAAGGCATAACATTATTATTGCTCTTTAACAAAGAATACCAAAGACAAACCCACCCAAATTCAATTCCATGTAATTCCTTTGTCTAACATCCTATGCCCTTTTTGAATGCATATTTAGATTGCTTGTGTACTTTAGATTTAATTTAGAAAAAGTATACTTTTTGCTATCATGTGTGTTCTTAATATACATGTGTAGCGGGTTCCAAAGTTAAAAGTGCGAAATGGAAGAAAAAACCACCATAAATGCAAAAGGAGGTGACATGACAGATGACCCATGCTATTCTATACTTAATAAATACATTTTTATATTCCAAGTGATAGTTTTGGGTAGCCTTCTTCCCTCATACATTGAAGGTGTATCAGAAATTAAAGAATATGTAATATATTTGTCAATATTGTGCATTACCTTGTATGGTAATCCATATGTACCAAATCTACAGTTCATTGCCAATTTTTTTGTATTGGAATAATGCGTATAGACATGAACATTGTATTAGACTAATCAAAAGATGAATTTAGTGTATAATAGCAATAAATACCAGTATCAAAGAAAAATCAAACCAATTGTCTTTGTTTATCTATATAGTAATTTAATTGAACTGTATTTACACGCTTAATAATAATGATAAAATGAAAATATGCAATATCTCATTTTATCTGAATGTACATGTGATCTACATTGACAACATACAACAATAATCAAACTTCTTAAAATTGTGACAGTCTTCTTCCTTCTAATTCAAACCACATACATGTACCAGGCATTGTAAAGCTGCTTTATAAACCATCCATTCATGTATACATTGTACAATACTACATCCATTGATCTTGTGGTGCATTTCTCTATTCACATAGCAAAGAAAAACCTGAAAATAATTACCTGTATAGAATCTCATCAAGAAACTAGAATTCAGTTATGATCATGGCTTGAAAAAAGGGATCATTTATTGGTTACAGACAAATTCTGTTCCAAAGGATTCCAACAACAGACAGGTGCACCAAGAATTCAAGAAAATTGTATGTTAATTGAGCCACAACATTGCACACAATTGGTGTACCTAGAAAGCATTTTTTTCAGATCAAATCACAAGTGTCTACTTGTGTCCAATTTTTGTAGATGTCATGGTAATACTTTGGGAGTGAGGGAAATTGTGGATCACTATTGTAAGCCATTTTTTTTTTTAACCTGACATTTGTTTCACATTATCTTTGATAACCCTCGTGTGTAACTGAGACATATACTGTTTATTTTAAATGCGAGTCAGAAGCAGCGCCAATGTCTCACTCCAGCTACAAAGGCCAGACAAAAACCACTTTACGTGTCAAGCAAGTACTGTCAAAAAGAGATCCTCGTTTTTTTGCGCCATGGGTCACAAATCTATACATTTTTATGTATGAAATTGTGACCTATACCACCCACACTTACATTTCATTTCATTTTGTGACATGGTTTTTTAAAGACTTTTTAAAGGCAGTTTACCATATCTTGATTAAACGAATTCGTTTTCACTGGCTGCCTGCCGTAGCAACATACATAGTTTAATATGGAAATGCAAGCATTTACTTGAAACAAACGGAACTTCTTTATTCCTGTACAAATAATGTGTCATTCATTTATTATAATTTTGATTAAGTTATCATAAAACATCGATAATTCTCCGTTTCGTTTTCTCATGGGACGCACTAGCTAAAGAAAGTGTTGATTAAAGAAAGAGAGAGATGGTGGTAGAGGTAGAGAGAGATTAGAAAGGTGACAGTGTGGATGAGAGAGAGAGAGAGGTGAGAGGGCTATAAAAAAGGGTCGTAGAGAGGGCCTGGAGAGAAAGATAACAGATAAAAAAAGGGAAATAGTGTTGATTTGAGATACAGATGATTTTACTACTATCGAGAGAGAGAGATTCAAGGGGTATTACCCGAATTAAATTGTATGTATGCCTATAACAACAATCCTAACAGGTGAATTGTTAGGTCTGTTTTTGTATCAGAACGAAAATTCTCCTCACCATCGTTCAGTCGCAACAATGACATACAAATAATGACAGATTTATTATGACATTCCCGCCGAAAGTCGGCGCTCTCAGAGCAAAGGCGTAGGCTGACAATCGTAAATATCGCGGTGTGTCTGAACTTGGGTGTTGATTACAACATTTCCAAGATGTGGTTATCAATCCAACTTTCTACTTCATTTGAGCCTTTTCATTGTTCCCACGAAAAGATCGATAAAAATGTCAGAATGTCTATTACCCTTCCCAGGGTTCAATGGGCGGCACAGGGTATGCAAATTAGAAATTGTTCTCGCGCTGCCGGTCGCTACAAGGCGGCCGCGGCGTATATCATTACATTCAAAATCAGTTTTCATAAGACCAAACGTCCAAAATAGATGACATAAAAAAATACATAACAGTCTCGTAAAGTAAATATTTCAAATTAACAAAACATGCATGTCTACGTCCCTCTCTCTCTCTCTCTCTCTCTCAACCTCAAACGGACCTCTGTATTGATTGCGATTCACACAATTTTCATTTCATTTACATTTCATTTAAAATGGGGAAAGCCTTCCGATCGCTGGAAGGAAGGAATTTTCCTGGCAAGGTGATTAAACGAGTTCTTGCCCCTCTTTATAGCGCGACAAATAGAAACCCTATCCCTTTCAAGAATTATGTAATATTATGTAACATAATCCCCCAACTCTTGCCCCTTTCATCGGGGACGCATTTGGGACGCTCGCGGTCTCTAAATAAAGGAGGGTACGCGATGAATGGAGAAGGTTTTAATCCCCCGTACCTTACGCGTTAAGGACAGTCGCGTTCGCTAAACAAAGGAGGGAACGCGATCGTCCTGAACCCGGACGAACGCGAGTGATAATAAAGTTGCCTTCCCTTAATGTGACTGAAGTGGCAGCACAAATACTGCTAATTATTTCATATTAATACATGTTTGGTGGGAAAATCACTGCAGTGAAAATACTGAAGAATATATTATGCATAGAATTGACATGAATGAATATAAATGAAACAAAATGTTACAGTTCAAATTACTGTAAGGCATAAGCCTGCATATTCGATTTATTGATCATGAGACAGTGGAAGCAATCAGAATAGAACCAAATAAATGTGTGCATAACTAGAGAACAGTATCAAACAGTTATTTGAAGTAAGCAATATTATAAACAGGTACTCCAATAATATTTGCTGGTGCTCAATATATTCAACATATAAAATGTTCAATTAAATAGTGGTGGTAACTCTGGATATGAAAACATACATAAAATCAGATTTAATTAAACCATACATGCACAATTTCATGTGTTTCACTTGGCATTAAACAATGTGATTAATTCTGATCAAATTTGAACACACTTCACCTTTTACAGTAATCAAATTCAACTTTCAGCAAAAAAAAGTATATTTACTTCCATTGGATTCACAGAAAGTGAATGTACAATGGTACCATGTGGCAATGTGATACATGGTAGATGAAGATGTTCATGTTCAGTCTACACTTTGCAGGACGGAATTGCATTGCACCTTTTTGTCAAAAGCTATATCAACAACAAAAAAATAACAGTTTTTTATAAATGTACAGGGACATATATTCAAAATGTTTTAATCAGTTGTGTAAATCCTTCTCTAAATTATGTATTTTGACACTCAGAACATGTGAGAAAAGGAATATCAAATAATATGATGACATATTTATAAATTCACATCTATATACAAATTCTGTAATCAGTTCAAGGTGATGCATTAATCATTCATTTAAATACATTTTCATTAAATCCTCTTGGCCCACATTTCTCTCTTGACTTACAATTTTGAAGTTGCAACACATGAATTTTATTGAAATATTTATATAAATTGAGCATCCTGATATAACTGCATATGATAATAAATACAAGACTATAAAACAAGCTTGAATAGTCGGTGACATCAATCTTTCGTTCATTTACTCTTTAAGGTGTGAATGGTAGAGATCACATCTCATGAGATCTCACTGTTGATCACCTACAGGCAAAGTCTTGGCCAACGTGGTGGGTTGTGCTGGTTCACCAGTCTTGATAATCCAATGGTTAACATCTTTCTCTGCTCTGTGCGAGTCCAAATCTGTGTGGGCCACTACCTCATACTCCCTGCCAAATGGGGTTCTGTTACAAAAGTGAGAGAGTGGTATGTTTTGTGTAGTTCATAGTTTATTCACCATGTAGTTGGCAATGTTGTTTTTACAAATAGAGAATATTATCATTACTATTGCTTTACTGCACCCAAAACTTGAATTTGGATTTCAAATAAAGATAAAAATGCACACAGATAAATAACAAATGTAGAAATAGTGTACAACAATATCAAATATTCTGGATTCTGGTGGGTCAAAACTGCAGACATAAAACTGACTTTTGACTGCGTTGCCACAAGAAGAAGGCAAGAGTTGAAAACAATGCACTTTCAATAATTTGTTATGCTTTAATATTAGCAATTAATGTGTATGAGATATATTAGTGTTGAAAGTCAAACTGGGCCAAGTACTAGAAACCTTCTAATTATAAGCTCCTATCCAGTTTCAGCCAGAAGATAAATTAATTACTAATTAAAGAAAATATGGACAATACGGAAAAGCGGCGCCTATGTCTCGCTTTTTGCTACGCAGGCAGGCGAGACAAAAACTATTTCTTGTTAATGGTGCGGTAGCTTGTAATGAAAAAAAAATGAAAGAACATACCTCACTGACATGCCACTAACAACACACAGATCCTCATTTGATTTGCAGTGGTTGAAAATGATTCTCTGGTTAGCCTGGACATATCAAATGAAAGAGATTAGGACAAAAACATATTTAGAACAAAATACAAAATCAAATTTTACATCAGATATATATATACAAAAGTTAAACAATACTATCGGTGTATTCAATACATCTACATGTATGTCTTATTATAGGGCACCACAATTAAAATGAGGGTCTCCGGACTTGCCATTCATCATAACACTAACTCTTGTATCTCGTTACAATTAATCCTGAAGTAACTGTAATTGTAATAACAAAATTAAACTTCTGGTGCATCATTAGCAATGACTGCATGTGAAAACATTTTTTAAGAGACACAATTGGAGACAATGAAAAACCTTCCTCTTAAAGGTACTATGTCCCATTTGCAGGCCAAAAAAATGAAAAAGTTAAATTCCAACTGCATTTGAAAGATAATACTAATTTAGAACTTCCCTAAAAAAGGTGGGGCTTGAAAATGTCTTCAAGTGGGAAAATAACGACTATTAGTTGTCAATTCGACTTTAGGGCTATAGAGCCCAAAAGTAATAGTCTTGATTTTCAGACAATTGTACCGAATGGTCATACATTTTATGCTGCGCAAAGATTCAATCAGTTTAATCTTGGCCATCACAAGAAGTGGGTTATTGATGTAGACAAATGCTCATGTACCCTTTACAACTCTTTTCATGCATGTTATTACCAAAGAAGAAAAAAAGCCAGTCAGTCACTCAATAGTGTCTGACAGTGAAGTCTAGCAAGTAAACGGGTTTCCTTGCATAATTTGAATATGAGGACACTGCTAATGTTTAAATTTCACAGATAGGACATACATGACATATTCATAATTCCTGCAAAGTTCTACAGAATTTGAGGTTGGCTGCAAAAGGGACATAGTACCTTTAAGTCAATTTAGAATAATTTGATAGTACCATCCCAGTTATTTCTGTGGGAACACATTACAAAAAAACAAATTCACACATTTGTGTAGTACTCTGTACTTCTTCCACAATTGGATCACAATTTACAGAAATTACCTCTTTTTGATACAGTCAAACCTGCTTTAGTGACCACCTGTCTACAAAGACCACATTTTTTGTTTCCCTTGAAAATGGTTTCTCATTGAACCATGTACTAAAGGAAACCATCTACAAAGACCACTTTTTGTGTTTCCCTTGGGCGGTTGCTATAGAGAGGTTTGACTGTATTATGAAATGTAAAAAGTGACTTACAGGGACGGGCAATCCTTCTGATTCCATTCTGAGTTGGGGATTGAAGCAGAGGATACGCCATTCTGTCAGGTAAGGAGACTGGACCTCATCTACAAAGGAAATAAGCTGCTTTCTGGACTTCTCAGCAGAGGCATGGAAGGACACTCTGTCACTTTGCAGGACAAGCTGTCAATAAAACATACACCACAATACCATTATAAACCATGGATATGAAGAAATTTGCAATGGAATCCTTTCACAGGAAGTTGGTGCTACACTAATCTTCCCAAATGTTTGTGATCTGCTACATGTACGTCAGATCATTTTATGGTACCGTATGCTGTAAACTTAACAGTGAAAAGTCAAGATACAGAAAGGTCACCATAAAATCAAGGAACTGTTGTCAAATTGATGAAGATACATTCAGAAGTGATCTGGTGATGGCTTTTACATGGAATGCCCTATGATAATGATGCTAATAGTGTTAAACCAAATTCTTTCATTATGTTATACACTGCTTTCTTGATTGTTTATAATTGCCCCATGACAATTCATATTCTAATGAGAAGGCTTTCTGTCTCATGGTATGACCAAAATATCCAGGATGATAGACAAGTTAAGAAAAGGGCGGAGTGAAAGTGGAATATCTACTGCAGTTTCTACCACATGTAGACACCTTGGAGAAATGAGATGAATAATTTGTAGGGATTACAAATATATTATCATGTGAACTTACATTGCCTCCTACACCAGGGAGAGTGCAGAGTCTGAAGTGCTGACCATAAGTGAGAGGGCTTCCAGGTGGGATGCCATCTTGTGCCCTACCAACAAACAAAACATTCCGAGAGCATAAGATCTTGATAAGACTTAATCCTGGATAAATAAGGCTCATAACGTCATTTTTCAGAAAAGTTCTAGGAATATTTTTAGAATTACAATAACAGTCCTCTTGGATTTTATTCAAGCATTTTTCAAAATCCAGAATGCTGTCCCCAAAATGGTGGCCGTTGTCAGTTTTCATAAATAACTTTGCAAATAGACCAGCTAATTGATGTGTTTAAACAAGTTTTTAGACACAAGGAATCAGAAACAAATCATCATTAAAGATTTCAAAGTATGAGAAGGAAACAAAAAAACAAAATGGCATCTATTATTATTTCCGAAATTGCCATTTTCTGAATACATAATTTACCAACCAGATAAGCTGTAAATGAAAGGTGTCTTATATATCATCGTAACTGAGGAATCCAATAACGTATGTGGCACAATTCATGATTCATAGAAATATTACAAAAAACAATATGAGGCTAAAAATAGAAAAGACAAAATTGTTCCCAAAATGCTTGTTGATGCCACTTTCAAAATTTCTCTTAAGTTCAAACAAGGAAGTTTTTAATTGCAAATTCAGAGAACATTTCAAACAAGCACTTCATATTGTCCTTGTGCAATAATTGGGTTCAATAAAAAAAACTGATATGAATGAATAAGAACTGTAAGTAAACAATTAAACTTTGATCTTGAACTTCTCTACTTGTACAATATTCCCACATTTCAACACTTACGGTGCGATAACAAAGGTGTTCCTGACACAAGGATTAAGGCTCTTGCTTGCAGAGGCTGTACAGGTTCCTTCAAACCTCATGGTCTCATGCATCTTGGTCTCGGACATGTTGACAGACAGGACATTAGCTTGACGTGGCTCCACTCCAGGCTGGGTACGGACTTGGTCTGCAGCTGCCTCATTCATGATCACCACTGTGTCTCCAAAGTGGACAAATCCATCCACAGTGACGGACAAATCGCTCTGTGGTTTAATTTAAACAGAGCATTCTCATATTTAGATTCAATCTATAGGCTGTATTTATCAATGTACATTTAGTCCAGGTATTAACCCTGACTGGGTCGGTAAAGTCAGTTCAGAGAGTTAGCCTCTTCATCCTATCAAATCATCATAATTCCATTATTACACAAATAATTCCTGTTACAAGTGCATTAGTGAATAGGCATGAATAAGGGACACTTGACCCCATCATCAGAGCGTCTACAGGTCTTTCGTTGGGATTGCTTCAATAAACCAATGTGCCGTAAGAGTCAGAAAAACGCATACAAAATATAGTCGGTATAACAATTTTCGGTATCCCGATACAGATAAAATGTCATACAGATGGAGCATAGTAATGGGGATGACTCTCTGAATTGTTGAATATTAAAATTTTAATAATTTTCAGTTTTTTCTATGACCACTCTTTCCTCAGGGCGATACTCATAATGTTTTGTACTGCTACAGCAAATTGTTATACATGTAGGTCCTTTAAAAAAGTGAGAAGATTGATAGCTGATGTAATACCAGCCCTCAACTATGAATGAGAATGCAAAGGAATTTTAGCTGAAGTTTTTGACTTTTAGTTCCTGTATCTACAATTTAAATTTAGTGGATCACTATAAGATATTTAGGCATGGCAATCATATTTCCCTCCATTTAAAGGGATAAAGATTGAATTTAAAGTTTGAACTCACTGGTTTCAAAATGGTACTCCGTAGGTTAGATGCCTTCTGGATGAGCAGTTCTCCCTTTTCTTTCTTTTCCAGAAAGTCTTTCACCATGTCCTGAAGGAGAAATAAATAAATAATACCTACTTGTATAAACAAATAAATACATAGGCCTAATACCTATAAACACATAAATACATAAAATACATATACATGTAATACTAGTCAGTCTACATGTTACTAATATGCCAACACTTTAACATCAAACTGGGGATTGTTATAGTGCAGGTCTGGTACAAGATCACTAAACATCTCAATGCTGTCCCTCAACTCATCTGTTAAGTGTTTCACAAATCAGTCTGTGCTAGGTCAGTGAAACCCTCTGCAAGAGAATGATATTTATATACATGGGGAGGGGGTTATCCTGACACTTAACAAACTTAAAGCCGTCCCTTTCAATTCGCCTTCAGATTGAACAAAAAGTATTCATGAAATAGCACTACGGTAACCATCATGACTATAATTTGTCCTTTATATTGTCCAACATAAATCTTGGCAAATTTATGAAATATCGCTTGTATTAAACTCTTAAAATCTCATATTAAAATCAACTGTCTGGACACACAACATCAGGGTACAAAACTTCCACCTGGAACACAAAGCATATTCTAAAGTTATGAACAATCCCCCAAACATCTGATGACTTATACAATGCTGGTGCAGAATTCCTACATCTTCACAGAGGAGAAAGAACAAGAGGTCATTCACTAAAGCTGGAAAAATCATTCACATGCCTGGATGTGAGAAAATTCTTCTTCTCTCACAGAGTGGTAGACTCGTGGAATAATCTACCAGAAGAGGTAGTTTCAGCTCCTTCAGTAAACTCCTTCAAAAACAGACTAGACAAACACTGGAAGAATCTAGTATACCTACAGTCTTTGACCCCGAAGGAGAGAAATATTCAAATTGAGAACTGATTCTGCTCCATGCACACACATCACTTTCCAGTTTAAACATACATGTAGACTATGTATGAAAGACAGATGCTCACTTGATAAGACTTACGCCCGAAGAGAGATGGAAATGATTTTAACCGCGGCCTGATGATCGATGAACAGGCATATCGCCCTACAAGTACTAGACCGAATTTTCCGTCTCTTTCGTTCGTTAGCCTCTTATTGGGGTAGGGTCGGCTCTCTCTTTAGAGACGGAATCCGTTAATACGCATTCCCTTGCTAACGGCCCCGCCATGGCCATTTATGGCCATATTTTTATGCCCCGAAAATCCCCCCAAATGTCATTTTATACCTCGTGCATGTTATATTGTAAATTAGGCCTAGGCTATAATAAATGAATATTGAATATATAGATCTAATGAATATTAGATCTACTATCAATATCATCATGATCATTCAATTTCAATCATAGGCATCATCACACTCACATCAGGATCATTGGTTTGCATTGTCATATGCATTGACAATGAATAAAATGGCAAATTAATATCTGATTCTCACCTCTTCTAAGCATGTGTCCTCATTCCAGTTGCCCACTCGTACAGATGGATTATAAGACCTGACACTCATTTTGATAATTTGTGTGTAATTTTCTACCGTTCAACCTAACTTGAGTTGAGAACTAATGTTAATAAGATCCAGTACAGTACCGATGTTCGTGGCCTTTCGAATAGCTTGCTTAGCAACGTCGCATGTAGTCAAAGACCGTATAAACTCTGATCTGTGTTATGGTTGAACGGAGCGGAACAAGCTAGACTTTACTCTCCAGCCGCAAAAGTGACCTTTTTAACCGAATTTTCCAGGCTGTTGGAAATGCCGTAGCTGTCCATATTTAAATCAATCTAACCAAGGAACTCCTTGGTCTAGTCTAACGTAAACATTGCATGCGAAAATTTTAATAGGAAATTAAAGCTGTATATTTTCCTCTAGTCCCAACCTATCAAAAATAATAAACGCAGTAAAATGCCATGAATAATATAATACTGCAATTTTACCACCCATACATACACAAATCTAACTACCCCTACTGTATAAAACAAAAACGATTATAAAACATATGGAACAAAATAAAACCGAAATGAATGAATGATGAATCATAACATCATCCGAAGTTCTCGTAAAATGTGCCAGGGGCGGATCTAGCTTTTTGCCAAAGGAGGAGGGGGGGGGGGGGGGGGGGGGGTGACCCAGTGGCGGATCCAAGATTTTCCAAAAATCGCGCCGTTTTACTGTTTTACTTTTTCCTCTTCTTTTTTCTTCTTCTTCTTCTCCCCCCCCCCCCCCCTTCCCCGCCTTTTTTCCCCCACTTGGCCGCCCAAGGGGGGGGGGGGGGGGTTAAACCGCCGAACCCCCCCTAGATCCGCCACTTTTTTGCTATTCTGAAAAGTGTATTATATGGAGTGGAATCAAATATGAAATCAGCCTGGGCCCTTGTATGATTTGATAGGCAAGAAAACACAAAAATAGCCCAATTATAATTTTACAATGAATAACTCTGAAGATGTAGCTTTAATTCCCTTTTTTGTAAACAAATGCCCATAATTTAACCATAATAAACTTAATAAATCGAATAAAAATGTCACTATATTTATTCCTGAACCTACAAATTCATCATTTTTTAGTCCAACAAATTCTAATCATAACCACTAAAAAAAATCTGAAATCAAGCAAATCACAGGGTCGCGCTAAAATTAGTGCTTCCCTCTAGTACATTTTATTATCTCCTCACATTTTCTATCTATCTATTATTATTAATAGTATAAACAACGGGGAATGTTCCGAGTTCCCACAAGTTGCCTAGGGAAATCCTGTATTTCAAAAAGATAATACACACGAATTTATTGATTACAGGTCCATTCCATTATTCCAATTAGCATAGGAGAGATTATTGGCAAAAGGCTTTACATAGGTTTTTACCGGGTTTTCAAAAGATATATTTCAATTGCTAAGTTTAAATCAATACGGTTTCAAGGAAAAACATTCAACCGATCTAGCTTTAGTACAATTATATGATAAATAACAAATGCTATTGCAAATACAGAACATGGACATGAACATGAACATGAACATGGATTTGTCAGAAGCGTTCGATATACGCTTGAGAACAAAATTCTACTTTCAAAAATTCACTTGCAGAGTAGTATGTAACGGTGTTTCTTCAAATAAGACACTTATAATTATTTGTCAGATCATGCTATTATCTTCGCTATATTTGTTATTTATTTGTTAATGTGTATATTGATTGATCCGTTACCATGACAATACCTCAGCTATTTTCACCCTATACTGATTAATCAAGAGGCATATTCGGATAGCATTCTTGTAATAGAACATATTCTATTAAACTATATCCTTGGGAAGGGGTTCGGTTTTTTATACACCGGTACGTACTAATTAGACCATAATTGATTTCATAAGCTAATCATACCTAGTTTTTTCATCTGTTCTGTCAGACACACTCGTACCACCTAGCTTGTCCTTGACCGGCTATCAAAAGTTAAGATTTCATCAATATTGTCACTCAGCCGCTGCAAAACCAGGGGAAGGCTGATGCACCCCACTTTTTTCTCCAAAATCGGGGAGAGTGCCCCTCCTGCAACAATCTTATTAAGAAATTGCTCATTTCCATTATAGGCAGTATGGCCTACGTGGGCATTAATTGTTGTTGTAGTTGTTCTTTTTTATTATTATTATTATTATCGTTATGTATGTATTTTTTCATAGTTTATGTATTTTTTCATGTGATAGTTATGTTCCTGGAAAATAGATAGAACATATTAACTATGCCCCTTGAGAGGGGGGGGGGAACAGAAAAATACGCTAAAGAGAGATAGAGAAAATTGAGAAAATGAATACAAATTTTAACTATATTATGCATTATAAATTATGCGACCGCGATTGATGGGCCATATTCAGGGGCGGCGGAGCGACTTCCAAAGTGGGGGGGGGGGCACCAACAAAAAGGGCACCTACAAAGGGAAATCTCAAAGCGAATATATACATTCTTCTATACATTGTGACTATATTATCAGGGATGATTTCAATATTTGTTTCATTTTATACACCATACAAAATATTGCTTAAGCATGATACTTCGTCGGTTGGTCTGAAAATGCATTAGCGAGCGAGGAAAATTAAAACAAATTGTGAGGTCGCAGTGCACAAAATTACTTCTTATAATAAAAAGGAATAAACCCAACTCTGATGGGGTCTTAAGCACATACGTGTCGTTGTGAAGTGTTAAGCTCTACATTTGCCACTTAATACCCAAGAGGGAAATGGCGACAGTGGCGGATCCATAGGGGGGGGGGAGGGCCGGGGTGCCCGGCCCCCTCCGCCGGAAAAAAATAAAGAAAAAAGTAAAAGCATTTTACAATTTTTTTGTTGCTCAAGGGGGGGGGGGGAGTGGTTGTTGAGTAAAAACAAAAAAGTGTTCAGTATTCTTTCCCTTCCCCCCCCGTAAACCCCCCCCCCGTTAAGCCCCCCCCCAAAAAAAATATATATATACAATTTTTTTTTAAATATACTATTTAGTGCTCCTTACCACCCCCCCCCCCCCCCCTCCCGCTTATTCACCGGCTGGCTGATTCGCCGCTAAATATTTTCTCATGAATTGGGCCCCCTCTCTGCATGGCCCCCTCCCTTGCCTGAATGGGGATCCGGTAGGCTGACGAAAGCATTCGTGTTAGTAATTGCCTATGCCCTCACGATGGCCATTATGGTAGGAACACTCCACATGGAGTGGAGATGGTGCACATTGTGCATGAATGAATCCTATGACCGTGTGTTGTAATAGATGTAAACGCGCCTAGAGACGGTATTCCGTATTAAGCGGTTTATGGATCCAGCTCTTTAATATTATTATTATTATTCGCATAACGGTAGACTGAAAAGATCTTGATAAGTATATCAACTACAAATGCGAGCGAGCTTTGGTGGAAAATTGCTCTTAGTCGCTTAAAATTATAGGAGCGCGCTTATAGAAGCACATATTAAAAAGGATAAGACACTTATTAGAAAAGAAAAGGAGCACGTGACAAAGTACAAAAGGATCATTATAAGAGGTGAAAAGGAAATTGTGAAAGAAAAGGGGCACCGATCAGATGTTAATATGGGCATTTATCGAAAGTGAAACGGGGCTTTTATTTATACAAAAAAGGAGGAAGTGGCTCTTATTCAAAAGAAAAAATTATGTTAAAATAAACAGGGCACTTGGGGAAAAAGAGGCAGTTATGAGAGGTGAAAAGGGACACTTATCATAGATGAAAAGAGCATTTATCAGGAGGGGAAGGGGCACTTGTCAAAGTAAAACAAGTATCTCTCAGATTTGAATAGGGGCATTTTTCGGAGGTCAAGGGGCACTTATCTGAAGTGAAAAGGAGAAACTTCGGGTCGGAGGGACGGCATTCGTGTTCCCATAACATCTCCGGTAAAGGGATACTTTTCACGCAACAAGTCCGGCCCGAATTGACTTATACACACTGGAGATGAGGGCAGGGGCGTCGCTAAAGAGTGGTGTGGGGTGCGACACCCCCGCCCACCTGTCATGATATTGTTGGTAAAATTGCGCTGCTGTCGGGGAAAATGAGAAAAGGGAGAGGGGAAAAATGAGAGGGAAAGGGAAAGAAAAAAAATGAAAGAAAGGAAGAGAAGAGAAGAAAGAAAGAGAAAAAAGAAAAAGAGGAAGGAGAGGAAAGAAAGGAGAAGAAAGAAAAGAAAGAAAAAGAGAAAAGGAAAAAAAGAAAGAAAAAAGAGAAAAAGGAGACAAAAGAAACGGGGGATGAAAGAGAGGAGAGAGAGAGGGAGAGAGGGTGGTAAGAGCCTTAGAGAAGAGGGCTGGGAGTAAGAGATAGAGGGGGATGTTGGGTGGAGTCGCCACATAAATGTTGCTGTGTCGGGTCCGCTGTGTCGGTATTCTTGCTCGATCCTCGTGTACCCGGGACTATAATGCAGAAGTTTGAAGTCGGTGAGATGAATTATGTCGGTCGGCCGGCAAATTTTTTCCCTACAAACTGTGACTTTTTATCGGACAAAGATTTTTTTTTGAAAATTCAGACACTGATTAAGAGTCGGACGACGAATCGTCTTTTTTCTCTAATAATTTAATCAAACGTCAAAGTTTTCGCGCTTTGCGCGGGAGGGGGGGGATTAGTGACTTCAGATAAGGATTGATAATCGAAAACCGTGATACAACGAAGTGTCTTCTTTCTCTAATAATTTAATAAAAAGCGTCTGCGCGGGCGGGGGAGGGGGGGGGACTCAACGCAAACAAGGATTAAGAGTAATAATTTAATGAAACGTCAAAGCTTCCGCGCCTCATGCGGGAGAGGAAAACTGAATTTAGACAAGGATTCACGGCCCCCCCCCCCCCCCACTCCGGGGTCGGAATGACCGCATGCGCAGTGGCGTAGACAGGTTCGTACACCTGGGGGGGATGACTCAGGGGCGGATCTAGCTTTTTGCTAAGGGGGGGGTGACCAAAATAATGACGATGCGGAGCATCGTCCACGAGCCGCGAAGCGGCGAGCCGATTTTTTTTTGGGGTGTTTATTTGAACCCCATAAGTGATGTTTTCCTGGTATCTATTAACACAATGGAGACCATAAAAAGCAGTGCATGATAACGTCTTTTTAAATCAAGTAACAGTTATATCCAGAGTTATCATGTGTTTGGTTAAGTTACCAGATGAGTTGAATATCTTCTCACAATATTTGCACTTGAAAGGGTTTCTCTCCAGCGTGCGTTCTTTTTTCTTTCTTTTTTTCTTTTTTTTTCTTTCTTTTTTTTCCCTTTTTTTTGTTTTGTTTGTTTTTTGGGCCGCCCAAGGGGGGGGGGTTTAAACCCCCTAAACCCCTCCCCGTAGATCCGCGCCTGTTTAATCTTGTGGTTATCTTGTGGTTTCCAAACCACAAGATAACCACAAAATACTTGTAAGATTTTCTTTTTTTTACCGTCTGAATTGGCTTTCACCGTGTGAATGCGGCTAATAACAATAAACACAATTACAATAATGATGAGGATTATTATTATTATTATAATTGTTATCATTATTATTATTACTATTATTATCATCATTATGACTTATTAAGTAAGCAAATATCATTCCCCAAAACCTGGGGGGGGGGGATGATTGTACATGCCATCCCCCTCATCCCCCCCCCCCCCCCGTTGTCTACGCCCCTGCGCATGTGTGTTACCAAAATGTCCGGTAAAGGGGTACTTTTCACGCACCAAAGTCCGGCTCGAACATACACGGCATTGACTTTACACACCGGACTTAGGGGGTGTTTCCAAAAGGAGGGAACACGCATATGCGTACCCTAAATAACACTGAGTGGGGGGCCGGGCAAGGATTAAGAGCCAGAAAACGGTACAACGAATCGTTGTTTTTTTTCTCTGATTATAATTTAATGAACTTAACGGCAAAGCTTTCGCGCTTTGCGCGGGAGGGGGGGGGGGGATGAATTCAGACAAGGATTAAGAGTCGAAAACAGTACAACGAATCGTCTTCTTTCTCTAATAATTTAATGAAATGTCAAAGCTTCCGCGCTTCGCGCTCGAGGGCGGGGAGGGGGGGGGGGGAACTGACATATAATTTAGCTCCTGGCCCCGGGTTTATAGGGTTAGATTTGTAGACATTGGGATTAATATATTTGACGGTAATTAGTGGCCTCTTCACCCCCCCCCCCGTAATGTTTTCCTATACCTATATAGCAACATTAAATGTATGCGAATTCGCGTTCTGACTATTTCAATACACATGTGGATGAAAATTGATTACATAAATGGTCTATTGGAATGTGTGAGGCATAGCAATATCTGTCGAAAAGTCGATACAATTATTTGCAAAGTTGCTAAACAAATAGACGTGCATTTTCTTTAAACATGAAATTTGAAGCCCCACTGTCCTACTTGTAGCAATGTAGCTACTTGCTCCCTCTATATAGAAAACTTCCCCAATCGGTGCCTGTTGGTCCCCCATGATCCTCTTTTTCTTATGTTAGTTGAGAGCTGAGTTGATGAGATAGCCACCTGTCAGTGACCTGGCTGGGTGGTCTAATCCCTTCTGGCCCAGTAGTATTGACGGTCTTTAAGTGCACTAAATTTGGGTCTATATTCGGTGGCAATTCCTCTGATCCTGGATAATCTGATCCCATCAGATCCCAGATTCGAAACGCCATCTGTCGTTGAATTTCGTTCAGTGATTTGACGTCATTATCCATAGACGTAGCCATTTTGGAAAGCTAGCCTGTGGCTGTGTTGTTTTCCCACGAAAAGCAGAATCATTTAACTATTATTTGTTCAAAGATAAGTCACTGTGTTAAAATACTTGACATTCTATCATGAGTTCCTTGACGCAAAGAGGTAGCACTCTAGTTCAAAGGCATGCAGCTGCTTCAGCGAGAGGAGCTGAAGGGGGAAAAGCAAGTAATGAAGCGGACGAAGACACGTATCACGAAGAAGAGGATGATGGCGAATCAAAGGAAACGAGACTAACGCTGATGGAAGAAGTTTTATTATTGGGTCTAAAAGATAGAGAGGTAAGGTATAACATATACGGTGGTAATTCTACAATTTCTGCCCACATTAGTCATTGCTTCCATAACCAGTTAACATCTTAATAATACTCTAAAAAGAGTTAATTTTGTAAATAAAACTGAAAATAAAACTGACTGAACATGTTGAAATTTAAAAAAAGACACTAAAAATTATCTAAAAAGTAAAGTAGTCTAGGTGTAGGGTAGACCGAATTTTCCGTCTCTTTCGTTCGTTAGCCTCTTATTGGGGTAGGGTCGGCCGGCTCTCTCTTTAGAGACGGAAGCCGTTTATACACGTGTCCATGCTAACGCCACGGCCAGCTCTGGTCGTAGCGTTTTGCCCCTAAAATCCCCCAAAATGTCATTTTACCTCATGCATTGATTATTTAAAATTAGGAAAAGGTTTTACTACCTCGGTTCCACTTACCAACTTGACTGTATAATCCGTTTAATGGTCCCTTTTAAGGAAATTACGGGTCTAAATTGACAGCCGTGTTGAAAATCTTGCAAGGCGTGTTAAACTCTCGCGGCCGGAGTCATCTAAATCAATCTCATCCCTTCTAGTCTACGCCGAAGGCAAAATGATTATGAAGGAAAAACTGTGCGCCATCTACACGTTCGTAATGGCGTTATCACAGTTTTTCCTTCATAATCATTTTGCCTTCGGCGTAGACTAGAAGGGATGAGATTGATTTAGACGACTCCGGCCGCGAGAGTTTAACACGCCTTGCAAGATTTTCAACACGGCTGTCAATTTAGACCCGTAATTTCCTTAAAAGGGACCATTAAACGGATTATACAGTCAAGTTGGTAAGTGGAACCGAGGTAGTAAAACCTTCTCCTAATTTTAAATAATCAATGCATGAGGTAAAATGACATTTTGGGGGATTTTAGGGGCAAAACGCTACGACCAGAGCTGGCCGTGGCGTTAGCAAGGACATGTGTATAAACGGCTTCCGTCTCTGAAGAGAGAGCCAGCCGACCCTACCCCAATAAGAGGCTAACGAACGAAAGAGACAGAAAATTCGGTCTAGGTGTAGGGATGTTACAAAAAAATTAAATCTCAGAATTCAAGCTCCTGCTTTATGCCATTCGACAGAGCTTGATAAGACCTTTTATTTGATGCCTCATTCATCATAATAGCCCCAGTAATAAGAAAGTTATGCCAATTTTAAACGCCCGGAAATCATGTATTTAATTGCTTTGTTTTCCTTTGTTTTTAAACCAAAAGTTGTGATCTCAAATGTGACCGAAAGATTCTATTTCATGACATAAAATTACCCCAAAATGTATGTAAATACACAAAAAACGCTAATCGGGCCGTCATTTTTGCATGACATTTTCACATTCCTCATCCAAAAAAACATATTTCTAATCGTTAGATTTTGCTGAAATTTCACCAAAAGCAAATTCACATGTTAACCAATCGGTCTAGATACTTTTTTTCAAATCCTTGAGGTAGGATCAGGGTACAGAATGGCACTAAACACGGCTCTTGTGAAACAGTGCAGCAAAACAAACCGCCGAAAACATAAATCATAAAAAGTTTAGTATGAAATGAAAGATAACAATGTCATTCTTCTCATCCAATAGAAATCATGAAACAAAATTCTAATCAGCCCATCAAAAGATCACATTTACGTAGGCTATCCAAATTGGTCTCCAATAGTGCATAACAGCCCCATGGCAGAAAACTTTTTGGCGAAAGCACACACATTGTAACATACCTACTAGGTGACAGGTCTGCCTTCCTGATGGCTTGATGCAGAATAACTATCATGACTATAGGAATAAGGATGCACGTCTGCGTGAAGTTATCTACCGCAATGAATGAGGATATGAGACGTAAGGGATCCGGGCTACCTCGGACCTAGACCGAAAGCTTCAGTCTCTATCATCGTCGGTTGTTCCACTGAGACTACGTCTGGCTCCACTAGACCTCGGTTATACAGACTGAACGACTGCCTATACCACCACACGTTGAAGATATCACGGCTAGATTTTAGCCGTTAGGCCCCTCCCACAAACATGACAAACTTGCCACGGCCGTATTGTTATGCCCCCCAAATCCCCCAAAATGTCATTTTACCTCGTGCATATCCATATTTCAATTAGGCCTAGGCTATAATACATCGGTTCCACTTACTAACTTGATTGAAATAATCCGTTTAATGGTCCCTTTTAAGGAAATTATGGGTCAAAATCGACATCCATGTTGAAAATCTTGCAAGCCGTGTTAAACTCTCGCTGCCGTCAATCTCATCCCTTCTAGTCTACGCCGAAGGCAAAATGATTATGAAGGAAAAACTGTGATAACGGCATTACGAGCGTGTAGATGGCGCACAGTTTTTCCTTCATAATCATTTTGCCTTCGGCGTAGACTAGAAGGGATGAGATTGACATCAGCGAGAGTTTAACACGGCTTGCAAGATTTTCAACATGGATGTCGATTTTGACCCATAATTTCCTTAAAAGGGACCATTAAACGGATTATTTCAATCAAGTTAGTAAGTGGAACCGATGTATTATAGCCTAGGCCTAATTGAAATTTGGATATGCACGAGGTAAAATGACATTTTGGGGGATTTGGGGGGCATAACAATACGGCCGTGGCAAGTTTGTCATGTTTGTGGGAGGGGCCTAACGGCTAAAATCTAGCCGTGATATCTTCAACGTGTGGTGGTATAGGCAGTCGTTCAGTCTGTATAACCGGAGGTCTAGTGGAGCCAGACGTAGTCTCAGTGGAACAACCGACGATTATAGAGACTGAAGCTTTTGGTCTACCTCGGACCTAGACCGAATTTTCCGTCTCTTTCGTTCGTTAGCCTCTTATTGGGGTAGGGTCGGCTCTCTCTTTAGAGTCGGAAACAGTTTATACACATTCCCTTGCTAACGCCATGGCCATTTATGGCCATATTTTTATGCCCCGAAAATCCCCCAAAATGTCATTTTACATCGTGCATGTTATATTGTAAATTAGACCTAGGCTATAATAAATCGGTTCCACTTACCTAATTAACGTTGTATAAACCGCCCTCGTGTATTAACCGCACCCCTCTTTTTCGCCCTAAAAAAAAAAAAAAAAAAAAAAATTAATACTAAAGATGACAGACAAATTATCCTCCAAGTTCAAACAGAAATCTGGACATTGGCAGCTACATGTAGTTTTGTCCTAGTTTCTAAGTGGTGAGTTGGCAGTGACACTCCGTGTATGATTGAGCTGGGATACATTTTTACTCTTGGTACCGTGCTGGTGCTTTTGGGCACGGCTGAGTGTCAGCCAGCTGGCACAGTGCCAGGTGGAGTGGCATAATTTGGCACAAAAAAAAATGGCGGCTTTGTATTCGAGTACGAGAAATTGTACTCAAGTAGTTGTCAACAGTGCGAGTATTTGATTACTCGTTGCATCCTTACTTGGTACCATGAAGCTTGACTTATTCTTCGCATCCCTAAATTTTAGAGCCCTTACAAAGACAAAGACCAAGACCCTGCTCGTAACACTAACAACACCAACACCAACCGTAATATAAATTCCCCTTTAAATTTACCTTGAATGCACATCTTTCTATACCCAATGCAGATTAGGTATAGCCTTGGATGGTATACTGTTTTTTAATATCCATGTACCGTAAATAACGTTGTATAAACCGCCCTGTGTATTAACCGCACCCCTCTTTTTCGCCCTTAAAAAAAACAAAAAAAACAAAAAAAAACTGTAAATTAAAAAACAGTAGGGACCTAGGATAGAACCTTGTGGTACACCATGTAATAGAAGAAAAATTGGAGGAATTATTATTATAAACTACATATTGAGATCTATCAGAAAGATTACTTTCAAACCAA
This sequence comes from Strongylocentrotus droebachiensis, assembly GCA_035222895.1. Lineage (NCBI taxonomy): Eukaryota > Metazoa > Echinodermata > Echinoidea > Camarodonta > Strongylocentrotidae > Strongylocentrotus > Strongylocentrotus droebachiensis. The sequence continues at coordinate 146,639 of JAVYIG010001624.1, forward strand.
GATGACAGACAAATTTGAGTGTTGTTCTAGTTTCCGAGTGGTGAGTCAACACACCGATTACCGAGCTGGGAGACATTGCCAGGCATAGCGCCAGGTGGAGGGGCATAAATTGAAACTTAAAAAAAAAAAAAAAAAAAAAAAAAAAATTTTACCGTGTATAAACCGCACCCCCGACTTTGAAATATTTTCGGCGGCAAAAAAGTGCGGTTTATACACCGTTATATACGGTATGCTCTTTAATTGAAGTTTGATAATATATGTGCATGTATTTCTCTCTCTTTCTCTGTTCTAGGGTTACACATCATTCTGGAATGACTGTATATCATCAGGTTTAAGGGGCTGTATGCTAATAGAACTGGGGTTGCGAGGGAGAGTAGAACTAGAAAAGACTGGTATGAGGAGGCGCAGCCTACTCAATAGGAAAGTTATACTGCTCAATGATGCTCCAACCGGTGATGTCCTACTAGACGAGGCACTCAAACTTATTAAAGAAACCGATCAACCAGAGACAGTGCCCACCTGGATTGAACTCCTTAGTGGTAAGTGAAATAATCATATACAGAGTCCATTCAGTATTTTAAGTCCTCCATCATAATGGGTTCTCGATTGCCAAAAACTGGTCGGGGCAATAGTATACTGCATCGACTCTCTACAGTCATAAAACTTGGCTTGTGAACAGGTAAAAAAATATGGCTAGAATTGAACTAGGTGAAATTTTATGGCACATTTCATTTTTATTCTATAATTTAGGACTAATGTTAATTACCTGAAAAGTATGTTTTTCTTTCAAAATATTTGTTTTTCTTCTCAAAAGGCTTTGGTCATGTGGTCGTTTTCATGATTGCAAATTTATGATCACCATTGCTATGTGACTTTTGTTTGATTTCTGTGAAAATCAATTTTTGGTCATTACCTTTTATTTACTGCCAAAGATATGTATCTAATTCATTAGCTATTTCAATTTTTTTCTTACTTTAAGGGGAAACATGGAATCCAATGAAACTCCGATACCAGCTGCGAAATGTACGAGAACGACTGGCCAAGAATCTGGTGGACAAAGGTGTGCTGACCACAGAGAAACAAAATTTTGTTCTCTTTGACATGACCACGCATCCTGTAACAGACACTACAATCAAGCAGCGCATCATCAAGAAAGTCCAGGAGTCAGTGCTGAACCGATGGCCTAACGACCCTGCCAGGTTCGAGAGACGGATGCTTTCCTTACTATACCTTGCTCATTCTTCAGACGTCCTGGAAAATGCTTTCGCTCCATTATCGGATGAGGATTATGAGGTGAGAGTGGTGTACATGTCTTGCTATCTAGTTTTCATCTTGCCCACCATAGGTGGATGTGAGACTGAGGGATCTAAATGGCATCCGCCATAAATTTTAATGTTTACCTGCAAGACTCTCTTGTGCAGGGTTGGCGCAATTTAAATTATTATGATTCAAATTGGTTATTGAAATCACCAAGATTCAAAATAAGGAATAAAAATCATAAATTTTAATTGCTTCAATGGACTGTTAAAAAAAGTTTGAAATAGTTGATTTTTTTTCTTCCTACTTCTGCACAATTTTGTGGCATAATATCATTGATTTTGTTGTATGCTTTTCTATTGGTCAGTCAGTTTTTTGCGTATTCCTTATTTATTTCTTTATTTTATATTTTCTATCTTTCCTATGTTTTTCATTGTTTTTGTATCATCATCATTCCGTCATTCCTTTGTATATGTTCTTCTACCATTTCTAAGGCTTGGACTCACAACAAATAATTGTTGATTTTTGTTTTACTTGTTAAAACATATCTATGTATTAGAAAAAAAATTGTGCCATGTGTATCTACATATTATTACATGTTTTCATTTATATTTTTATGCCTCCGTTACAAAGTATCCGGAGGCATTATGTTTTCGGGTTGTCCGTCCGTCCGTACGTCCCGTTCTCGTGATCGCGTTATCTGAAGAACCAGTTGATGGATTCCTTCCAAACTTTGGTCATGTATGTATCTTGCAGAGCCAATGAACTGATTAGATTTTGTGGTCAAGAGGTCAAAGGTCAAAGGTCACAGGGCTCATTATGTATGCAAAACAGCTCGTGATCGCGTTATCTCAAGAACCGATTGATGGATTCCTTCCAAACTTTGGTCATGTATGTATCTTGCAGAGCCAATGAACTGATTAGATTTTGTGGTCACGAGTTCAAAGGTCAAAGGTCACAGAGCTCATTATGTATGCAAAAACAGCTTGTGAACGCATTCTCATTAGAACTGACAGATGGATTACTATTTAACTCAGGACATCTTGCAGAGCCAATGAACTGAGTAGATTTTAGGGTCATGAGGTCAAAGATCAAAGGGTCATTTATGTATATGAGAAATTGCTTGTAATCACGATATTCTGAGAACCTGTTAATGGATTACAATTGAACTTGAATTTGAAAAATTTCTTCTGTTTTGGTTTGTAATATTGCTCTTTGACGGAGGCATCATTTTCGACTGCGCGCAGTCGAAGTTTCATCTAGTTTGAATTGGAACCATCTTGACAGTCTTCTCTCTTATATAACGACCATCTTGCTGTTCTAATTACTATGATTTTAAGGAGAATCGCTGTGTTTTATTGCAAGCCACTGGCTTTATAATGCGATTTCCATATATGATATCTTTGTATTTTATAAAATTGATAAATTAAAATTGGAAATCTTTCAGGTGGCCACAGGCAGAGTTAGGACCTTGCTGGACTCCGACCCAGAGGTACAAAGTCAGAAGCCAGGATGTAACGACCTAATGTGGGCTGTCATAGCGGCTTTCATTAAGTGATCAGGTGCCTTCCTCTATTCACACCATGAACTAACTTGTATTAGCTGAAGTGACAGACAGACCCACTACTTTCTTCAACTCCATTCAGCGAGCATGGATGACTTCATTCAATGACTACAGTCCAAATGCCTTCCTTTGTAGTTTGTGCTCACTGTACACTGAGCTGGAGTGAGTGACAGACCCCTTCTTCATTCACCGCTACACAGATGAAGCAGACATGGACACCAGCTAAATGAATATGATGTTTTTGAAGAAAACAAAACAAAATACATAAGATTTGTGACCCAGTTATCATTCTTTCTTGAGTGGATGCAGTCCAGGAGAACATCCGATCTGGTCATGTTCTTTACCAAGTGGTCTAGAGAGATACGTGCTAGAGAGATGACCAAACAGCTTTAAATATTTAGCAGCCACATGTCCTCTTCGGATTCAAGCATTGTCTCAAAGCAAGGTCGGATACATGTGCTTAGGTTTTATGACAAATGTTGTGTTTCAGACTTCCTTACCAAACATCTGTGTTTTTAGGTTCCTTTATTGTTATTATTTGCTATAAACTAAAAATTCTAATGACAGGAGTGTATTTTAGGTATTGGCAATTAAATGCACGCGATTTCTATTGGCTTCCAATTACTGAAAAAAAGGGGAGAGCGAAAGAGTAACCTCAACTGCAGATGTGAATGACTCGTTACAACTCATTTACAAATAAAATCAAAAGAAATTGAATCGTATTGGTTTATTAATAACATTCCATTGCGGCCATAGGCAGACCAACTTGCGAAATTCATTTATAGGGTAAAATATATACATGTTCTATCATGATAGTCATAAAAATAGGTTTCAGTTTTTTTGATGTACTAAACTTCAGAATAATGAATCTTAAATCAATCTACCAAATGTTCAGAATAAAAACGATTATTTCATTATTGACGTATTGAATATCTGGATATGAGAAATCTGTTTCTCCAAAATTATGAATCGCCTTATGTTTTTTAAGCCTCTATCTCGTGGCATTGAACAATTTCTGAAATGTACAGATATCTTTGACTTATATTAATCTTTTTTGTTTTTATCTCCATTGTGTGCCCAAAATTTAGTTTAATACCCAGCACATAGAAAATATATAATTTTACTTTAATTTTATTTTGAAGTAGTAGACCATTCCCTGTGAGAAGCGAAAGCCAATGAATCATTATGATGTGGTAGCGACTGAGCAGAGCTTCAATATGTATCAATCACCTGAAATTTTTGTTTTGTTGTATAGTTGCATGTATAAAATCAACCTCAAAATACTTCACCTGGTATTCTATAGGTTAACAGTTGGGGGTGGGGGGGGGGGGGGGTGGGTTTAAAGAAAAGGATAACATGAAACCACTGGTATACGGCAGGCACAGAACCCAAGTCAGGCTTGGGTTCTGTGCATGCCCTATTCTATGAGAGTGTGTAAACTAGTCTAATCAAGAAGACACCATTCTGTTCACTTGTAATGTATTTAAATTCCATTATCTCTTTGTAGCTCATATTTTGAACACATTATAGCAACATGGAAGCTTTTAGATCATGAATAAAGCATGCTTTGGTGATTGGTACACTTTAGAGAACCGAATGATAATAAGAAAGGGAACAGATTGACATTTATGAAGAAGAACAGATATTTTGTACATACAATATTTTATTCCAATTGTTCTTCTGAATACAGTAATATATATTATATATATGATGTAGAATTGGAAATTCTCATAAGAATGTTGCTTTCTTATGTTATACAAAATTTTTGTTGTTGGATATAATATCATTATTTTGAAAAATGTTTAATACAGTTTTATCTTTTCATTTACATTTTTTTAATATAAAGAGTCCTGTTGTTTCTACTTGGCTCAGTTTAATCGTTTCCTCTTAGGTTTGTTTTGACTGTACACTTTTTAAAAGTCAGATTAATTTTTATAATTGAATTATTTACAATTAAACAGTATTATTTTTGTCGTGTTATTTTTCCCTGTGGTACTAGTTCTTCTTTTCCTTTCTTTTGTTCCTTTACTCATTACCTTCCCTGTCTTCTTTCCTGCATTTCCTGCTTTTCTTTGTTTCTTGTCCTTATTATTTCTTTTAATTTCTCTTTCTGTATCTACTTATATAAATGTGTATTTTCGATTTCACCTTATTTTTTGGCGGGGGGGGGGGGGGGGGAGGAGATGGGGGTTATTTCCCTTTTTCACTTAGGAAATTGGATAGGATCTATGTGGTTATTGAAGAAATTTTGTTACTTTATTGCTTGTAAATTAGGGAATGTTGACTTATATATATATGTATGTGTACATTTTGTAATGTGTGCAGATGCAACTCTCTTCACTGAGCTGTGCGTACCCATAGTCTCCATTGTCCTAGCTACACGCATCTGATGCAAAGGCTACCTGAATGTGATCTAAATACCAACTCCAAACAAGCAAATCAAGGCATGAGACTGGAATAACTAAAATTGTATTTAACAAATGTTGCATGCGTTATAAGAAATGTATATGCTTATACCATCGGGTTATTCTTTATTCTACAAATATTGCATACTCAGGCATTCAATACAACAAAATATATTCGCCACCTACATGTAATTCATGAAATTCCTTGTGCCATTATATTTTGACCTCTGAGGTCTTGATGAAATATGATGGCACAAAATTCTGAATTTGGAGTTATTATTGGCTGAAAAGGTGTTACATAACACTAAACATTTTGTTATATGTGCACGAGCATGCAATATAACCTTTATGCACTTAAAAACACATACAATAGGGAATTAGAATTTGCAACTCTCTTCCCTGCGCATATACTTGTTTGCATTGTGTTAGCTGCACGCATCTGATGCAAGGCAACCTAATTGTGATGGAGATCGAAGGGCCTGACTCCTGACTTTGCAATAGTCAATCAACAGCGCCTACTTATTCGCATCTCTTTGTTCATACGTATTCATACAAAAAGTGATGCCTGCATAAGTATTGAGCGATGTATTGGGTTCTGATTTTGTATTTTTATCTTTAAAATTGCTCATGGTTTTGGTCTCGTAACAAAGATTGCTTTTCAGAATACTGCCTCCGGCCTCTTGGGAGAGCCAGCCGAGTCCTGACATAAGAAAAAGTTTGTGCAATAGGCATACTTTTGCACCAACTTAAAATTATGTTCAGTGTTTAGAAAGAGTTTTTACGTAAGTATTTTGTATTTTAGGCTAAATTTGTATTAATTTTTTTCCAAAACACAACTTTGCGTCATTTTCAATTTGACATATTTTTTTCACTGGCCTCAATGCCTTCTCCAGTAAACCATTCAAATTATACGATTTGCTTTTCCAGCTGGGTCAGGAACTACAAACACTACTCACTATACAAAATTGTGCTTGCGATTAGTTAAGTTTGTGAACGAGATGCTGAATAAATCCCCCCCCCCCTCCTCCACTTGTTCTAATTTATTTTAGCTGAAAGGTTAAGTGTCATATCTTGTTGACTCCAAATGTGGTAATTCTGCTGTATAAACCTTTGTTTAAATGTTAAGTACAATTTTCTTTGTATGTCTAGCTCAGCGATACTAGTTTTGTATTTTGAGTTGATGATGAATAAAATCTCATTAGTAATAAAAGATTCTTGAAGAGAGAGAGGCTTGAAAGATGTATTTCTCTAAAGACAAAAAGAAGAAGCGTTTTACCTGAAGAAGAAAAAGTATAATAAAATTGTTTATACTATGAGAGGCATATGTATATCATTCCTCTTCTCTTATTTGACATGTATTCAATGTTGAATCTTATAGTACCAAGCATTTTTTCTGACACAGAGCTATGTTTTCATGATAGTAAACAAAGCTCTGCTGCCCTCTGAAGGTGATTTTATTATATGTGTGAACTCTATAACCTTGGCTTCAGCCCACAATACCACCAGCCTAGAATACTGACAAAGTTTGTTTTGCAGGCCACCTTTAATAGTTGTTTATTGGTTTATGAGGCCAGACATGTCGGTCTCATGGTCCTTATGACATCTGAGGATTCACAAGTCTGTCCGTCTGTCTATATGTCTTGTGTTGGTTGATGTACTGGGATTTCCTGATATTTTTTTTTTATGTTTTTGTTTGTTTTATTATTTCATGTATGTTTTGTTTCTGTCAATGAAAAGTTGTGGCATTTTTAAAGTCAAAATCCAGTATGAATACTTCATTCAATTCTTCAATTCTCTGTTTAGATCATGTTTGACTTTGTACTTCAAATGGCTGGATTTTCTGCATTTAAGATACATATATGCTATAAAGATATAAAAAATGAAATAGTTTTACCCCTTGCATGTACCATAACAAATGTGAAGGAGCTTGTAACTACATGTATCACTGCAGTTAACAGTTATACTATATTTAGGTGTACAGCTTGGTATGTTCATGTACAGGAGGGAGTATCAAGTAGTTTAACCTATCACAGGTTTTGTTTCATTATTAATTTACTTTATTTTAAAACAAATACTGGAAGAAATAGTTTCTGTACATAGGTACCTATTTATTTTATTGTTTTTAGATAAATATATAGTCATTTATTTGTGCCTAATTCAGCAATGACAAAATTGACAAATTGTCAAAATGTGAAACAAACATCGTGGCTGATAACTCTGTCTTGATGAAATGTAAGATAATATGTAAAGATTAAATGTTCTGTATATTGATTTAGGCATCTATCAACAAAGCCTTTTCTATCCTTATTGGTCTCATGTAATGTTATTATGTTTGATGGTGGAAGACTGCATTTAACAAAGCAGCTTTCTAATTCTCTGTAGGGTTCAAATTGCATCCAATTATCGAAATGATGCTATGATTACGACATTTGACATTAAAGAGCTAAACCTGTGTAATCCTTTATGAGAGGAGTTTGCTCTTTCTCTACACCACCTTTGGAAGTGAATGATGTTCTTGTCAAGGCAAGAATGGATAATCTTAGTGAAATGCGAAGATGAAAAATGTATTAGAAGGGGCATCATCTTGATGTATTGTGGGTTGTATTGAGCAGCTTTGGTAATTGGGGTTTTTCGTTTTTTTTTGTACCGAGGCCATCCTCTTGAAACTGTAGAAAGAGATGCCAAGATAACATTTTGAGAGTATACATTTCTGTATCCTATTTTAACTCCTTCTTTGCCTTGGTTGACTAATGGGACAAAGATTTGGACTGCCTCAGTCAACTTCTGTCACACATAGAGAGTACATATTCTCATGTTCCATCCATGCATAGTAGATGAAGAGTTAAATACTCTCTTCAGCATTATCATCTTAAATGTTATCAGGCTTTCTAATTATGTATAGTAGAGGATTTAAAAATAACCAGTGATTGTTAAAAATGCTACATGTAGCCAAAAAGAAGGTTTATACAGTACAGTGCATGTGTGTGCATTATCTTGATCTAATGTATATGAACAGTGAAATGGGTGGGCATATTGTTTTACACTTATTCTGTATAATGTCTGTAATTACATGTTGTCATACTTCAAGGTGATGGTACCATCGAGAGAAATGGATGATTGTAAAATCTACTGATGTTTTCAATAAAATATTTTAATCTAAAGTATATCAACTGTAAAAACGAATTTCTTTGGTCTACAATTATTACCATGTTTCACTTTTGTTGTATTTTCACACTGCATGTACAATTTATGTTGTTATGAATTTCCAATTTTCCGCTAAATATTTGTCAAATTGATAATCTCGAAAATAAGAGAAGTCCACCCTGGCTTAAGTTGGTTTTGTAAAAAAAATTAAAAAATAATGGAAATTTGATGAAAATCCAAATAAGGATAGAAAAGTTCATAAATGTAAGTTTCAATTGATCACATACAATTTGTGAACTAACAAATTCATACTTTTTTCCCTTTGGAAAAATAGAATGTGCCTCAGAACAATGTTCCATTGAAGCCCCAGAAATGTATACCATATTTTACTAAATGGAGAGCTATTTTAAAATCTAAATTATAAAGTTTCCAATTTACGTTGTCAATACAACTTCAAAATTCATAACCTCCTCGAATGGTCACCAATCCAGCCATTTCATTTTTGTTCTTGTATGAAAACCAACTTGATACATGCATAAGGTCAGACTTTCCCTGTAAATTCACAACAAATGCCCTACAGATTAAAGTCACCATCAATCTCACAGATGTTTTTATACCAAAGCTCCTCATCCACTTGCATCTACATGAAATCAATTACAAACACCAAGTTGAAGAAGAAAAGTAATTTGGATAAATATGTTTTATTGTCTCAAAGTCTTCGTGATAAGAGTATTTGAACTGTACAAAAAGTGAAATATCTTACAGAATTTTTGGTTGTTATAGTTCGTCATGTGAAGTTGGTTGAGTTGATCAAAGTAATACAAAGCATGAACACACTTGACCATGACAATCGCCCATATTTCGCCAGTGCACATGGAAGACAGCCTAAATAAATTCAATATACTTGACACAGTATTAAAGAATAATGTAAGGACAGAACAAAAAGAATGATCCATACTGTTCAAAATGTTATAATCAACTTATACAGTTGTAAGGAGTTGATACATAGCCAATTAGAATTTGATTCAATCATGAAATTGTATATCTAATAACATTGACATTCAATTTCATTGCAATCAATGTGAGTCATATTTCCAACCACACACATGTACTTCTGGCTTATGAGTTGTTCAATATTTCAATTTGGTTACATGTAAATGATGTAACAACTCTATAGCACTAGAAAATAACATGTATGAAGCGTGTGCATCACATCAGTAAGAGCTTAGACATGATGCACATGTAAATGTAGGGGGAGGTGGGTACACAACCATGCTGACAAAAAAGTTTGCAAATACCCATAAATTACAGAATTGATACAATTGTGAGTTGGTGATAATAACTGGATACAGGATGGTTCATTATTTGACTGTGCTAAGGCAGTTATCTCTTACTTCCAATGTCATTTTATATTATGTAAAAACAAACAAAATACTACACATAATTTGATTACCGTGTTTATGCAAAAAAAGTTGTCATAATATTTTGAAGTTGTCTGGATACTATCGCATATATATGGCAAGATTACTTCTATGATTTGTAACATTTAATTATAATCATATTAATTCAATCATACAATTACACAGCTTGCACATATAGTAATCATCTAAATTTAAATGAAATTCCTAACATTTCATAATCAAATCAATAATAAATGAACAAATCCAACAATTATCTCGTTTCTTGGGGCAATATGATCACATTGGTAGGGGAAAAAATAATGCATTTAATATAATACTTCTTCGAGGAATCTGAATAATACATGGCAGCACACAGAAAACATCAATATCAAACAATTCATATATTGCACTTTTTCTTAATAAAGATATGTAGCATTATCTTGCTACCTCTTACTATCTCACTAAAAAATAAACCCTACAAAACCTCTTTTAAGAAGAAAACAAAGCAGCTATGGTACATACATGTCCACATACTCTTTTGCACATGATCATTTTGAAATAGGATCAAGATTGGAATGAAATGTCAATCAAATAATATTATTGGTCCCAAGGGAGAGACTTGTGCCCATTCAAGTTAAGGATGAGTAAAAACTCCTTCCAATTACATATTTCAGCAATCTGCTGCGGATGAAATGAAATTTATGTTTGTGTATCTTTACGATGGACTGAAAACTGCATGCACTAAAGATTAAAGGCAAACTTGAAAGAAAATGTCAAGTATCATATTTTAATAGAAAGCCACATGCGAAACTAGCAATACAAAAGTTGCTTGTTTTTATTCAGGACATTATACCATTTTATACATATTCTCACTCCATATATATTACTATATATAGTTTATCTATACACTGTACACTATACAATGCTACATGAAAGCCAATCTATACAAAATACCAAATGAATCTAATATACACATACAGCTATCTCCAATAGTTGGAGTATATCCAGATTAAACAATCAATTACATTTGCACCATTCAAGGTAAACAATCTACATGCGTTTGTCAGGCTGGGTCATTAAAACATCAACAGCAGGGCTCACTCAACCCAAATACTAAATTTAAAAAACACCTTTGATGCCAACATACAAAACTTAAATGACAAATAGACAGAGTAAACATTGAACTGATGAAAGAAATTAATCAACAGTTTGATCCAAGTGAGTTTCCATTCGGAGGAGGGTCATGTAGATGTAGTATATGTTACTGATCGCGCCACAATTCTTCACCTAGATTTGCGCATATACATGCCATTTCTCATTGAAGCACAGTTAATTTGAAATCATTTTGTATATGAGAATTATAACTGTAATATCCATCGTAATCAATGTCTTCATTTTCAATGCATTCCTACATTTTGGCACTCTGTAATGGGGAGTTAATAATTGTCAGGTATGTAAACAGGTATGTAACAGATACGTAGGTAGAAAAGAACTTGTGAAAAAGTAAACTGTTACTTTTATCCAATTAACATATGTAGTGAATCGTGATTACCAGTATTAGACATCTCCTCAACCATGGTAATCACTGTTTTGTCCTTTCTGTCACAATTTCCACCCACACAAAGACTGGCAGATTTGGTCTAATGGTTTCAACCTGTGCATCTCGTTATGGCACCCTCCTATTAATTACCGCCCTCGCTTGTGCAGCCATCCATGATAGCACTTGGAAGCAGTCCGGTACTCCAGTAGATCGCCGTGATTCTCTTGCTCAATCTCATTTCATTTCTTACTGGGTCATACTGTATTGCTGCTTATTATTTAAATGTGTGAGAATAATTCACATTGCTAACAACACTCCCATGTAATTAGGGTTTTCTAAATCATGGTGAAAATAAAGACAAGTAAATAAAAACGAGGATTCTTGAAGGATGAATACAATGTCCACTGCTACAGATTTGTACCAATAATAATGTCCATTCAAGTATGGAATTGATTTCATTTTCCAGTTCAGTACTTCTTTTACCCTTATATGCCACATACTAAACCGTCAACAGCTGTCAAATGTAATTTCCTACTTGTAATTTCCTATTAGTAAATTCTTGGCAAAATGTACAGCTTTGTTGCCTGTATGTAGACAATACATATTGGCTTGTGGTTATGTGGTGATTAAACTGTTGCCTTTGATATATCAGTTTCATATTACCAGTCATATCAAACCCTGAAGTGGATTTGTTCACTGCTTAGTACAACCAGGGAGCCCACCTCCCTGGTACAAGGAAGGGAAGTGCATAAAGAGCTGTTGTGGCTATATACAATACACACATAATTTCAGATGCATGGTTTGTATACATCATAACTTTTTCCATAACAGAACATGGAACATGATCTCTTCTGTGCAGGCCAGGAGACATATGAACGGGATTAGCACATGATAGGATCCCATCTCTGACGGTCACATTTCTGTTCTTAATTACTGAAATCATCACTTCTATTTGTATCTTTTAGATGGTCCAATAAAATGGAAGAATGTATCACAAATTGTTCTTAGCCCAAATTGGTCCAAATTCACTTGAATTATTAATGCAGACATAATTAATTCCATAAAGACCATATCTCCATTACATACATAAGCCTTCATCTGCCATGTGTGTTTTGTTTGAGAACACCCTCGTCCTATTTTTGTGCAAATATAAGCCAGAAATAATTTGTTTCTCATTAGATACCAACTTTAAAAGAAAAAGAGAGAGACAATCTTCCCAATCTCTAGGACTTTGTTCTATTTTGTTTGACTCTGATCCTGGCTTGCAATCCTGCTCCTATTAAGAACAATCATCTACACACAACCATATCACTTGTGCCTGTATCACTTCACCCTTACTCAGCCTATTCAAGACCCATGAGATGTAACAATAAACGTATGTAAGCACCGTTTATGCTGAGTTGTTCTCTTTTAGTTTGATCATCATTTGACCAAATGTGATTTTTTTCTTCTTCACAGAGAATCTCACCATCACACTCCTCATATACTAGATCTACAAGTAGCATGAAATGCTTCACACACATTTGTAATTCTAGTATTTCTGCCCTTTTGTTTACACGATAGAGACAATATCATATGCGATTGAACACGAATATCCTGAGAATACTCAGGCTTAGTCATTATTGAGATTAAAAGGGCAGCGATCTTGCCAATTTCTAGAGAAATTCGGATGGTGTTCATCTAGGGCTAGAGTATGGTCCATTCATGGCAATGAAATCATTGATCTTCATTGCCTCATACTAACACTGCTGCAGCCGACAACCAGAGAAAACTCTTCAACCTTGTTCACAGTCTTTCCTGACAGTCTTCATTCTAGGCTCGCTGAAACCTTGTTCACAGTCTTTCCTGACAGTCTTCATTCTAGGCTCGCTGAAACCTTGTTCACAGTCTTTCCTGACAGTCTTCATTCTAGGCTCGCTGAAACCTCCTCTGACAAGACACCCTCCTTGCCCTCGTCCTTCTCATCTCCCTTCTTTGATGGTTTCTTGATCTTTAGCTTCACCATACCCGAAGGGACGGCTTTTAAGAAGGTCCATGCCTCAAAATGAGTCAAGTTTGAAAGTCTTCTGCCATTCACCTCCACAATCTCATCACCAACATGTAGCAACCCACTCCTGTCGGCCACACCCCCTATGAAGATCTTCTTGATTGTGATTGGCTGGTCCCCCTTGGGTGAGCCCCGCCCACCCTCTACACTGAAACCTAGTCCTGCTGGTCCCTTGGCCACCTCCACATCCACTGTCTCTCCTTCCTCCTCTGAAAAGAAAAACAATTATATCAAGTTATTAAACTACAATATAAAATATATGAAAGAATCTGATTGGTTGTTACATACTCATATTTGCAGAGAAGTAGTATGACATGAGCCATGAAAAGATCACGTTTAAGATATTAAGTAATAAATATTTTATCATCCATGTACATTACAGCTTATGTCACAACATGATGAAACAATTATGGAACAGAACAGGGAATGCATCTAGGGTAAGTTTGATGACATGCCTTCAACTCTATTTGGTCGAAATTGTCTTGCTATTGTTATACATGAAGGTTTCAGAAGCATTGTAATCAACACCATTCTGATGGACATAAACCAAAGTAAAAAAAGAAAGGATTATTTCCTTACTAACTTCCAATTAAAACTTGACTTGGTTTTTATCATCAGTTATAATACCGGTATGTATTAAAATATAATGACAGAATTTGCTTGGGCTGGGATTTACTTTGATGAACAGGGATTATAGTACAACAAATATTTTCAAGAAATTGACTCTGATATTAAGGAACTTTCAACATCTTTGCAGTTTGCACATCACGTACTGCGGTGTACAAATACAGGTACTACAACCTCTCTCAGGTAAGAGAAAGAGAATTATCTTAATAGACAATACAAGAAGACATTGGACCTGTCTAGAAAACCATTTCTATGTGTTCTTATTGTAGTTCCAGCATCTTAAATTTCTAATTTATGGGGAGTGGGGGTGTCATATCACACTCTGCACCCTTCAATGTTTCCCCTCTGAACCAAACTGCACTCCTGCTCACCTGTTTCCTCCAGCTCTAATGGCCTTGCTACCACCAAGACAACATCTCTCCTCTTCGTCTTGAGCAGACCAAGGGCTTGGTTGTGACTCACGTCCTTCAACACACGTCCATTGACCGATATTAGACGATCACCCCTCTGTATCCTTCCATCCCGGTCAGCTAGACCATGGGGAATCACTTTATGCACCTGTTCACCACAGACAAAAGAATGATTAGTTTCAGATCTATCATCAAACATTACTGTAGTATTACTCTGGAATATAAGTAGCTACAATATGACTGTGGCAATGTAAGAATTCATTACATATATGACAGGATGCTATCATGTTCATTCTTTAATACATTATGAGAAATTTACATGAGAGACAAATGCTGTCGTTAAAAAAAATGAATACATAAATGTACATGAGCTACACATAGAGGCAAGATAGCACTGATGTAGAATTTGATTTTCCTAACTCAGAGGTCCTACATATTTTGGTGAGTAACCAAGTTGACGAACTAGTGCCCTGTCCATGGTAAGTCATTAATCCTCTAAAATGAAGTCCCTCCCAGATAGGACTTACAGCTACAGCTTCACTAATCTACCAGGAAATTCTTATTTTATTAGCAATGAGGGCTCATATTCACAAGACCCCACTAAGCCTACTTGTTAACTATGTACTGTAGCCAATGCAATTAGACCTTTAAAAAAAAAGATTTTGTATTACCCTTTAGGTGCCAAAACATGGTTGGAAATCTTTTCTTTTAAAAAAAAATGTATTCTTTTTTCTCCTTCTTCGGGCTGATATTTCTGTTTTTAATGCTTTAATTTTTTGTTACTCTAAAAAAACTTTAAAAAAAAAGCCGACTGCAGATTTCAAGATTTTTGGGTCGGTCGCAAAGGGCAATTAAGACAACATCTTTTTCTGTAGGCCTTGGAGAACAACTAGCCTAGTAAGGTTTCATGAATATGGGCTGGTCCAGGTCAATCAATTAATATTCATTCATGAATATGTTGAATGAAGAAGAATGAGGAAACTTACTGTAACTTCTTTGACTTCTTGATCTATGCCTCCAGCAACGGTGAGTCCAAGACCCTGGTTATCATCATCTTTGTGCAGGACAATAACAGCTATATCACTATCATCAGCCTCATCAAGAGATTGGTTGGCCTCCTCTATCAGCTTCTCTAGCTCTCCTGTAGACAGCAGGATGGTGGAGTTAGAGCTTTCTGAGAAGGACCTCTCCAGGAGACCACGTTGCTGCAAGCTGGACTTAGAGTCATCTGCAGGAGGGAAAAAAAGAAAATGGAATGCTTAGTTTAGAGATCCCTGCTGAAAGGGTGGTACATGTATAGATGATGGTTCATGCAGTTAATAAAGCAATCTGTGACTGTTGTTCCAGGTTCTTTCAGCCAAGTTGATGCACTTGTGCAATTTTGCCTCATCGCGTCATCATCACGATCTGCTCCCAGCTGAACGGATCTATCTTTCATGAACCTGACTTAGTAACTCTCACCACACACAAATTTCCCAAGCAAGAAGAACTCAGATATACGCAATCAAGAGTACAAAGACTTGTTCAACTTGTTAATTCCCAGTCTTAGTGTCACCTATCGTGATTACGCTCCTTGCTTTATATGTTTTTATTTTCTTAACAACATATTTGATGCAAAATTGAAACATCTTGCTTGTGTAAATAAATAACAAAAATTGATTAATAACAGGAATTTATGCAATATAGTACCCCAAAATCACCATGTTTTATCATATTTTCTTAATCAGTGTCAGTTGTACAAACTATTGTTGTCCCCCTCGATAACTCTGGAGCCATGAAGAGTCTTTAAAAGTATTCTACACCTCCATTACCATGAGGGGGGGGGACTGTAACCCCTAACTCCCCTCCTCTTAAATAGCCCATGAAAACTAGAAGGCCTAGACATTGTATGAACTTAAACTGTCCATCATTTTCTAAATTTCCTTTTGCTCAATTTAACCAAACCCATTAATCAAACCCTGCAAACTGCCTTTCCTAAATAATTATAATAATAAATACTTTTAAAGCAGCTAGCTAATGCCAGTGGTGGATCCAGGGGGGTGCAAATGAAAAAAAATTTGAGGACCAAAAAAAAAAAAGAGTGCTCACTACCCCCCCCCCCCCCCCCCCCACTGAGCGACTTTTCGACTGGCGCGATTTTCAAATTTTCGGGAGCAAAAAAAAAAAAAAATTTGGGCCCCCTCCCCCAAGAAATCCTGGATCCGCGCCTGGCTAATGCCTCACTCTTCTTTATGCAGTTATCCTGTAAGTTGTAATATTTTGGATCTTCACCTATACATGTAGTGGTAGATTCACATGTGTGTATTATGTTCATGAGTAATTTACTATTATAAGGAATTATTACTTATATTGTTACTATGTTATTTTGAGTATTATTTTTTCAAGTAAATACTTTTGTTAAAAATATTGTTCACTCAATTCAGCCCTCAGTCTGGGACACATATCATTGAAATAAATAAACCATTATTAATATCTCCGGCCCCTAACATTTTCTCCTTGGGCTCACACCCCCAATAACCACAACCTCAATTCTTCAACAATAAGATCAAGTGCCTTGACATTATGTCAGACTCTATTAAAGGGAAAGTCCACCCCAGGATTTTTTTTAGCTGACGATATAGACCTAATAATACCATGAAGAATGATACAAGTCTCATTAAAATCCATGATCACATAACGAAGATATATCGACTTTTTTATCGAAAATCAGCCGCCCCCCAAATGCAAATGCGTTACATGGGCAAAAAACGATCGCCAAAAAATAACCGATAGTATCGAAATTGTGACGTATGTTGCGAGCTGCCTTCTTATTTCGCAGACATTCACTTTCGCTCGCGGTACACTGTTATCGCACTGACACGACGAATCATGAATGAAAGTGAAAGCGAAAGTGAATGTCTCCGAAATAAGAAGGCAGCTCGCAACATACGTCACAATCGTTTCATGCCCATGTAACGCATTTGCATTTGGGGGGCGGCTGATTTTCGATAAAAAAGTCGATATATCTTCGTTATGTGATCATGGATTTTAATGAGACTTGTATCATTCTTCATGGTATTATTAGGTCTATATCGTCAGCTAAAGAAAATCCTGGGGTGGACTATCCCTTTAATCCACACAGCAAATGCCATGGCTGATATATATTCCCCCTCTCTTCTTCTGTTTGTTTTGTATTGCATCACACATCAACATCGCAAGCAATTGCTACCCGATGACACATCGACCGAATGCGAGCGGTGTCATCGGGGCGAGCGGCTGCTGACTCAAAGGTTGGTGATAAAAGGAGGCCCTGAGAAGAGCTCATTCTCTCAAGTTTTGTATAACTTGCAGGATTATGAATTATCCAGCCCCATACATAAACATAGCTACTATGATTCACTAGCCTAGTGACATAGAAAATGGGCGAGTATTTTTCATGATCAATATACCTCACTTGAGTCACTACTTGATACATTTTCCATTTCACAACATTCTCAGAATTTAATTGATAACCTAAAACAGAGTATAGTTCCCAGCACCTGTTTTGTAAGATATGATGCATGGTTATAGCTCACTAAATCTGTATATGATCATTCGCATAAAGCTACAAATTGGTTTGGTGTCATTCTTCAAATTCTAAGAATCGATTTCAAAAGATACATACATGGTATTTTACATACTGGTAGTCATCTTCATAATCTGAATGTACCATATGAATGATATCACACAAAAAACTTGAGTGACCGATCGATTTCTTTGCAAATTCAGAATCACATTATCTGCCTAGATAATTAATGTGATCCAAAGTTCATAATATACTTCCTGCATGGAGAGCATGTGACTCAGTATGTAACATGAAATATGAAAGTTGATTTTACAGCACAAAGAGTGCCACAGGCCCCAATAACGTTGTTTCCTACATATGCATGTAACTCTATCTGTCATCCATATTTAAGTTATTTCCTGGTGTCTGTAATGAATATCTGTAGATCAGAGCATATACTAGCTGGCTGACATTGCTTGCTATGAAACAGCAATCCATGTATATACCCTCAAAATAGAACAATGATATATGATCCTAGATTTTGGCTCTATCTTTAATCCATATATTTGTCCTAGCTAGAACCCATCATACATGTACATATCACAGATTAAATACCATTCTGAGATACATATGAAATATGATAACTATGTATCACAAATTACAGAAATGTAGTGTTCTAGCTGATAAACTCAAATAAACTAAGAATGGTACATTGAAAAGCGATATTATGGATTTTCTATCTCACAAAAAAATACACCTACAGAAAATTTCAAGAAATATTAACTGTTATATACCTCACTTAAGTAATCCAGCAATCTGATTGGTCAAAATTGCATTCATAAACTTTAACTGTTCCTGTAAAAACAGACCTATTTTCCCAATAATCATGGTTATTGGGAAAATAGGTCAGTCTTCATGGTTACCCCATAGGTTTACATGTTAAAAAATGGTTTGAGCAATCGAGGATACCGTACGTGTGCGAAGAATTGGTCGGTAATTTCAATACAATTGAATCTCGATCGATCTTACCGACAATTTTATCTTGAATTGTTGACATGAAGACGAAAATAAACTTCCAAAAACAAAAAAACAACATCTGCCGATAGATCTTGATCTAAGTTCGTGGCAATATGCATTGCAAAAGTAAAAGAAGGGCCCGATTAATGGAGCAGCCGCGAATCATCAATCACGCGAAGCCGTTTTAAATCCATTTTAATGTATATATTAGAGAAAACTGTTAAGTATGGTAACAGAGCGCAATAGCCGCTCGGTTTAAGGCGCTGATTTTTGTTACATCACCTTTTGTACGCAAGAGATCGAATCCCATCTTCGACAAAAGTTTTTTTATTTTTTATTTTTTAGTCTATATTTTTTTTCGGCATATAAAAGTATTAATGACTGCTTTAATATTCGACAAATAGTTGTTTTTATACGCTCTCGGGAAGGTTACAATTGGGCTATTGCCCTCGGCACGCCTCGGGGCAATAGCACAATTCTAACCTTCCCTTGAGCGTATAAAAACAACTATTTCTCTCAAAGCAGTCATTAATACTATAATATAGAAGAGCAAAATAACAGGCAGATAATAACGCATACAAATGCAACAACTAGAGCAAGACTAGCAATAACATTCCACCCACCAAAGAATTGGACATGTTATGAGTGACGTTAGCAAATACTAATATTTGCTTTGTTATTATGATGCAGACATGTTTAGCATGAATCACACCACTGCGTGCCACAACCAGTTCAACAAGCAATCATGAAAGAAATATGGTTTCAAGCTTACAATAGAACCCAAAGTCGTTCCACCAGTTGTATGTCTGTAGAGCTGGTAAGTTTAAAGTCTGCATTGTGCTTCTTTTCAACGGCAAGATCGACAATTCTGCATGTACGCTAAGTTGATTTGGTATTCACAATGTCAAGGTGATAACACCTCAGAGCATCAAATCTTTAGCGATATCACAATATCACAAAACAAGTAAACTGTCTTCAGACGCAGATCAATGTCTCAAAGGAAGAAATAGATTTGTCCTCTCTAAACTAATGACGACAGCACGTGCAAGTAGGCACTGAAGACAATGAATTTGATAAATGTACTATGTAGGTCTAGCTCTGTGTATCCTTGAACAGCTTCTAGCAGTTGACTTTCAGTTTCATATTCAGGTCCAGCTAGCAGAGATGAAAACTAAAGTATCCTCAATCAAAGATATACTCAACGAGATCTGAATGATCCTATTCCTTGATGACCCCAACGCCTTTTCCAAACAATTCACAAGTATGTCTAAGATTTGTCCTCTTTCCAAGTAATGCCACCGATCTCTCTCTCCCTAACCTTCAAAATGTTCCACTATAACGTTAGTTGATAG
Organism: Strongylocentrotus droebachiensis; assembly: GCA_035222895.1. Taxonomy (NCBI): domain Eukaryota; kingdom Metazoa; phylum Echinodermata; class Echinoidea; order Camarodonta; family Strongylocentrotidae; genus Strongylocentrotus; species Strongylocentrotus droebachiensis. The sequence goes on from JAVYIG010001624.1 coordinate 166,925, forward strand.
ATGATATCTTGAACAGACAGACCACTGTATATTGACTGGCTCGTTGGAGCCCTTTGCTCTGTTGAGTGCACTAATAACCTCAAGCGACTGAGCCTCTACTCTTTTATTCTCGGGCTGGCTAGCTCCGCACTGCATGGAGATCTAATATCGGTGATTGTGAAGTTCCTGTGTGTATGCACACAACAAGGAGCTTATCTCGACATAGTCTAGTGCACAGTCATAAAACGAAAAATGAATCACTGTTAATGTTGATTCATTACAATCACTGTATCTCATTTTCATGGTATCACATACAGTATGTAATACATGGTATTCCCAATCTAAATGTTCTTATTTAACCAAAACGTAGTTGAACTAAATGAATAGAAATAATGTTAATAATTTTGCTAATTCTATTTCAAATAACTTTTGTAAAAAAAAAGGGAATGGTTTTTGGATAAAAAAATTGATAGAATGTAATATGTACGTAGTAACTACTATGCTTGAAGATCTCTCCTTTTCTCTCCCTTTCTTTTTCTTTCTCTGTGATTGAAATGTTAAATTACACACTATGACTTAATTTGAAATTTCATATGAACAGCAAGAACTCTACATGTACCTTACATTAAACCTTTGAATATATAAAACTCATTTATTGTCTTTTTGTAATTACTAATATTAACTTGATCCTCGTTTGATTGAAAGACTAGTATGTACCAGTAGGCAAATTTATGGAGAAAAAAATATTTAATGAGTGAATAATCGCTTAATAATATACAATTCTGCATCCCTAAATTGCTTGAATTAATTTTTACAAGAAAATACTGAATTTCGTCAAGTAGTTTTAGTCATCGCTATTAATGAGACTGGACGTCAGCTCTTTATTCCGACATAACAAGAACTCAAGCGCAAAAGCAGAGCTTTGTCAAAGCCGCACAATTAATAAGCAGATGCCACAAGGCCTGTTAAACCTTAACAATTACAGATAACATCCTGGCTCAGACTATAAACCAAACTATAAAACAATAAACAATAAACACATTACCAAAATAGAGACAGATAAACACAGGAAAAAAACACTTTGATGCAAACAAGTTCATTTCCTCAATTTAAATTTACAGTTCAATTTATGAAAACAATTATCATTATAATGTATTTAACCTTTAGGCAGTCCTGAATTGATGAAAGGAAGGTGTGAAAATGTAACAAAACTGCCTTGTTGCTTCTGGGCAATTTAAGAGGCAGTGTTAAAACAAGGAGCCTGTAATTTGCCTTCATTATGCCATTCGTTATGTGGTAATTGACTAGACAATAACTGTAATGACAAAACATATCCTTTCCTTTCATTCTGTAAGCATGCCAGTTATATGATGGAGTAGATGGGGGATGATCTTCCTAATTCAGCTCAATTAGTAGAAAGTAATCATAAAATTAGGCTCAGTTAGCTTTCAGGGGTATGTGTGACTCTAATAGTACTCTATTTTGTTTTGACACCTTACATGAACTAATTGAAAGGACCATTACAAAGTGATATTCATATCAAGAAGATGATGTTCAACAGAAAATAGCTTTTAAAACCTGTAACTTTTTTATACCTCAGTATGCCTAAATCAGCATTTTTTTAAATTGGTGTATAACCATAACTAGTGTCCTTATGCTAAGGATGAATCAAGATCAATATTGATGATCATATAAAGACTCTTACAATAATGTTTTAGTGGTGGTATATTGTAAGTATTGTATCCTGCCCTAGTGATGCCTCCCTACTAATAGCAAGACATCTCTCATTGTTATTAATACAATATCACTACGGTGGGGGAGGGAACGGGGGAGGGGCTAAAGGGGGAGGGGCTGAAGGGAGAGGGGCTAAAGGGGAGGGGCTAAAGGGGGAGGGGCTAAATGGAAGAAAGGGGGTAGGACACTGCCCCAACCCCCTTTTATATAATATGTGAGGGGGAGGTGTGCACAAACTATTCTACTAGATTCTTGATCAACATGACATTCAACTTTCATTTTTAAGGATTGCACAAAATTTAGTCAGGTTAGTTATCTGTAATTGCCACATTGGTTTTTCCCCTCAAAAGCTTTACATAAACAAATCCTGCATTTCTATAGCCTACCCAACTGAGCTGTTTCTAACTACTTCCTGATATTAATAAAAATAATGGAAAAGGGAAAGTGAAAACAGTGAAAGTGATCCAGACAGTTTGAGAATAGATTACAGTTTCCTTGCAAGGAATGATAATGACATATTGGAGGGGAATTTTGAAAACAGGTATTCTAAATTGAGATAGCAGATCAACAGTGTACAGTTAGTCAGATGTATCGAAAGGAAAGATTACTCAGTTGCTTTTTAGCACTGTTCAGATGACCATATTAAGTCCCTATACCCGGAATGGCATATAGCAACAAAAAAAAGGGCACTTTTGGGGAAAAGGGGCACCTACAAAGGGTAATCGTAGTAAACAAAACAAAATAATACATTGGTATATACCCCTTCATTTTGTCTAGTAAAAAACAAAGAAATTTACCCAAAACAAAATGCAAAAGAATTTATTCCACAGCAGTGATCTTAGGAGTAATCCTCTAAATTACATACTAAAAGTTTTCGAAAATTTATGAAGTGGAAAGCAGTTAAATTTGCATAATATGCATATTAGCCATTGTCTTTAGAGAACATTTCTATTTTTCCTCTAAATGTGCATATAAGTACTTAATTTAAATGGTGCATGGCTGAAATGTGTATGCAAAAATTGGGCCCTTTTGGGGTGCTTGAAAAAGTCGGGGGGGGGGGGGGCACTGCGCCCCCTATAATATACATGTACATCAAACAGTTGCTACACCTTGTCAGTATGCAAATCTACTTTAAATTCTGCTTTGACGTCTATTAAATTGTATGACGTCAATTTTGTCTGCGCCATGCACGAGTACTCTTGTCATGAATGAGTGATCATACAGGTTCATGTTTTTCGTTCGTAAGTATGACGACACAACTCGCAAGCTGTGAACCAATTAGCTAGCAATGTTCCCTGTTACTTCATGTATGCTTCCGGAAGTCTACTTAAAAAACATGGAGCAAGGACAATTGAACCCCGGCCACACACCATCAGTATGCCCCCCAATTTTTTTTTTTTTTTTTTTTTTTGGGGGGGGGGGAGGGGCAAAGACTTTATACCAAATTGTAATTGTCAGTTAATATTTGTACATACAAATTGCAGGAAAAATTTTCATTTCATCATAAAATTATATTCCCATTACTAAAAAAATAATGCCTCAGGCACCACCTTCTTAGGGCGGAGGCATAATATTTGTGATAATACTATTAAAGTTTAAACCATGAGCTACATATGTGTAAGCCTATATGTATGTTGTAATAACTATACAAAATTGAAGGTTTAAATATTTTAAAGAACTATTTAAAAAAAATCAAGGTTGGTAAAGCTCCCAATGGAATTCTACAATTTAGTTTGGAGTAAATTTAACATAAATATATATGAAAACAGTAAGATAATTATAATCATCACTCCAGAGAGTGTAGTGAATCGATCCATCTTGGTATGTATGTGTCTACGTAATATAATTATGTGGAAATATGACACCCTGCTGGTTTCACGCACGAGCGTAATGTACCGGTTAGGCTGTGAAATTCCCTATCATAATAAACATCTGACGTCATACCTCAAATCTGAGGAGGAAAAACATTGCTCCCATCAGTCATTCGAAAGATGCAAAGATGTCCATCTCTATGTAATACAAAGCTTTCAGACGTTAGCTGGTAAAATCCAAAGCCATTAGATAATAGATATAATAAACATAAACTTTGAAGTTGAGGTAATGGATCGTATTGAATTGCATTGAGAGATTATGAAAAATATCCCCGACACAAATATTTCATTCAGATTGGAAATAGATAAAAAGATGACAGAACAGATGTCTTCCCCCTCCTTGCTCTCTACCATAGAATATATATCACAATCATTGATAATACAATATCTGCTTTAATAACCTGGCCGTGGGATCATGTGTTTGTTTGTTTGTTTCAGAGGAGAACAGGATCTTGTCATCTTGGTTGCTGATGACGTCATCAGGCTTTATCAATTTTTGTGAATGAATTCAGCAATGGATGCATACATTAGTTGAAGACCATGTAGCATGACATGTAGCATGACGTAACTCCCTCATGGCTAGAACCATATGCTAACATAAACCAATCTGGACAAATTAGTGACAACCTCATGTTTTGGTTCTGTTTGATAAATTACTTTTTATTTTATTAAAGTGGTTGTATAAGTGCAAAATATAGAGACAAAACCCACATATTAGTGGATTGATAGCTGATAACGGTAAACATGTTGGTAGCTAGCTCACATCATCTGTTAAATGAATCCATCAGTTCGGCAAAACTCAATAATAATATTTCTCTAGTATATGAGCCCCATCTGGTCGGCAATGACCTTGTCATGTTATCGTCACGATGTCCATGAATGAATGGATGAATGTGGGCGAAGTTCAATATTATGTATGAAATCAATACCAGGAGAGGCTAGCCTTGTAGGGATCATCAACTATTATAGTCATCCTCTTTAGCAAAGAAAAACTTCCTTACATTGTAAAACTTTCTATAAAGCTTCAAAGGGGTTCTATATTTGAGCACATACTGAAATTAATCTGCAGCTTTTGACAAATTAATTTATTCTGTGTTCAAAGTATATCATGTTAATAAAAATCATTTAGTTCTACTTAATAATCCTATTGTAGGGGTGATGTAGTAGAGTTGTTTAAACACTTAGTTTAAACACTTTGGAGATACAGCAGGTATGTACTTCAGCCAGGAATTTGTATCTACAATGCTTCTCTCCACCCAGGTAGGATGCAAATGTCAATGTGGTTGGATTGGCATATGTAAAATACTCCTCAGGGAGCAGAGCATGTGCACTATCATGTACAGATAAGTGATCTAATCCAATGAACAGGGTAATAATAATTACAGCGTAAAGCACTTAGGCTTAAAGCATTAAGTGTTATACAAATGTATAATCACAATCATTATTATCATCATTGTTTAAAGGATGGCTATGTATAAATGGTAAAAGTTTATTGCTTGTTAAAAGTCTGAATTACTAGATTAAAATATTTCTATTGAAAGAAATTCACCTTTTGAAATGAAAAATACAGTTATACAGTACTATACTATGACAATGAGTCTAGATACACACTTGATCTAGCTAGAATGTCACATTTTGGAACAATATCGCTTCTAACCTTGATAGAAATACACTGTACTTTCCTTTGCTAATTCAGAAAATGTCAACCTTTCTCTTTGCACTTCCTAATTTGCAACATGTTTAAAAGATCCAAACAGTGGTGCAACATGTCTACACCCCCTGCAATTTCTTAATATAGTAAGGCAGATTTTTTGAAGCTTAACCGTGATGACGGATCTGACATTTGGCCTGATGGGGAGGTCAACAGGGGCACATATACTCTTTCCCCAAGCAAAACCTTCTACAATCAACCTCGCATAAGTCGAGCTTTGTAAATAAATGAAATTTTACCTCAACGTTGCCCCTTTGTATGTTATCATGGTGATCTATGTGCTCCTAAAGCAGATTTCATACTTTTCATTCTATCAAAAGGGCATTCACTAGAGGTTTAACTGCCTCAAGTGAGGAATAACTAGATGGAACTTCAACTGCGCGCAGTCGAAATGATGCCTCCGTCATAGAGCAGTTTTACAAACCAAAACAGAAGAAATTTTTCAAATTCAAGTTCAATTGTAATCCATTAACAGGTTCTCAGAAGATCGTGATTACAAGCAATTTCTCATATACATATATGACCCTTTGATCTTTGACCTCATGACCCTAACATCTACTCAGTTCATTGGCTCTGCAAGATGTCCCGAGTTAAATAGTAATCCATCTGTCAGTTCTAATGAGAATGCGTTCACAAGCTATTTTTGCATACATAATGAGCCCATGACCTTTGACCTTTGACCTCATGACCCAAGAATCTACTCAGTTCATTGGCTCTGCAAGATACATACATGATCTAAGTTTGGCAGGAATCCATCAATCTGTTCTAATGATAATGCGATCACAAGCTATTTTTGCATATATAATGAGCCGCATGACCTTTGACCTTGACCTCATGACCCCAAAATCTAATCAGTTCATCAGCTCTGCAAGTAACATACATGACCTAAGTTTGGCAGGAATCCATCAATCGGTTCTTGAGATAACGCGATCACAAGCTGTTTTTGCATACATAATGAGCCGTGACCTTTGACCTTTGACCTCGTGACCCCAAAATCTAATCAGTTCATCGGCTCTGCAAGATACATACATGACCAAAGTTTGGCAGGAATCCATCAATCGGTTCTTCAGATAACGCGATCACAAGCAGTTTTTGCATACATAATGAGCCCTGTGACCTTTGACCTTTGACCTCATGACCCCAAAATCTAATCAGTTCATTGGCTCTGCAAGATACATACATGACCAAAGTTTGGCAGGAATCCATCAATTGGTTCTTCAGATAACGCGATCACGAGAACGGGACGTACGGACGGACGTACGTACGGACGGACGGACGGACGGACGGACAGACGGACGGACGGACAACCCGAAAACATAATGCCTCCGGCTACTTCGTAACGGAGGCATAAAAATGCTTGTAATGTAAAATGCTGCTTACCGGCTTTGAGATGTGTCCTGTTAGACCTTGGGTTGAAGTGTGGTTTGAACCTGAAGGAATCTCCCTCTCCGCTATCTTCTGAGAAGGTTGGACTCCTGAGTGAAGGACTACGGAGACCTGGCTGAAGACTTACTAATCGCTTCTTCTTCTTGTTGGAGTTATTATTCTCTGACATCAACAGTTGCAGTCCATCTCTCTGTGGTGTTGATTGCTTCACTCGAGAAAAGACAGCGCCGTCTAGTTCATCCGATGATCCGATGGGTGAGAGCAGTCTACCGTCCGGTGACGTTGGCCCTAAATCACTACACTCAATGTCTGAGCTTGCCCCCATAGGCTCTCCATCACTACCAAAGTCAGCATTCGCCAATTCCACGGCAAGATTCTCTACATAATCCTCCTCTTCTTCGCTATCGGCATAGCTTGATCCCATCTCTGGCTTCTTACGGGCGACCACAAGGTGAACAGTGCTCTTCTCGACCTGCCGTAAGACATCCATAGCCTTGGAGTGTGTGATACCGACCATGCAGTTACCGCTGACGTCTAAGAGTTGGTCTCCGGGTCGAACTCTGCCAATTCGCTGGGTAGCAGAGCTAGGGGCTACACCACTCACATAGATACAGCCCTCTGGTGTGTCCGAACCACCACAGATCTCAATACCTAATGGCTCACCAGGAATCCTGTCAATCTGTAGACACAAGAAAACAAATCACAACTATGTTCAAAGTAAATGAGATTAATGATAGTTAAGGTCTAAGTCCATCACTGACATTGAAAAGATATAGGATAACATTGTGTCATAGATCACTCAGATTGATAACATGCAAATATATTCAAATTCAAATGTGAGATGATAACATTTTGTAGTCATAAAAGATAACAGGGGAAGATATCAATCCAATGATACCAAGTTGAATAACATGTTATTTTTGTTGTTGTAATTATGTGAACATTCTCAAACCAGATATATTGCCAGAAAACATCCGAGTACGGTAGGCACAAAGTTGGAAAATCAATTCTGGCTTTCAGTAAATGCTTTTTGTGAAGTGTGGAATCATATCTAAGATTTACCTTCTCCTCCTCTTCCATAGGGACACACATATGTCTCATGATGTCCTGCCTATAATGCATATCATAGACATCACTTAGAAATCGAAACAAGAGTGGATTAGTGTGTGCATCCAACATCTTTCACAACTTTCTCATCTGTAATGCACAGAAAAAGCGACTCAAACAACCACGATATTTCCCTTGATGAACCTGACCGAATTCACACTGTTCTCCTCTTGGTAGTATAACTGAACAATAAATGGTTCATGTTCAGGATACACCCAGTACAGGGTAACTTTGAGTTGGGAGAAAGTCTCTTAAAATAGAATCTAGTCTCTAGAACAATGATGGGAAGTCCCTCCGCAGTACAAATATCACAATTCACACACAAAAACAGGAAAAGTGGGAGATTTATCTATCATAGCAGTTAAGTGGTTTTATTGTTTTTTGTTCCAAGTGCACGGCGGAAAAACAGAACCAGCACAGGCACGTGTGTCAACTTCAAGTCAACAGATATTGGGAAATTTCTGAACAGGATGAAAGTATATATGAAGATATTTGTCAACAGACTCAATACATGTATATCTCTACAAAGAAGTATATGCAAGACTTCCATGAAGCTCTATAGTATAATCTGATAATGGGACTTGCATTGTAATACAGAGATAATGTGTTCAATAAAACTTAGACACAATATAAACACAGGGTGATCCATAGAACATAAGTAATCCATGACCATGTCATTTTAAAACAAATATCTCAGTCTATATATTTGCCAAGGATTGGTTTGCAGAAACATGGGCTCTACATGTTAAACAATCATGTCTCAATACTGGCAAGAAGCCAAATCTTTAAAATTGCAAGGACATATTATGTACATGTCACATGTCTCTCCAGCAAATTGTCAGGGGAATTCAAAACCTCAGAACATAAATAGGTGAAGTATACAGATTTAAGTAGGAAGTGCTGCATGAACATTATTGATTTCAACAAAAGTGCAAAAATAAGCCTTCAAATTAATATATAACTAATATGACTTTACTTTCCCAAATGAATATCCAAATCTTAGACAAATACAAGAAAATAACAAGAAAACAGAACTTACACACCAGCAAGCAACCATTCCCACAGAATAGGCATGTATGTGACCCCCCTTTTTTTGGTAAGGGGGGGGGGGGGGTGCTCTATCACAAGTGGTTGTGGCAATGAAGTCTTTTCTCTTTTCTCTTTAGCTATTCATTAATGTTCATTGACAGGAGTTCAGCACACAAAGGGTTTGGAGCTTATGGCTTGACAATTCTATTCTTGCATTGACTGGCTGGAACATTGGTGGTTATAGAACATGATTACATCTGTTTGGAGCCAGAAGGTAAAACTCTTTGTTAGAGCGTATGAGTGAACGACCTTCCAGCTCCAATCAGACTATTCAAAGCTTTAAACTGAAGCACCAAATTTAGTGAAGCATTACAATACTGAGCCACCAAACAAGAATGGTGTCATTATACTGATCAACCACAATTCAATTCAAAGAATGTGGTGCAACTAATATCATCCTCTGTATCTTTAATTACACCTATAGCAAATAAATATATTTTAGTCAAAATAGAATTTACCCCTTCCACCATGCTGTATACATTTTGTATGCTGATCTTTGATAATTTTATGATACCACAGGACCATCATGTCATTGGAGCTGGCAAATTCACCAGATGGATTGCAAATCACAATTTCAGGTAGAAACCGAAAGGCTTGCTATAAATTACACCATCTCAAAGATCAATTTCCTTCTCTGCAATTAAGAAGCCTTATTATTTCAATTATGTGTTAATTTCATTTTTCATTTAACCAAGTCTCTTCTATTTCACACCATCTGTTCTTCTCTTGGATCACAACACTTTTTGCATTATTTTACACTTTTCAAATACTTAAATAATGATAATAAAATATGAAAACAATATACTATTGATTTAAAACAAAAGAAGATGACAGTAATAATTTGGAAGAAAAAACATTAAACTGAAATAAGTATGGCTCCTTGCACCAAATAACACAATTGTCAGTTATAATTTCTAGATTGCTTTCCCTGAAACCAGGTTTACCAAAAAACAATAATTACAGTTCCAGCTACCGTACCTTTAATAACACAACTCTATATATAAACAAAACTCCTCAGTCAGTCAATCTGCTGGGAGTATATAGTTTTTTTCCATTTTGGAAAAAATATATATTGGAGAACCAGACCCTACGTGATCAAGCTTGCATACATAAGATGTACATGTACATGTATGTCGATGGAATATAAATAACATGAATCCCATGAAGCTCAATGAGAAAAATATGTACATTGTGAACAGAAACCATGTGGCACTATACACACACTTTGCTATTAAAAGTAAAACAGGAATGTAGCTGAACTTGAAGTACATATACTTGCATGGCCACTAACTTGGATTTCTATTTCATAGTTATTCTTTAAACTACCTCTGTGCTACCAAGTTTTTGACTGATTCAACTTTCAATAGTTAGTTTTGGCCTACCTTTTATTCTAATGTTAAATTGGATAAGAAAGATCTTTCACTGGAAAACATTATGGAGAAGGCACTTTAATTGTTCTGTTTCAGAGAGAGCCAGAAAAATGAAGCCATTTGTCTTATTTTTTTTTTTACTGCTCTTATATTTACTCTTGTGGAATTCACCACCCCAATAAAGGATTCAAATAATGATAGATTTTGTTTTTATTCATCCCAGAAATCAAATTACTAATATAATCTTCTGTTGAGAGCAATAATGGTGATAACTAATAGCACACGATATACAGCTTATACACAGGTGGAAAATATACATATAATGACTCTCAGCAATCCAATAATCTAAATTTGAAAAAAATCAAATCAATGTGATCTTTTATAGTTTGAAGATATGAGGATAAAAATAAAAACAACTGGCTTTAAAAGATGTTGACCATGATTCAAATTAAGTAATGATTATATTGAAGATTTAAATTCCTGTTATAATGAACCAAACCAAAATCAACACAATGTGCAAGGTATACAGTGCTTAAATCACTCTCACCAAGAATAAGTGCAAATTATATTTGTGAACCCCATACCATTAAAAATATAACATGTTAAGATCTTGGTCTTCTAATGAAGGTTAAGAATTAAGAGCACACTTGTAAAATGACTTCATACCAAGTGCAAAAGATGTGACCTCATTATTATAAATGAAAACAAGTGTTGTAACTTACCAATTCTTACTTCTATTGCAAGACGTTTGTAAGAAGAAGAAAAAAGGTCACAGAAAAATAAAACCATTATTCTATCACTTTCAATATACCGGTAACTGTTTTATATACTACCCTGAAGCTATTTGTTTTTTGTCTTGCCGTTCAACAAGAAAATCTATGGGTATTCCATGATGATGAAGAAAATAAATCTTGGTTTAAAATACCACAAAAATATCAAATCAATCGTGGCACCAAGTTGAAAACAAGAGCAAAAGCAAACAAAATGAATTAAATTGTAACCAACTAAATCGACAGACCAATTATTTAGGTCTTTAATATCTCAATGATCTCACACCGTCTTGTAAGATCTCTGTTAAAGGCTTATGAAATGTTTGAAATCATTAATTACCAACATCATTCATATTCCTTGATCGGATAGAAGCCTTTAATAGAACCAATCTGTCTTTCTGCTTCAAATTTTTTTTTTTTTTTTTTATCATACTCTTTCTTTGATTCTTACTTCTTTATTCCCTTCTCTCTGTATCTTTCTCTCCCTCCCCCCCCCCCAACTCTCTCTCTCTCTCTACTCTCTCCTTTCCGTCTTTCTGCCACATTTATCTTTCTCTGTCTGTTTGTCTGTCCGTCTCTCTTTCTCTCTCTTTTTCTCTTTCTCCAATTCATCAACACAGAACTATCTCTCTTTCTCCTCTCCAAGAAATTTAATTTGCCAATGCCAACAGCTGTGCAGCACCCAGTCCCCTTTGTCAATATTGCCTAGCTATCGATGAAATCTAGCAATCAGGGATGGCATTTTACAGCAGAATCTATACCACAGGCAAAATTTACTAGGTCACATACAAAAAAAAAGCTTCCTGAAAAAGGGGAATGAACTCAGCTGGCAAATGTTGGGCAAACATACTTGGTATTTCGCAGCTTTTTCTGCACAATTAACATTCCTGTAGGGCCTATAGTTGTAAGCTTCAGCGGTACCCAAAAGTAGGCTTTCGGGGGAATGTGATTCGTTCATCTCACATTTATTTAACATGAAGACAAAAAATGAAATTATTTTGTATTACTTCATTCCATGATGATCAAACATTATGATTATTATGATTACAATGAAATCTGAATTTATGTCAGCATCTAAGATTGTAAAAACATCCATGATAGGAGATTGGTTTTATTAACATTAACAATCAGTAGAATCCCTGGCTATTACACAGATAACACAGATATGCTTATTACCCTTATTTCAAATGCTTTTTCAAAAGAAAAATATAAATGTTTATGCCTGTGTGGTGTAACAAAATTGGAAAAGAATTTAAAAAAAAATTAACTTTCCTAAAATGGCCTCTAGCTAGCTCATAACTTAATGTGTCCATTAATAATGGAGAGAGAAAGGGCATTACGTATCTGCATTTTTAAATAAGGTTCAAAAGAGAAGGTTAAAGTTCTGAAAAAGGTGAACATCAATTTATGAACTTTTTCATTCTCTTTATATTCTCCTTTGATGCATACCTAATTCAAAACAGGATGTATAAATCTATTGCTACTAAAAGCCCCTACTGTAACCAAGACGTTTTCATGCAATGAGAAATCGCAAATTTGAATGGTTTATTACAAATACTAGCATCATATTTCAGTAAGAGATCAAAAGCCAGTGAGCACATGGGTCAGTAGCTAGCAGGGCCTCTCCCTATCTGATTATGATGGAATGTATATGAACTTGATTTAGAAAGAGAAAGAGAAATCAGCTTGTATGGTTCAAACATTCAAACCTATTCTATTCCATTCTATGAAGATACTGGATAAAAGCAATATACACCCCTTAAATTTGATCATGTAATGCAAATTTGATACTAGAACAATACTTGTATATTTAGAAGTAATTTAAATATATAAACTACGTGTTAAGCTTTGTACATGGGTACCATACCAAAGTATTAATGTTATACCATGTCAAGCCATGACGATTCTTAATTTTAAAAACTCATACACCTTTACACATTGTTTGTGTACAGTATACCATAGTGTAGAAGAGATATAGCCCAAGATAGAAGAGTTAGAAATCAAACCCAAACTATACTCATAATCTTTACTTGTGTAAACAAATGATTATATCACAAGTAAAGCCCCCCCCCCCCCCTAGTCCATATAAACAAGTCTGAAAATAGTCAGAAAAAAGTTAAAAAACAGTACAGAAAACATCTCAGGAAACGTTTCTTTTCACCCCCCCCCCCCAGCTTTTCACCCCCCCCCCCCCCACCCCCCAGCTTTCCAACAGCATTTCAAAAATCCTTTTCAGAGCTCATTCTTTGTTTTCCATATTTCACTGCTCTCCACTCCTATGTCTTCCGTTTATTACCATGACCATTTCCAAGATTTCGGACTGTATCATTTTTCAATGCATCCCCAATTAAGTTTCTTTTAGCAAGAAAAACTTTGGAATATACTGATAATGTGATACAGTATTCCTGGGATAAGTTGTAAAGAAAGCTCTGAGCAATTGAGATATGCCTCCACTCATCACATCATAAACCAGTTTAAATCATGCAGAAAAAAAGGAGTCCAAATCCTCCTAGAGGTCACCGTTTCCTGAACCACATCAATCACAGCTAGGACGGTTTCACTCGAAAGCTATATACGCCCCTTCATTCCATCATCACCTGAAGAAAAATTATAAACTGGTATACCATATCCACTTGTTCCCTACTCAACAGATCTATTCACACATGACTAGAAATCCACTACATCTGTTGTTTTCTAGTTTAGGTACATGTGGGTCTAAATCTTTGTCAAATGTCACAGAGTATACATGTAAGTAGGCTTCTTATGCCACTAAAGTACACTAAAGCCAAGAAGATTTCTTTGTAAGAAAAAAATTGAATCAAATCACTAAATTTTGTAATTACCGTACATACCGTACATTATGTGTCACTTAGGGTATGTTTATGCTCAACTTTTTCTGGCCAGAATCAGGCATCTGTTATGCGTTTAGTTCAAAACATGGTTGCGTCCTTTCTCATTTTTGTAGAATCACCCAAAAACGGCGATCATGATCGCTGATCGTAAACTCACAAAAAGGTGCGTTTACGATCGGCGATGCTGCAAAATCTGCGATTCTGAGAAGCATAAACGCACAATCATTTGTAAATGCATTTAAATGGGGTCAACGAACTGACCTCTAGTGGGTCTACGTAGCATGGGCAGTGCAGGTTTGCGAATCCGGCTGCAAGGCCACCCAGCCAGATTTGCCTGGAGGAGCCAGAGAATTAAGTGAGCATAAACAGTACACCGTGGAACTGCGATTACGATGAGCGTTTCAGATTGCTCATTCTACCTTCAAAATCAAGCATTAACGCACCCTTAGTCAATATGTCGGGCAAGCCTTGGGCAAGATTTCAGGTTGTCAAGAACAACCTTTGTTTAATGTTTTTAAACTGGTCTTTTCTCTTAGCTCGGTGCTTATCTTTCAGTGTCATGAACCTCCACCCTAGTGCGAACGTGGGTTTATTCTACACCCCCTTTTCCCAGACAAATTTGGAATTCCATAGAAGGCAAATGGCATCCAATTTTACAAGCACAAGTCAACAATAGTCCCTTTATGGTTTCCATTTCCATTTCATATACATGTATCAGTTTCAGGGAAATTATATTTTCTAATAAAAAACATAATCTTTCACATTCATTGGCAGAGTAATGTGATGAAAATCTGGTGTTTGAACAGATAGGGATATATTTCATGTCATGTAATATTTTGAATCATTGACATGTCTAATTTGCTTGAGGCATGCAGTGCTTTGATTCCAATGATAGGTTCAAACTAAAAAAAAAACAATGGCAGATTTCAATCATATAGGATTTAAAATTCAACCAGTATTTCATTTTCATTCTCTTCCAGTGGGCCAAAATGCTTTTTTTGTAGGTCTCAATCTGTAAAGATAGAAAGTGACTAATATACACAATTATTGTGCCTTTTTTATTTTCATGTAATGTACACAATACCACCAATATCATAATCACAGACTGATACCAAGGTTCTTATGGGTGAAGAAAATTAGGCTACAGCTTGCTAGTACAGAACAAGAAAGAAGGTTTACAGATAAATCAGACTGATTGGATTTAACCTACAAGCAACATCGAAATGCTTGCATAAATTTGCATTTTTTAATATAATGAAATTACCTTTATAGATATCCCTACAGTACACATCTGTATAAATGTCTTGTGGAGTTGCATTTCTTTCTTTCAGCAATTGATATATACATACATATACATGCATAATTATCTGCCCACTAACTAACTTCCACGAGTACATACACCTGTAGTGGTTCACCATAGAGATCACCTGTGGCTTTCACTGTATCACAACCATCTGCTCCGTCTGTTTCAATGACACCAAACACAATACCAATCTATTCATGCCTTACCGTGAATTGAAAGAGTATCAGTATATATAATACAGTATTCTGAATACTTACCCAGGCATGAATTCAGTACGAGCATAAACATGCAAGTCCAACGAGAAATAGAACTGACTGAACATGATATGATGCTAGTTCATACACATAGCAGATGTCGCATATAACTTCTCACTATACATCTCTCTAGCTGCCAGACAATATCCAAACCACAGTGCTATTTCAGTCCCTAGCTACGAAGCAGACGAAGCAGACAATACAGATATTCAGAACAGAATTCCCCTCTCCCATTCTACATAATGACATGAGTCACAATGCATGAACTTAATCAATATTACATGTGCGTCTCCTATGAGTATACTCAATTCAGGATTCTGAAAACGAGGAAAATGTTTGACTGCAGAGCGTAAGGAATATTCCGTATTCCAAATGATGCTTCGGCAGAAACATACCTTTTGCGTATCCCTTTTGTCATTACGCCAAAGAGCAGCATCGATTCATCAGCTAGGCTAGCTAGCTGCCTTGGAAGTAGACATGCAGAACCAATGTACAGTCCATATGGAGATTGAATATGAGGCCACAATGTGTGAGAGAGGGGCAGTATATCTTACCATGGAAAGACATATAACCATCACAAAACAACAACCACTGTCGTTCCCTCTCCAATTCACTACCAGCAGATATTACCAACGGCTGATACCTTTCCAATCTCATACCCGCTTGACATCATTTTACAAGAAAAATTGCTAGCTTGCTGACATGCTGAGAAAAGACAACAAAACTCTAGCATTCAATGTTTTTTTTTCCTCTCTGACCCTCAGGTCCTTGGCACTGCAGAGAGTGTCTGCTCGTCTTACATCAAGTGCTACTGGTATAAAATATCATCTCTATTACCTCTCCTTATAATATGATTATCACCTCACTGATGAAATAAACCTTTACAAAATTCATAAAGAACATACTAGTCATCACAGATTATGACGCAATGCTAATTAACTTATATATACTCTCAAATAAACGACATATAACCTTCTGTTACTCCTTCTTTTTCATCACAAACTAATTGTAGTGGAGCCTACGGACTACCAAAAGAACCTAGCTAGTAAATAAATAATGACAATTTCATTGTGTGCATCCTGTATGATGTAATGAAATAATAATTATTAATGAACTTCATCCAGTTGCTGAATGGAGCTTCCTATAGTCATTGGTATACAGGTTCAGACTTAAAGACACACCCTTTCCATATATTTCAGTGTTTTTCTTTATAACATCAGAATGTCATATTGTAACATCATGGTAGTGTTTACAGAAGACATTATTCATAGGTCTTTGATAATATACTGATCCTTCACTTTTAAAGACCCCTGAACAATTGTTACCATCCTCATTTTGATTACCCTTTTTACTAATCATTCATCTTTTTGGACTATAAGGATTGAGAAAGCAATAAAAGAACGTAGTGTATATGTATAGCCATACTGAAAGGATGGGGAGGGGGTAAGATTTGATTTGATTTGATTTTATCATTTATTACCCAAATTCATTTCACATACATACAAGGAATTCATATAAAGAGTAAACATAGACATATTTTGGTTAAAGGAACAAACATCAAGCTATACATAGTTATTTGACATTTAATCTTTTAAAAACTTATTTACAATGTACAATTTGATGATCTCTAAAGCATTCAGATGCTTACCAATAATCGAGTATGCATTGTGCTTTCAGGAACTAAAGACTTTGATATAAGTAGATATCCTGTTTGAAGCTTTTTTTGGTCAATAACTTGTAGTTTCCAAGGATGGATCACGTTCAAGAATGAAAACCAATTTGTCACATATCACATGATTCATGAACCCAACAAGTAAACAAAAATCCCATATCCTGCTACTGGTCTGATGCTAAACAAATTTGTCCAGTACAATCTCAAACTGGAGTTGTAAACAATGATGTGATGCAGAGAAGTCATAGAAAGAGAAATTACTATTTCCAGTGATCCAAAAAGAGTTTCACAAACATATTTCTAACTCCTCGTTACTGGTCATTTTCATCATAGCTTCTGCCTTTGAAATCACGATCCGTCCAAGATGAAGGATGAAACTGATGTGAAACTTTATGTGAGTATATGATCTCTACTATACTAGCTGGCCCTCCACATTCCAAGCATAAACATAGTTAGGTGTGGACTAATGCTATGAGTATGAATGGACTGGATGCCACATACCAATATGATTCACTAGTAAGACATCCTCCTCCCTCCCTACCTCACTCATAGCTTCCCATCTTTCTACAGTCCATTACAGTCCTTTAACACTTTCCATACCAGTGTGGTTGTAAGTTCATCCTCCTGTACAGCAATACTTCTCAGCATACTCACATCCAATATGCTTCAGGATGAAGTCATCATCCTTCAGTGTCATGATTTACTTCATCATGGTCCCCATAGCTGTCTTTTAACCCCTCACATACCGGTGTAATTGAGTGTAATTGAGAATCGTCTTTACAACATCCCTTCTACTCTTCCTGGCATTCAAAGCAGTCATTAACCCTTGAAATACCAGGAATGATCGTACAAGAGCTCCTTGGAATGTCATCATTTCATTCCAACAGAGTTTCTCAGACAACATGGGACTGTTACCACTGTCTAACCATTGAATCCTGGCACTCTGGGATGTTTAATGTATCGGACTCGAGTGTATCATTCCTGAGACTGTGAGAGGCATTTCAAATTAAAATATTAGGACTTGGTACCTTTATGCTTTAAAAACCATGAGGGATGGACTGATAGTGAGGAAGACCTAACTCCTGAGCAATTGTTGAGGACAGCGACTATTAATATTGCTCACTATGAAATTACCTCCACATGCTGAATACCGGTAGATGTCATTCTCTTGATGAAAAATTCTCAACTTGCATCTGTTATCACACTTTAAACATAAAGAAAAATAAGACACGCAATGGGAACAGACCTCAACAAATTGCATCCAATGACCTGAGATCACCAATTACCTATGATCAAGTGCTCTCCTCCTATATATACAAGCTACTGGACGGTGAAAAAGCATGATTCTATACTGAGAGGATGATGTAGGAGATTAGAAATGTATAAACAAAAATTACATTGATACAAAAGATACAAAATTATTCATGAACACATTTAGAAATGAAATGGGGAACTACATAAATAAAGCCATTAGGCCTTGTACACGCATAGTTCCCAAAGCATTCATAGCATAATGTAAAGCAAAGATTTAAAATAAGAAAAAAAAAAATGAACATTAAATAAAAAGAAACAAAAAACAAAAAACATATAACACAAATATAAACATAAGATAAGTAACTATACATATTTGAGATAAAGAAACTGCTTCAACTTTTTTTTGAAGGAATTATCCAGTTAATTTGCGTCTTCATCATCTCCCGAAGTTGGAATTAGCGCGATATTTCGTCGAGATAATCATCGCAAGATATCTTGGGCTAGTTTGCAAAATATCCCGCTATTTGGCAAAATATATGGTGCGTCTTCAACAGCCCGAAGACTATACGCGAACGCAGAGCAAAATATCTTGAGCTTATTTCTTGAGCTTGAGTTTCAAGTTTCGCCGCCAACTCTTGAGCCAAATCAGAAATAGCGAGCTATTTGGCAATCTGAAGCTGATGAGAACATACCCCATGAGCACATCGACTCACTCATCATCCTGCTCCTACTTGTCCGAATGATGTTGAAATCTAACCCTCAGGCAGTTGACAGATAACACTCTCCAGTTGGGAATCAGACAAGTATGATTAATCTCAAATGTACGATGGCTCAAGTATCCAAAGAAAATTGTTTCATATTCATAATGCCAATATATTTAAGATCTACGAAGCTGAGAATGGAAAGGGATGCGTGGTTCTGATGCAGAAAAGATCTTCAATGTTTTGCCTGTATTTTCTCATATGTACTAGTCCTTTCCATCATTCTTAATATTGTCATCCCATCTTTACAAAAGAAAAATAATTTGTCTCAAGAGGCTATCCTGATGAGGCTACCCTAGATAAACGAGACAAATTATCATTTTTATTATTATTAGGCTGACAAAAAAAAATAATGATAAGGAATAAGAGTAGAAATAGAAATCTGTACAAGATAAACCTTTACAATCTACCTCCATGGCTGGAGAAAAAATCAAGTTAATCCTAGGGTAAGTAAATGCCATTAACATATGTCTTGTAACCAAGATAACACATCATTACAATATTTTCATACCTATGTTAAGTCCTTGAAATATATTCCTGTATGTGTCATCATTTCTTCCATAAACAATCTACATATCGGTATACATGTTTAGGTATAGATGCTGCTGCCCATCATCCATTCCCCTTTCACCATGAGCCCATCCCTCTCCCATCCCTTAGTTATTACAACATTCATGCAATCTAATTTCAATAATAATTGTCTTTTCAATCAAGGTCTCCTGATAGAAGTAGACTGCTAGACATTATATTGAAGAGGGAGAAGGGCAATGAGTGAAGTACTATACAGGGAAGAAAATGAGATGTATGTTTATCAAAAAGCTTTCACTTAATTAGTGTTTCTGAGTAGCCCTGAGTTCATCAAGCTGACTGTACTGTTGTAGCACATGAGGATTTCTTCTTTTATCATTGTAATGATTGTTGACTTGATGGGTTTAAATAGCACTGGACTGCATCAAGTTGGAGACCAGGAGATAAACAAACTCATAATAATATCACAATGTAATAACAATTTCATATCTATTATCATAATGTATTCTTACCCCTCTCCTCTCCTTCCGTCTCCCTCCCTCCTATCCTCTCTCCTCCTGTCCCCTTCCCCTAAATCCCCTCTATACCCCTACTCTTTACCTCTGATTACAACAACTATTTCTATCATTCCATAATTTTGAATGTATCAAGTGACATAACAGATGATTATTCAGTTAATTCAATCAATCAATTCACATGTAATTTACAATCTCTTCTTCCTCTTGACTGTCACACCTCTGCCTCTATATCATTCTGAGATGGCCGGCTGCCCTTTCCAAGTACACACATTGACTCTCAATATATGAACTAGAGTACACGTTATACAGTTGAGGCATGTGAAATAATTACTGACATTGTGAATTATAAAAACTACTTTTCTCCTTCTTAGCTCAATATGTTATGCATGTTTCATGGTTAAACCTTTCTAAATGTATGAGCTAAACATGATGACATGTCAATGAGATTAAAGGTAAAGACCAGTATTGGAAACGCCCCAATTTCAAAAAATGAAATGGAAGCTCTTATTATCAATCATGTGAAAGAATATGTTTTGAATATTACATGATGATAAAAAAATTGACGGGAAACCGCCTACTAATTGATATATTTGGTAAATTAGTGTATCTCTTGCCTGTTGAGAGATATGAAATGCATGTGTCGCGCACGTGTGTATAGTCCCAGATACATCTTTCTGTGTATACCGTAGTGCTTCTAACTTTATGAAGACTTGGCCAAATTTCTTATCATTTTGATGATTCCAGAACCTTGCAGTACATCTATGCTAGATGTTCAACCTTTTCTGATCGATTTCACAACGTTTCTTTCACAATGCAATCGCATGACCATAACTGGTCTTTAGCTTTAACTAGCCTAGGTTATTACATGCAGTAGCTAGGATGCTAAATTGATAATGGATTCTCCTCATGTCTTCACTAGCTTATCAAATTACATCTCCCTACCTCATTATTAAAAGATAACCAGGTTCATAGGGAATCTCATTACTGCTTAGAGTCTAATCCCACAGTGTATATGACAGACTCAAATGCAATATACTTATGGATTATACGCCTAGTCCAAATATATCATATTTCATATAAAATTTCTGTCATTTACAAAGCCATATGCCAATTAGATATAGTAGTAGATTCAACTATTTTGTTCAGATGAGTGTTTGGAGCCAGAAGGGCTTTACCTCATATACTTTAGCACAGATATAATGTCCTTCTGCATCTGAATAGACAATATATGTTACCAGTGGGACAACATGTATACTTCATACTTCCATTTGGTGCTAGTAAATTAGGAATAATACAACAAGAACTGATTTATATATTGTCTACTGATGGTGCATGATTTAGAAACAGCACAATAATTCATTCAATAACTAGGTGAGAGAATTACAAGAAAGAGAAAACACTGTTTTGTTTTGTATTCTGGTGTGTTAAATAGGATGAAATAAATACATTCATTCATGTTTTTTAATAAGAAGAAGAAAGTAAACTTATGATTTGTTTGCAACCCCAAGAAATCAATGTCACATGACTAACATTTTTTCATACAAAAACACAACTTTAGCTATGAACACATATACAGATTAGATTTTTAAAAATACATGTATATGAAGATCTCTTCATACTTGAATCTTATATCCATCAACATTTGTTGGAATTTCCAAGTAACTTACAATGTTCATTGAGTATAAACATCACTCTCTCTCTCTCTCCTACACACCAAGCTTGGCTTTTAGTTCAGTAATCCATATCATTCACACACCATATTATATCCATCCATATCCTATTGATAATGTCAAGTTTGTAATGCCTAGACCTCCATTTGGGTGTAAGACAAGAAAACATAGAGAAATCATAATTATGAGTAGAAATCACCTAACTGAAAACTACAAGCAAGTCTCTTTCACACGTTTCATGCTGTGGAATAATTGAATCACAGCACTCGATTCTTGCAATTCTCAAGGTATCTTGCTGCAAAGCAGGCATCGTTAGATATCCTCAATGTCACACAAATGTTTGGTTTTACACAAGCTTCATTTCCCAAAGTAATATAGGTAAGAAGGTCCTTCATGCAAGATTTTAAAAAGCAAAATATACTATGTTTTTTAAAAATACACAGGAAAATGGATCTTCTTAAGTACAAAACAGGAAAAGTTTATGTAGGAAAAAGGGTAAATATGCTTGATGAGAAGATAGACTTAAATGATTTAACAATTGTAATCTCTTTCTCTATCACAAGGTTTACATGAAATTAACATAAATTAACTTCCAGGAGTCAAATTTTGAGGTTTCAATAATCTGTTGCATTGTAAACTTGGGTTTAAAAATATTCCATGGAAACAAACTTAAAAATCACCGCTGTAATTATTTCTGTTTCATGTAGAATATAATAAGTAGATTAACATTTGAGTAATTTAGTATGTATGTTTACATAATGAATACCAATATATATAAAATAGTTATACTCCCCCTTTTTCCTACATAAATTTTCATTTCCTGTTTTGTACTTAAATAAGAACATCCATTTTCCTGAGTATTTGTTTTGCCAGTGGAAGCCAATTTTCAGCACTTTTTAAAATATGGATCACTGAAATCTCAAATCTGAATGTGCATCTATATTGTTAGGTAGATTTGCTGTCTATGACGTGGAAGGGGTTAATAGAGGAAGATGATGAGACTGACTTACCCTGATCTCTAGCACACCTTCTTCTGGGTCCAAACTACTGAGAAGATCAGCTGATACATCATACACAGGGCTCTTCAGTCTGGAGGGAGATGGTGGTGGCATCTTGGGTAACGTCGGTGGAGACCTCTGCTGCTCCTCATCAACGATGTCTAGAGTCGTCTCCTCCTCATCATCATCATCATCTGCATCATCATCCGCATCACTCACGATGGTCGGGGTCACCGTTCTGCTGATGCCTGTCCGAGGGGACCTAGATGCAGTGGGAGGCTTTGAACTGGGAAGAGGTGGTTTACGGGACGTGGGTATTGGGGGGTTGGTTTTGCCTGTAAGGGTGTTAGACCCACTGGTTGGGAGTGTGAGTGGTAATGTCTTAGGTTTGGTATGGTTGGTATTCTCAAATGCACTTTCTGATTTTGGGGGACTGGATGATGGCAGTGGTGGGGGAGCATCATTAGATATTGTTCTTTCTGCTAGACTGACATCCTCAACAGTATCATCCTTCAGAGAGACCTTAGATTGCGCACTATTGAGAGCTTTGGAATGGATTTCATTAGTGAGATCTTGCTGGACTTCATCATCACCTTCAAAGGACACTCTCTTGGAACTCTTTGAGGCTAGTGTATTAGACAGATTCCTACGAGCCAAAACTGGTTTGGAAGGCACCTTGGGCCTGCTGTGCTCCTCCTTCACATTGCTGTTGATGTCTGGACTACTTGTCAAAGAGGTCTCTCCTTTCAGTTCATTTGTTTCTTTTGTTGCAGCTGCTGTCTTGATATCTTGCCTCAATCTAGAGAGGGATGTTGATATAGCTGCCGGACCAGAAGAATTTAACTGAGGCTCAGTTTCACTTGTAGTATTTGCCCGGTCCTTCTCTGTTTCCCATGTGAACTTCTTTGCAGTGAGCTTTGATTTAAAAGCATTTCCTGGTAAACTTGCACTTCCTGCAGCTCCTTTCATGGGCAATATCAAAGGTTTTGCTTTAGAACTGGACAACAAAGGAACGCCAATTTTAGATGGACCCAATTGTGACGAGGACCCAACGGGAGATGTGGTTGAAGAAAGCTTCTTCGGAACCGAGAGTCCTTTAAATTTCTGATTTGATGATGAAACAGTATTCAAAGAGTCTAAAATGGATGGCTTCAGTGAAGCTGGACTTGGCTTGAGGGGTGGTGCAGCAGTTCTTGATGACAAGGTCCCATCAGCCCTAGCCATCAGAGACTGTACTTTCTTAGGAGACAAGGAACCACTTACTTTCCCTACAGTACTGTCTGTAACTTGTGATGATTGAATACGTTCCTCTGTTAATGCGCTAACATCTGCCACACTTTCTTTTGATTCTGACAAAAGAACAGCACTCTTAGAATGTGTTTCTTGCAATGAGCTCTCACTGCTTTCTTGATCATTATCTGAGCCATCATTGAAGGAATCAGTATTGGCATATCTTGGTCTCTCTTTTGTCCTGATGTTAACGGGTGGGCTTGAGGATGGAAGTACAGGAAGATTGTTGTCACTGACATTTGAGATTGTACTGATCTTACTGGATTTGAGAGAAGATGGTGAAGGTTCAGACTGTTTGCGTGGAGAATGAGTTGGAGAATGAGTTGGTGACAGTGTTCTCACAGGTGTTGGTGGGGGAGATGTTGAGCACGATGATGAAGATGAGGTTCTTCTCTTGATCACTTCTCCAAACAATGCACCTCTTTTGGCAACTATGTCATCATCACCATCAGACTTTTCCCTGGAGCCCCATCTGTTGAGGCTCCCAAGTTTGGGGCTTGTGCGAGGAGATGTAAAGACATCGTCGTTTCCTATCTTAGGTGGACTCTTCAACTTGATGTCTTTAAAGGTAGGTGTCTGTACCTTTCCCTGTGACTGTGATGACAAAGATGCGAGAGACATTTTAGCAGTGGGTGCTGTGGATACTGCAGAAGTTTTTAGAGAGGTATTCAGCTTAGATAAGCTTGGTTTCTTTGGAAGTGATGGCTTAGCACTAACTGTGCCTGGGAAATTACTTGTATTCTTCCCTGGCATGGAGTCAGAGGTTGTTATGCCCCTCAGTAGCATTTCAGCTTGATCATCTGTCTCTTTAGGTGCAGTGCCAGCACGTATTATAGGTGATGAACTTGGACATACTTGAACTTGTTCAGGAAACTCATCACCATCAGGAGGCAACCTAGGTGACAGTGGTGTCTCATCACTTGTTACTGATTCTGCCTGCTCCTCACTGCCCCTGAAGCCCCTGGGACTTTCACCTTTGTCCGAACCCGAGGAGCCCCGTGCCTGTAATGTGCGCTCTGCTGATGTTGCTTCAGATATGATTAAATCTTCCACTTGATCAGTAGGACTATGCTTCTCAGAAGATGATGGTAAGACATGCCACTGGACTTCTGGGTTCTCCTCATCCATCTCCTCCTCATCACTGGAATCTGAACTGAAATGGAGAGCATCAGCTTTGATGATTTTTTTTGGCCCACTTTGAGGTGAGCTACTTTTACTCCTGGCAACAATAGGTGACACAACCTTGATGACAGTTCCTTTTCGGTGATCCCAGTTAGGTTGACAATCAGAAATATCCCTCTTACCCATGTCACCACTGCTACCAGACAATTCTTCTTCCAGCTCACTCCTAGTTTTATTGTCCTCATGTACTTTATCCTCATCATCAAAATCAAGATCTTCTAGATGGGTTTGTGATGGCTCTATTGATGAATCATCTCTGAAGCCTGTGGGTGGCCTCATAACAGCCATGTCAGCTCTCGAATCTAGGGTGAAGTCTGCATGGCTCGCTTCAGAACTCATGAATAATCCCTCAGATGAAGTGTCATAAAGAGCATCATCCATTGCAGAAGCAAAGATGTCATCTACAGCTGAAACGAGAGGATTTGAAGATTCATCAGTTATTGATTTGGTTTCATTCAAGTGTTCCATACTGGATGCAACACTGGACATGGCCCGAATATCAGCCCCAAAGATCTCTTGATCCTGTCTGGCCCTGGGGCTCTGTGGTTTGGGTAATTCATCTATATTTTGCATAGATTCCTGTTTGGAAGATTTGGTATCGCCTGGTTTGGGTGATGTGGGTATTGCAATGCTGGCAAAAGAAGACTTATTGCTTTTTGTTTGTCCTATGGATTTATTGCCCTTATCAATACTAGCAGGTGTTGTGCCAACTTTGGAAAATATCTGAGGTTTTGCAAGCGGCTTAGGCTTTGGAGATGCAGAGCTCAGCGGAGTTTCATCTTTACTTGCTGCCTCAAACATATTCCTTCTCTGCTTGAACACATCTTTGTCAACTCTGGAAGACCTGAACCTCCTGGTCACACTACTCAAGACTTTCTTGTCCCTCTTCACTACATCATAAGATTTTGAAGAATCAGACTTGCTGCCCTCTTGTGATGATTGGGAGGACATTGAGTCTGTTGGTGAGGATCGTGGGGAAGGGGTGCTCACAGGAGGTGGGGAAGTAGACATTTCTGGAGCTTTTACTTTGGAGATAATCATACCAGCCTTGTGCTTTGATGATGAAATGACGGGTGAAGACTTAACAATTCCCCTTGCATCATTGCGTAGAAAATCTCTGTTGGACTTGAGCTGTGGTGAAGTAGTTGCTTTGACTTGTAATGGCTCGCTGCTTGGAGACACATCTGGTTTGACTGTCATGTCACTTTCTTCTGTCTCCATATAGCCATCATCGGACCCTAATAAATCATCAATATCTGTAACAGGAGGATCGTTGGTTTCCAGACAATCATCCATGGTGTCTTTGGAGCCAAAGTGTTCACTTGGAGTCTGATAAAGGCTATCATCCAAGTCTACCTTCAGAGATTTCATATACTTAAGGTTGGAAGTGTTTGTTGGTGATTCATGTGGAGTGAGGTATATTGATTTCTGGTGTCCACTGTCACCTTCATCCTGATCACTTAAGGGTTCTGTTTCAAGCATCAGTAGATCCTCTAAATCTTCCTCATTCTCATCAGTAAGGTCCATTGAAAAGGAAACAGTGGGAGAGCTGTCTCTGGACAGGGTATCATCTCCCATTGCAGGAGTACGAGGGCTTGGACTTCTGCTGCCAAACCTCAAGTGCTGCTTGTGCTTTTTGTACGAAGGATTCAGACGCGTTCCAGCTGGAAGACTTTTAACATCACTGACAAAGTTCACTCTAATGTTCTCTT
The DNA here is from genome assembly GCA_035222895.1 of Strongylocentrotus droebachiensis. Taxonomy (NCBI): domain Eukaryota; kingdom Metazoa; phylum Echinodermata; class Echinoidea; order Camarodonta; family Strongylocentrotidae; genus Strongylocentrotus; species Strongylocentrotus droebachiensis. The sequence continues at coordinate 193,936 of JAVYIG010001624.1, forward strand.
TTTTGATAATAGCACTGCCATTTTTCTTTCCTTCTACTTTCTGCCAGATATCCTCACTTTTGTTGTCCCACGTGTGACTGTTCTTTTCATTAATTTGGATACTTTTAGGGTTGACATACACTCCTAGGACATCGTCCATTCTGGTGTTTTCAATCCTCTTCCAGATGTCCTCTTCACCCCATCTTGTATCCCCACAGCTAGATCTTCCACTGGAATTTGATTCATATTCAGGAGAATCTTGAGCCATTGATTCATCATCCTCTGAATATTCCTCTGGCCTTGCTACAACCACCTTCACTTTCAGAGGCAGGTTCGACAGGATCTGTACAGTATCAAGGTATGGTCTGTTTTTGAGAATCTGGTTGGTCACAGCCAGGATTTCATCCCCGACTACCATACCACTGGATCCCCCAGTCGCTCTCTCTGCTACCCCACCCACCTGGACACTTTTAATCTGTACAGTCTGAGTTAAACTGTTCTCCTCCTGAGTGTGCTGGATGTTAAGACCCATGCCCAGCTTCTCACCAAACTGCCTATTGATAGTCAACACCTCCAATCGTCTGCCATCAGCAAGGTTCTTGAGCTCTGCCAGCTCCTCCTGGCTGAAGTGTTCTTGAAGACTCAACAGTTCACTGGCCACTTTCTGGCTCTCCACCCAAGGAAGGGAATCATTCTCCAATGTCTGGGCACTCACAAAGGCTTCAAACTCTGCAGCTAGCTCCGATCCAACCCTACCAAGTCGCTTATGTTCTGTTCTTGCCACCCTCATAACAGGATTCTTGCTGTCAGTTGTACCATTCATCTCTTCATCTTCCTCACTGTGACCGCTTCCTCTGTGTCCATTCACCTTGTGACCATTCTCCAGGGTTGCTTTGCCTAGCTGAGTAGATGAGTGCTTGATGCATGGTGTAGAGTAGACATCTTGACTGCTAGTAGGTGATATCGTTCTCTCTACTTCAGCCTCAGTGATGGGAGTTGTCTGGTCTATGCTAACTTCCAATCTCTGCAGAAAAACAAAAGAAAACACACTCAAATTACAAGCTATCTTTTGAAACAAAATATTTCTATGATTGGATTCATGAAGAAGAAAAATTGTTATGAAAAAAACTTAGAAATCCGTACTAATCTTGTCTATAGCATCCATACTAACATTACCGGGTACATGTATATTCTGAATCATCAATACATGTTTATAATATTAGTGGTTTCAAACAAAAGCTAGAAACTACAAGAATATTGTAGAATCTTTGAAGGTAATTCAATTCATATGTGACATACACATTTGCAGAATAGTATAACAACACTAATATCAAATAAGATAAGTGGATAGCCAGATACATGTATACTGAAAAATATACTGTATACAAACTAGTCAAATAGACACTGCAGAGAGATCTGTTTGACAAATGTGTGTTACAGAAGGTGCAAAGTGAATAAAAAAAAACACCTAAACATAAGAATAAGAATAGGTTAAAGTAGGCATTCATAAGTAAAGATAATATATCATAAGGAGAAAAAGGAAAAGAAAATTAGAAGTATGATGAAGGAATGGTGAAAACAAAAACAAGAAAAAGATAGTAAAAAAGAAGAATGGTCTGCAAGTGACTAAATCTGACATTTTGTTTCTGTACCGTAAATGGAGGAGAAAATAAATAGATAGAAATAAATTATGCTAACCACACAAAACCTTCACCCTCAAAATGTATTATGATCCTGGACTCCTGTCATAATCAGGAACAAAGTACTTTGCTAAATTTGTGATAGTGCCCTCTTGTGTCAAAGTCTAGAAAGCATTGTAGGACACAATTTCATTTTGAAACTTTTGGTGAATGACTTTCTTTCTTTAAACTTTGATGGCCAACTTTTTGCCAACTATGAATAATATCTGGAGTAGCAATGTAACAAGACATGGAATTGTTAAAATATACTTATAAAATTCCTGAATTGTGTTTGTGTAATAGTAATATCATGGCAACAATTGGTCAATTCCTCTTATTGTCATTTTGAGATATCATCTTTCACATTAGATCTGACATTGCTGCTCAGGAAAGGACCAACCCAATTGTGTGTATAATGTCACATATGATAAATTTTATCACTTTTCATGGCCATTATCATCATCTTCATCATCATAAACATGTTGCTATAGCAACAAGAGCTTAGTCAGTGGAAAATTGGCAAGCAGCATCATTGTTCTGATCATGATCAAACATATTTTTTTTATTTCCCTCCCATTATTTATCCCTTCCAGCTAGAAAGCAGGAATTCTAGTGCAGCCATCTAGGGTTTGAGGGAATTACCTATCAAATGATTCATGAAACAACAGGAAACCATTGTTTGAATCCTTACTCATCCACATCAATATCAGATCATATTTACAATGGACTTCTGAGAGAAATCAAGGTTGTCACAATAACTGCATTTACACTGCAAGCAAATATCTTTGGTTTGTTCTCAGATTCCGATGTTTCATCGGAGGTTGCTAAGCAACAAACGGTAAACACAACTAAATATTAAGGTTTAAAAACCCACCTCTGGAGTATGTTTTTTTAAAACTAAGGCAGAAATCACACCCTCTTTTGTGGTGAAGATTCCGGTTTTAGGTTAAGTGACCCTCCTTGCTTCCTTCCTAACGAATGCAGGGCAACAACAAAACAAAATTATCAAACACTGATGGTTTTTTATAGGCTTTTCCAGTAAATAAAACACTGATGGTTATTCAGAATAATTTTTGGGCTGTGTAAATGGGCCTTCTATTAAGAGTTTGAGCAGGGTTGGAGAATTCATGTACGCAGTGTACAACTTCACACCCATGTTACGAATTTGCTATAAATAAGATTAAAACAAAATTCTCGCATTGTTATGATTCATTTGTAACTTGTGTGGATCGACCCTCGCTACTTTACCCGCTATGCACATGTGGTAGACTAGTTTGACTGCATATGGAAAATCGGAAAGAGAGGTGGGTATAAAAAAATAGGGGGGACGAGAGAGAGATAAGAGAGGCGGGTAAGAGAGGTGGAGAGGCTGATACAAGAAAGAGAAGAAGAGAGAAGCGTGCCAACAAGTCTGGAGTTCAGGGGTGTGTTGTGTAATCAATATCAGCGTGGAGCGTTCTTTAACAATTATGATTGATGGATTGCAGTCTCCTTTGACTTTGCAATTTCAAGTCTGTGCTTTTTCATTGGATCTGTTCTGGGAATTAGATCAAATTGGTTAATTATTCAACTAAAAAAACTATTCAACTAATACAGAGAATTAACAAAAGTAAGTCTATGGAGAAAAATTAGGACTTTTTATTGTCGTTGACTTAAAAGATCATTTGACTTGTGTGTGATTGACTGTTTAAGAAATCAAGAAAGAATTGAAAAAAATTGTCACCACAACAATACAGCATGAATTAAAAAAATGCAAAGACAAAGTTAAATTAAGCTAAAAAAGTAGATTAAAAATACCATAAGATTGTTTACACACAACCAGTAAGGCAAAGCAGAAGATCTATGGTATTAAGATATCATAGAATTTGTTTCTATTTCTGTATGAATTCTACATTTAATAGATTCATATTCTTCGCCCTGACAAAAAATCATGGAAAACAAGTTTCCATTCATGCCACTGAATGTCACTTGTGTACACTAAAATGCATATCTCCCTAACCTCTGAGATACATTGCAAAGCCAATAAGAAGAGATATGCAAATTAACTGATTAAAATACAGATGTAACATTTAAAACCTTAGATAGGGGAAGAAACATGAAGCAAATACATATGAAAGGTTATACTAAAACTTCACAGTTATTACAAAGCTTCAAAAAGGTGTTTAGATAAGAAAAGATACTTTATGGCTCTATTCAGATGTAAATCAAACATACCGTACGTGCCCAAGATACTCGTTTCATTGGCTTTGCAGTGTTAAGTTTACAAGTAAAAATATTGTTATATTACAAGTTGAAGACAAAGAAATAAAGTGTTATACACGAATATATAATTATAACAAAAATGAATGTAAGTAAATATGAGTTAAAAATATTGTGGCATGATTTTTACCTAATTCTCTATAAAAACTTGTGAATATTTAGGGGGGAAATATATCTTCTTAAAAATAATCCACAGTATATCAAGAAGAAATATTAGTTGAATAAATATATGTACAAATAAAAGTTTCTTACAACCTCTACCTCTTCTCAATAAGAGGAATGGTTCCAAAGTTAACTTGGATTCAATTTAAGAGCCAGTAATATTCTAAATGTATGTGGGTACATCAGCTAGGCTACTCACCAATCGATTGGACCTTTATTTAGAGATTTTGATATCTAAAAGACTTCCATAATCTCTTTAATACAGACATAGTATAACAAGCTTATACTTTGATTAAAGGAAACTGATAAAGAATCCTAGTCATAAACAATAAGACAAACAAACATGGATGATTGTTCCTCTGTCAAAATGTAGATCAATATAGCAATATGAAGGTATTACATAATCACAAAACTCTTACCTTGCTCCCTTTTCTCTTATCACTGTTGCTTTTCTGATATTCTGGTAAAGAGAAATCTGAAAAGAATGGAGACAAGTAAGAATAAAAATAAACAATTTTGATGAAATTAGTAAGAGGACAGAATGGAAAGAGCATATTAAAGTCCAGGGCATGATTGAAATCTTTGGCAAGGACCCAAACAAGTAATGCAGTGGCATGAATCATTCAAACAAATATAGGTTTGGTAATTAGTGCCATGACTTGTGAGAATTCATAAAAATTCAACTGCCTCCATATTTCTATTTGAAGTCTTCCTAACCTTAATATATATATTCAGTATGTAAACCTTTCTATTTTCCTCCATAAAGGGTAATTGATCTCAAAGGTGCCTTAAACTCTTAATGCATGCTCTCATTAATTTATTCATCAATACTGGTAAGAAAGTTGTTATTATCAATAAATTTGTGCACCAAAATTAAATGGTGGATAGTTGTACCGGTAAATGAGATGGAAGAAGAAAGAAGACCGTGTGTACCTTTACTAGAAGCTGTTGATCCACAGGACATGGCTGACGGAGACATTGACCCCACTCCTTCTGTCTCTTCCTCATCATCTTCCTCATCATCCTGGCAATCAGCAACCTTCTCATAGCAAGGCTCTTGATCAGCCGAGCTTGAGAGCTGCTTAGAACGAAGATATTTCATCTCAGCCTCACAGTCCTAAGAAAGATATAACATCACAACAAAAGGATGAAAATCTAAGAATATCACATTAAATGAATTTATCCATACAATTCAATTAGGACTTTTTGCTGCAGTGGTGAACAAAGAGTAATGAAGATCTGAACCTTTAGTGAGGCGCGATGGCTCAGTGGTAGAGCAGTGGTGTTGTAACTACGAGTTCCTGGGCTCAAAACAATCAATGCGCCAGTGCCCTTTGGTAAAGCATTAATCCTCATTATCAAGTCCCTTCTAGAGGACTTATTAAAAGCCGTTGGTCTCCTGGTTGCTTACTTAAGCAAACACATGCTTTCCTAGCAGTCACATGGTCAGGTAAAACACACCAACCAATTTTATTTCTCTTTTATCCCTGTCCTCTTCATTAATGTAATGTACAGTGTCCATCTTTTGATGCATACATACATGCATATGACATAGAACAGGGAGAGTAAATATCTACATTATATGAATTCAGTTACACAAAAACAGAAAGATGATATTATATCTTTCATTTTAAGATAATTCACAACCTTAATACATCAATGAAACAAAAAACTTAAAGGCAAGGTAGTACATGTAAAAACATCAAGCCACAATTCTTTCTTTTCATGTTATTTTGTACATTCAATGATAAATTGTTCATAACCAAATCTATTTAAGAGCTAGCTACATTCAGTGAAGCATTAACAGCCAATTTTTATCACAATTCTTTTTTTATTTGAGTTAATTTCTATACTCATAAACCATGCAATATTTAGCTCTTTTTTTAAAGGCTACAATATGATTACTTGGAGAAATCAAATTGTATACCACTGTATAACCATTATATAGGGCCCATGCATATTACACCAGGTATATCAAACTATGTAAACCACAATGTTACATAAAAACCATGATATAACATAAAAGTTAATTCATATGTGATGAGAAACATCAAGTACAATCAAGCTAAAAGATTTCCTATCATGGGGAGGGGGTATACTCAGGAAACCACAGATGGGATGGGATAGGATGGGGTGGGATGGGATTGGGGAGGAGGAGGGGGCGATGTAAGGGGGGGGGGGTATACTCAGGAAACCACAAGGTGGGTGTGGGGTAATGGCTCAAATTATTATTTATTATCTGTAACATGTGTAACACAATATATGGACCAATTATTAGAACTCAATATATCATGTACACAATTTGTGGAGGTAGGGTAAAGGGAATGTAACACAATAAATATAAGGTTGAAACACCAATTGAAACCATAATACCAAGGAACATTATTTTATTCCATAGGAAGGGGCTGCAAACAGAAGCTATCTGATGTCAAAACCAGATAAGATTTCTTGCAGGAACTTACCAATTTGGTCAGCTGGATATGAAAGGTAAGTAATACAATATCAGGGAGTGAGTAGGAAATGATTAGTTTGTCACTTCTTACATTTAAAAAAAAAATTAAATGGAGTATGTTATGAATCAAATCATATTGAGCTAATATTATGCCCAGAACGATTGAATTCATTACAACTCTCAAAGCTCTTTGGAAGCGAATCATGACAAAGATATCCACTATACAAAGAATGGAATATTATCATTATCATTATTACAATGACTGTATTAAATATTCATTCAAATTAGTAATTGGGAAAATTCAATCGTAAATATCAATTGCCATCAACATTCTCCTTGTGATCACGTTAATACCTGATTTAGGAATCAAATGTTCACATATAACTCAATTATACGACTATCAATAAAAGAAGTGACAAAGAGACAACTTTGTTGCAGCGTTGATCTGAATAATTACCGCAATATCTCCTGTCATCTCATAGAATTCTAAAATCATTTGAAAAATTTGATGTTCGTTCTGTACCTCCCCCGGCCCCCCCCCCACTCCGGGGTCGGAATGACCGCATGCGTGTTACCAAAATGTCCGGTAAAGGGGTATTTATGTTCACACTTTGATCAACAATGACACAAAAACTGCACCTCATATCTAACTGAACTTTGCTTATTTTGTAACATTGAATAGTGTACAATTTTTCAGTGGTATGTTTGATAAGAATGCATACCATCATTATTTTGAAAACACTAGTTTTATAATTTGAAGACATTCTTTATTTTTGATAACTCAAGATCATTGTATCTGTGTGCATTATCAATGAATTCAGAACACCAATTGATCACTTTAGTATCTACATCACGGCTATGATGTTTACATTTGGGTAAACTGCATCCATACATTATCTTAAAGTCCAGGGCATAGAATTCCCCATCTTCAAAGTGAATCAGTTAGAAATCATGATTTCAGTTCTTAAAAACAAAAGAAAATCAATCCTCTGCACAAGGGGGAAAGGGATTGTAATTTTCTATTACTTTTCATTTACTGTCAACTTCCCACACATATATACTTGTATACATTATACCAGACATATCCTATCTGTACGGCTTTTTTCTCACCTCTCATCAAAACATGGTGAGGCCCTCTTCAAACCTATAATGCGCTATACCAGAATGGTTCTATCACCATTAATCTTATTATTATTATCATCCTTACATTAAAAAAAATCCTAAATCAAAAGTTATTCACCTATATTTGTTTAAATACGCGATAGACAGGGCAGACACATCAAATGTACTAGACTTGTTAAGCGTTGGGATGCAGTGTTACAAGCTTACCATCGCATTAGAGTAGCGAGCTATCTTGAGCGTGACTGGTCCAGGCTGTAGATTACCCAGAATCTTCTGAGCTTCCTGGAGACCTATGTTCTTCAGGCTCTGACCATTCACTGCAAGAATCTGAGCTCCAATGCTGTATCATCAAGAAAATCATTTCAAAACATTTAATCTCATACCATTTGTTTAACCGATTAATGGAAACAGCTTCCTTTTTATGTAAAGGGGAAGTCAACCCTGATATTCAGCTGGTTTTAATAGAAGCAGAAAATGAGAGGAACAGGTCAGTTGAAGTTTGAGCAATTTCTGATTAAAAATATAAAAGTTATGAATTGTTAAAGTTGTGGTCAATAAAACACAAATAGGTAACTCTTGAGAACTCCCCTCCCATTTAATCTGTACAACAACACAAAATCTGAAAGTTTTATTTTCCCTCAAGAAAATTTGCTATCATACATGCACCCTTAATATAATTATTGTAAATTTGTTTCTATACAACCCCTGAAGGGAAAAATATCTATTCCATCATCAATAACAAAGGAAATGAAAGTTTATGAAATTTTATGTAGAGATCAAATCTTAAAAAATTCACAACTTCTATTTTTAACTGGAATTGTCTCAAACTTTCACCGACCTGTTTCTCTCACTTTTTTGCTTCTATTACAAACTGACTTAATATCAGGGTGGACTTGGACTTCCCCTTTAACATGCATTTCATAACAGTTCAATCTAGGGCCCTGTCTTACAAAGAGTAGCGATTGATACAAATCAATCGCAAATCCTTTAATGAATCACAAGTTTGCACTCTAATATCTCTTATGTACATAATTGCGATTGATATTAATCACAAATAAGTTGTGATTAATCGCAGCTGTTTATAAGACAGGGCCCAGATATATAATGGCTTAATATTAAACAGGTTCTAGAGCAATATTTTTTCAACCACTAAACACCTGCTAATGACAAACAATAGATCTGTCATAGACGACTCCAAAGATTGAGACTGACCGACAGTTAATAATCTAGGCCCCCATGACTAAAACATGCTCAGTTTGAGTACATTAATAACCTGATAAATTACTCTCATCCACCCCTTACACTCATGTAATACAATTAACATGACTGATCTGAATGAATTTAATTATGATTTCATCAATTGACATTTTAAATAATTTCATGTACCACATTTGTGTACAAATGGGCAACCAAGCATAAAGAGTGACAAAAACAGCATTTTGTAAAAAAAACATTTGTCAATTAAAATGATTTTCCAAACACATATAGCAGCTATGATATCAATATGAATGCTTTGGCTGAATTACTAGAAGATAATTCTGCACAGTAAACATAGAATGATCACTCCAAACACAGCATCAAATGATGACAATTTTAATTATTCACTAGTTCTAAGTCTTACTATTTTGGAACAAAGATTTGTTTTGATATATGTTCTATTTGAGAACCCCATTAGTGAACACAATTTGCAGTGAGTGTATATTCCCTGTGTCTAGTCAGTCTATCAGGCATATCTATAATGGAAGAGAGGCCATTAGCAGACTCATTGTGTACTAATTACAAGAACATAAACATTACCTCACCCATCTGTAGCAGCTGTCTGAGATTTTATCAGTGCCCTTGTATTATAGGGTTGGGCCAAAATGTGTTTCTTCTTTCAAGTTGGAAATACTGATCATGGAATATCATATCTGCAAATAGCACTGCATGTTCTTTGAATTATTATAAATAATTTCCCATATAATTGAGCTTTTATCATCTTGACATATGATAACCAGAAAAATAATGAAAATTAAGATATTTCTGCGAATTGAGCATAATTAAAACTAGTGCTGTAACATCACGGATATCTCCAATTCCGTTTAACCGCCAGTCAAAACCGGACGGTTTTCGGTTAAACGATTTAAAAAAAAAAAAAAAAAAAAAAAAAAAAAAAAAAAAAAAAAAAAAATTTACCGACTCTGTCGGCAATTTCCATTTAACTGCGAGGTGCATTTAAAGGGGCCGATTTGTGCTTGTGAACTTGTCACAAATAAAAGTAATAATGTTGTTTTTAGAAGAATGTGTAAGATCATTAATGTAAATTAAAAACAGTAGAGGACCTAGGAGAGAACCTTGTGTAAAAGTTGGATGAATTATTATTATAAACTACATATTGAGATGAGATCTATTACAAAGATTACTTTCAAACCAAGATGACAGACAAATTGGAGTGTTGTTCTAGTTTTGGAGTGGTGAGTCAACACACAGATTACTGAGCTGGGAGACATTGCCAGGCATAGTGCCAGGTGGAGGGGCATAAATCGAAACTTTAAAAAAAAAAAAAAAAAAAAAAAAAAAAAAAATATTAAAAAAAAAAAAAAAAAAAAATCGGGAAAACGAAACCGTCTAATTGAAAACGGAATCCGCCATGGGCGGTCGGATACCGGACGGTTAAACGTTTGACTACAGCACTAATTAAAACTTTGATGAAGCTTTACAAATCAGTGACTGGTTTTGCTAAATAAAAAGGGAATTAAGTCCTGTTAATTTCGGTTTGGTTGTTTGATATTTGTTATTTCTGTCTCTATAAAATACTGGTATGCAAAAATGATCAACTAAATTGTATTACCACAATTAGAATTGCAGTATCTTTTGAGATCCTTCACATTCTTTTTTAATTTCATATATATATATATATAAATTAATAATATATATATATACATAACGAGAGAGAGGGAGAGAGAGAGAGAAAGATTCAGAGAGAACTAATTTTGACTAATAATATTGGTATATGAAATATGAAAACATTTGCAAACTATTAAACATGGGTGACATGATTTATATGTACATGCTTGTGCACGCTTTATCAAAATCAATCAACACTAGCCTCTGTTCGCTTCATAATTTGTGTCATAAAAAGTCAATTATGAAGCTAAACTGAATTTCCATTTTCATTCAAATATAGATTCTATCTAGGTTCAATTCCTTCCTTTCTATCTGGACCAGGCCTCCGTTACCCAGACAGTGAGTTTCATTATGAGACAGAATAGATCAGACCAGATTTCATGGCAGCATGGATGTATGAAGGGGCCCAGGTACTGATAGCAATCTATCAAACATAATCACCATTGACAGAAGCGTTACACATATGACATGCTCTGGTTCATAGTTTTATGCTCATAATATCAGAAGTGTTACACATATGACATGCCTGGGTTCATAGTTTTATGCTCATAATATCAGAAGCGTTACACATATGACATGCCTGGGTTCATAGTTTTATGCTCATAATATCAGAAGCGTTACACATATGACATGCCTGGGTTCATAGTTTTATGCTCATAATATCAGAAGTGTTACACATATGACATGCTCTGGTTCATAGTTTTATGCTCATAATATCATCTCATGAGAGACAGAACGGTGTAAGATGTTTCATATAGCAGTAATGCCCTTATGGCTCTCAACAGACCATAAGTACAAAGTGCTTTTTCTCATGAGGGCCATAAGGGCATTATTAATCCATAGCCTACTGAGACCGGGTAGTCCCTGTATTAAGCCTATAGGGAGTGAGAGAATTCAATAGTCAACAGGTAAGCCATTATGACTCTCAACAAAGGCCTCCTCTGTATTAAAAGAAAAATGTACAGGTCTCCCAGGTTTGATCATGATGAAAGACTGGGAAGTATATTTCTATGAGAGAAAAGACCATACCTTCAAGAAAAAGGTCATCAGACCTGGATTGAGAAGGGTAACGGAAATTGATACAGATATATCTTGTTGAAAAGACCAAGGGTAAGAAAGGTAAAATGATAAATAGCAAGAGGAATGCAAAAATAGAATTGGATCCTTATGAAAGCCCTACTGTGCCAACAAGTTCACGAACATTCGCAATATTAAAGTGATAATAACATTCACAATAAATGAATAAAGTGATAATAAATGGGCTTTCACAAGTCAAACCTTTAGTTGACATATGTTGTATTCTCATTAAATATATATATCTATATGGCCCAAAACATCAATTTAACATATTTGTTCCTGAGGAACGAAAGTAGATCTAGGTTTCCTTGTTTCTAACATGTGGCACATCATAATATTCTTGAAAAGATTGCCGCCCACAGAACAAAGGAGACAATGAAATTTAACAAAGCTTGAGCTAACTTCAAAAGGAGTTTCTAAACTCTGTTCTTCATACTCTTTGTTCATTGATGGTTCCATTAGCATGTTCCAATCATCATCAAGAAAATACGCAAAATTAACTTTAAATAAATCATTAATCTGTTGACTGCTGAATTCTCTCATTAATTTACCTTTAATACAGAAACCATCCAGTTCAATCGGTTACTATGGGTCAGGAAAGAAAAGAAATAGAAGGAAACTACTCACCATAGCCTGCCGTTCATATCTGCAGGAGAGTCGGTGGCAAGATGTTGGATGTATATTCTTCTCTCATTGTTACAGTCTGGAGTGGGTAGACTAACCACTCCTAGGCCAAGGCTTATACCTGGGGCTAAACCAATAAGAAACAAAAGAAAACTTTACACATCTTCTTACATATTTTTATTTTCATAATAAACTGGAAGTCTGGTCACAATCAAAAACCTGTTCATGGCTTAACAAGGGAATACATCTCGTTATGCTTTCACAGTACATCTCATACTGACATGCAATACAAATTGGTGACTCATTTTCAAGTTTCTTTAAACAGTAGTTCATAGTAGGTATATATGATTTAAACAAATCAAACGTTCAAACATGGCAATAAATGAAACAGATGGGGAAGAGGGTGAATTTATTTCAAAAACTCTATAACAAGCCACTGTAATAGTTCCTGTAATAAAACAACTTCGTTCATTTGTTAAAACCAACTGGAAATGATAACATTTCCTTTTTAAATGTATGTAACTTGTGTTAAATCCTGAATTACATTGAGTATTCAATACGTTGCTAACATTCAAGTATTAAAACTATTAGACAACTTTAAGGGTCAAAAGTGGTCCTCAATTAAACTTTAGAACTTTATTTCTTGACCCTGATCCATAGATACAATAATGACTCAAAGATTAAAGATTATTCAACGCTCTCTACTAAACATGTCAGCAGTAAAAAGATCAACAACAACAAAAATGATGTCAGAGAAATATACAAAATAAGAACACATACTCTTGAAAACTTTCAATCTTGCATAGAGCCTTGACCGGGGCATAATGTTGACACACATATACATCCTCAGAAAGGCTAACAACTCCAGCAAGATATCACTCCAAATTAATCCAAACTAAGAATGGCAATATTCATATTCAGGAGTCCAAACATGCTTTCTGAACCATATATTTCCTTATAGATCCTCACTTCCAGAAAGTCAAAGCAGAAATAATGTCTTGCACAGCTAGTGGTGGTCAGCTAGCTAATCCAGAGAGGTGGTGTTGCCAATTTTGTGGCATATGGGAGAGACAGGAGTCTCCTGATTGTTTACCTATCTCTATAACGTGCTAAGTGGCTGGTTTCCTTGTGATATTCAAGTCCTGGTTAGCACATCCAAGAGACTATCAAGAATACTCTCATGAGAATAACCCACACTGCATGACACTATTAAAATCAGATGAAGCCTGGGGTATATCTTGCTTTGAGCAAAATACATCACAGCTTACAAGAACGATTAAAGTCTAAACGTGTAAATTGCAACCTCAAATCCAATTTATGGTGCTATTAACAATTTGATCCATGGATAGAATAATGCATGTTGGTTCTACTTCTCTGAGACTGAGGGCAATCACAGATTAGAGCTCATCAATATCCTACACACTTCAAAGGCTAATTTCACTTACAAAACATCTTTATTATTTACATTTTAATAAACATCCTACTCTAATTAATGACAATGTAACACAATGACATTTAATATCAATGCACATGAAAGCAACAAACTCATATACGTAAAGACTTATCAGCTCAGTATACTTACCCCAAAACTGACAATACATATTCTTCAAAGTATAAAACCACAATTATACAAAATACATGTATATATACCTGTATTTAAACTGAACAGAGACAGTGATAGATTATACCTCCAAATTGACCACAGTGATGAAATACTGTCTAAATGAAACCCTGCAAAATGCATGTTTGAGGTACGTTTCTGATCAGAAACTCACAACTTCCCTGGAACTAATTGAAAAAGTGTGTTGAGGGGCTCTGGCTAAGGAAATAAATGAGCCATCTACATACAAATCAGTTATGCTGGCAAATCCTAATACAAATCTCAGTACAGATCTAATGATAATTATAAGGACAATGCGTGACCTTAATACAAGATATGCCCTGTCAACTTGAATAAGTGGCACACATGTTCAGATTATCCAAGGTTTGACAATTCAGAATTCTCTTCTTATTCTTTCTATACTGATAAATTTGTAATGACTGACAGACTAACCAAATGCTATCTATCCCTTACAGAATAATCAATTTTGATGTGTTGGCAATATACAGCCATCTACCTTATTAAAGTGATAGCCCTAGTCAAAAATAGGTCTAAAGTTAATTGAAAAATAGTGGGGGGAAAACAGCACAGAAAATGTTTTTTTGACTATTTTCAACTCTGAATATTTACATTTATCTATCTTTTGTTCCAAATGTTTTTAGTCTATTTGCCGAATTTTTTTTTTCTAATAAGAAAATATTTAAAAAACATAGCAAATAGTAACAACTTTTGCATTTGAAAATTGACAAGGGGGACAACAACAATTTGCAATGAACCCAAGTTTCCTCTGGCAATATTTGATCCAGGGTATTATTTTTTTCAAAGATTTAGGATCAGTTTCTGTTTCAGGTTAGGGCTAGGATAGGGCTAGGATAGGGCTAGGCTAGGGCTAGACATAAAACTAGCCTCGGATTGAAGTGTTGGGAATTCAACTAGTGTATAGATAACATACTAAATGTCATCAGGACATGTTGTACAATCACATTTACAACATGTCACATTGTCTTCTAACTAATAGTACTTCTACTGTAAGGAGCAGTTTAGCTAAGATGAGAAGTTATTTTAAAGAGCTCTGGAATTAGAGAAGGGCTTCGGTGAGCAACTAATGGAATGCTCTATACAAACTAACCTATGGAAATCACTATTAAAATGCTCTAGAAAGCTTTGAAATACTGTGGAAAGCTTAAAATTACTGTGGAAATCCTTAAAATACTGTGGAAAGTTGGAAATACTGTGGAAAGTTTGAAGTACTGTGGGAATCTTTAAAATACTGTGGAAAGTTTAAAATACTGTGGAAAGTTTGAAATACTGTGGAAAGTTTTAAATACTGTGGAAAGCTTTAAAGATACTATGTCCCTTTTGCAGCCAACATCAAATTATGTAGAATTTTGCAGGAATTATGAATATGTCATGTATGTCCTATCTGTGAAATTTAAACGTTAGCACTGTCCTAATATTCAAATTATGCAAGGAAACCCGTTTACTTGCAAGACTTCACTGTCAGACACTATTGAGTGACTGACTGGCTTTTTTTTTCTTTGGTAATAACATACATAAAATGAACTGTAAAGGGTACATGAGCATTTGTCTACACCAATAACCCACTTCTTGTAATGGCTAAAAATAAACCGATTGAATCTTTGTGCAGCATAAAACGTACAACCATTCGGTACAGTGGTCTGAAAATCAGACTATTACTTACTGGCTCTATAGCTTGTAAGTCAATTCGACAACTAATAGTCATTATTTTCCCATTTAAAGACATTTTCAAGCCCCCCTCTTTTTAGGGAAGTTCTAAATTATTTTTATCTTTCAAATGCTGTTGGAATTTAACCTTTTCATTTTTTGGCCTGCAAAAGGGACATAGTACCTTTAAAATACTGTGGAAAGCTCTAAAATACTGTGGAAAGCTCTAAAATACTGTGGAAAGCTCTAAAATACTGTGGAAAGCTCTAAAATACTGTGGAAAGCTTTGAAATACTGTGGAAAGCTTTAAGATACTGTGGAAAGCTTTTAAATACTGTGGAAAGCTTTTAAATACTGTGGAAAGCTTTGAAATACTGTGGAAAGCTTTAAGATACTTTTGTAAGCTTTTAAATACTGTGGAAAGCTTTTAAATACTGTGGAAAGCTTTAAGATACTGTGGAAAGCTTTAAGATACTGTGGAAAGCTTTTAAATACTGTGGAAAGCTTTTAAATACTGTAGAAAGCTTTTAAATACTGTGGAAAGCTTTTAAATACTGTGGAAAGCTTTTAAATACTGTGGAAAGCTTTTAAATACTGTAGAAAGCTTTTAAATACTGTGGAAAGCTTTGAAATACTGTGGAAAGCTTTTAAATACTGTGGAAAGCTCTAAAATACTGTGGAAAGCTTTGAAGTACTGTGGAAAGCTCTAACATACTGTGGAAAGCTTTGAAGAGCTCTGGAAATTGAAACTGAACTCTTGTAAAAACAATATTAAAACAAAAGCAGTGCTATAGGGGGATCTTACATTTCCAGAATGATCTTTCATGAACATAGAAATAGTTAATTTGACTTTGTGCATTCGTTAACTGTTGTAGTCCATAAGATTTTAGTTGGTACCTTTATTGAGGACGACTGTGACATTAAGTCTGCCCCTTTCACCACCTCTCCTAGGAGTAGATCCATCATACTCCCCATCTCCTTCAGTAACTCTGTGATGGCCCCCAAGGCTCTCTTCAGCTACCACCTCGTAAGCACGCTCTCGAGACTTTTTCCTGTGAGGAGGGGGATAAAATAATGTACAGAAATAAGTGAAATAGTGCATACAATATTGGGCAAGGTACATGTAGTTTGTCCCGTCAACTGACTACATCAAGAACTTTAGTTTTTCTCATGTTTGCATTACTGCATAATTTGCCATTTTGATAAGGGTTTTTTTTGTTGCAAAAGTGAATCAATGTTTCATAATTATGTTTAGTTGTATTGACAGTGGCTACAATAGCAAGAGTTAGATATGAAATTATCACCTTTCTATCATATTATATTACACATTCTTTCTTATTTCAAAGTTATATATTCATTACTATATTAGAATCCTACAAGTTGATGAAATCATAAAATATCAAGAAAATAAAACAAAACTTATGGTAATATGATGAAAATAGCACTTTATTTCAAAATGGATTTTGATTAATTAAAAGTTGTGAGCCAGAAGGGCATGAACCAAGAACTGAACTTTGAGTTAACATCCTTCTGGCTCTCATTTGACACCTGTTGGCAACTAAACATTAATTTCATCAATATCAGCTTCAGTCAACTTTTTAAGTCAAATCTAAAACACAACCATTATGAGAAATCAAATGAGAAATGTGCAGTATGGGCAAGATTTATTTTATTTTATTTTTTTAAACAGAAGAAACATTAGAAAAGTAGATACTTGACAATGATTGTGGCAATGCACATAATCATACAAAGGAACACTTGGAAACTTACAAAGATTGTCTCTAACAAAATTTAACTTTTGGTTAAAGGATGAATCAAACAAAAATATGCAAAAAATGATTGTATAAAATGGATGGTGAGTTGGTGACAAAGAAAAAGAAACAGTTTTCAATGTGATTGTGGCACTGCTAATGAGTTATTTGACAAAATTAAAAGATTTGTTGGTAAAAACTCAAAACAAATGTGAATCATTAAAAACGTGCAAAGTATTTCACAAATAGTGTTCATATTAAAACTATATGGAAATGCAGAAATGGAATAAGCATATGAATTTCTTTCCATGAAATGACTCAAATGAATCTTTCATGTTAAGCTGAATAAATATACCAACAATAGATTACTTAAGATTATTTGAAATGAAAAAAATAAAGAATTTGAATTCATTTAATTTGTTGAACATTAATAAAGCGACATATATGAAATAACAGATTTCACAATAAAAGACAAAACGTGTGATTTTTTCATCTTTCGAAACACTTTTCAAACTTTCAACAACCATGTTACTTTATATATCTTTACCTTTTCATTGAAAATTTCTTCAGAGTATATAATTTTAATTTTCATAAATGAGAAGTGGAAATTGTGAATGGTTAGAGTGTGAATACGTGTAACTCCTTGGAGTGAAATGTAAAAAATATAATGATAAAATTATGAGAAATTAAGCAAGTGAATTCCAGACAAAACTTACAATTCCAGTAGAAGACTATAGAAATGAAATGAAAGGCAAATTAAAAGGATATTAACTCATACAATTTCTAATACAACTTTTCTTATGTCTACGTAATTACGTTTAATTACTAGTTGAGAAAAGATTCCCTTTATTTGGTGTTCTTTAACAACTGAACTAAATAAAGCTAAAAAGAGTGGCCAAGTCATGGGGCATTAAACTTAAAAGACAAAGAATATGAGTTATGCGAGGCTATAATCACTTTTGCTCATTTAACTATATTAAGCAGTGAATACTCACTTTTATGATCCTTATATTATTTAGGAAAGATTTCTAAAATCTATACTCTGACATGCAATTTTCTTGCATGTGAACTTCATATCTTTTCCAGTGGAACCCAATATGTTTTCACTTAATGACACTCAGGACTATGAGTATAAAGTCAGTTTAAGGAAGCTGAATAAAATGATTCATGGATAAGTTGATAACTTGCCTCCTGTTTCTATGCATAACTTCCAGTCATTTGGCCCATATTTGACCATTATATCACAGAAACCTATTCATAATTGTTTTCACACAATGCCAGGTCCTAGACAGTCATCACTTGTGTCAATGTAACTATACTCAAGTATTTTTACATTCACGCTGTGCAATATTTTGAATCAGTTTTCAACTTCAATGTACAACTCCTGATTATTGTGTGTGTCTTTCTCATTCAAATGTTACACACATAAACAAATTAGTGCTGATCGATTGTAGGAACGGATGAAGACTTTGAGGCTTAATATTGAACTTATTATGATCTTTCTTGAAACCAGTGACTAAAGTTCTATGTTCCTCTTAAACGACCAATTATATTTCAAGTATTTCATAACTTTAAGTAGGCTACTATAAGTCTATAACTTGAATTAACAATCTGATATGTCAGTCAGACTACCAAATCGACTTCACACCAACTCTAAACCGACTGATTCTCTACTATCCAGTGAAATCTTTTTTTAAATTTGTTGTTGATGTGTTGTCGATTTGATGTCAGAATCATTGTTTTGACTGGGGTTTAGATACATTGTAGTAGAGTACAAATTTATCTACTTATTACTTCACTTATCTCTGTTGATTGCTGCCAATGATATATTTATCTTACCTTTTTCCAAGAGGTAAAGGCAAACTGAAATGTATTTTTAAAGGTTCAATTCACTTAGTTCCTAAAAATTACCATGTCAGGTATGACTCTTAAAAAGCTAACATTATACATCCAACATTTACAACTTAAAGCAGAATTTGAATGGCATGTGAATAGTGGTAAGTGACTCATTATGAATCATAACCTTCTTCTATTAAGTAATCACATACATCTTAGATTGAAAGGACAGTGAACTATGTCTCTTATGCCGAGAGAAGGAAGTGATCCCTGTGTAATGTACCATAGTGTGAAGGGCTCACTTCATTGTCACAGACCCTTTCACACTATGATCTAAATATTAGTAACACCAAGATGTAAGGGTGAAAGGCTGAGTGAAGGAAGTTATACCTGTGTAATGTACCAATGTGTGAAGGGCTCACTTCATTGTCACAGACCCTTTCACACTACAATCTAAACATTAGTAACATCAAGATGTAAGGGTGAAAGGCTGAGTGATTAAGTGATCCCTGTGTAATGTACCAAAGTGTGAAGGGCTCACTTCATTATCACAGACCCATTCACACTACAATCCAAACATTAGTAACATCACGATGTAAGGACTCACTTCCATGTCTCAATCTTCAACAGACCCATTCATACTACAACCCAAACATTGGTAACATCAATAAAGGTGAAACAGTAGTTAGTAACATCAAGATGCAGTCATCCAACTTGCCCAAAGATTTGTCATTTCTGGCATCTTCGTCTATAAGATTAAATGCTTTAATTTCAACATAATTCATTAAAGCTGCATTTTTTCAGGTAAATGAGCATAATGATGAAGTGTAGTCCTGGCAGATTGCTCCTAAGATATTAACACATCCAGGGCCCCTTCAGAGATGGATTGACAAGATTAAGATCAACTGAAACTAGACCAAGATGTTCCATTCATTACTAACTCTTAACAGAAATCAAGAACAGAATCTAAGCATATTATTTTGATACTAGCTGGACCCGCGGAAATCCGCGGGATTCTAGAGGGGGGCGGGGGGTGTAAATAGATATATAGAGACTGTCTAAATTAAAACCACCAAGAACTTTATTTGCCATTCAGGCCATTAAAAAATATACATGTTTAGCGTCCCCGCCCGCTTCCTTTTTGGGGGCCGCCTCCTTTTTTTTTTTTTTGAAATTTTTTGAATTGTTTTTTTTTTGATTTTTTTTTTTTTTTTGAAAGAAAAAAAACATGAAAAGCACTGCTAAAATGTATTTCTGATTTAAAAAAAAATAAAATAAAAATCTCGGCCGCCATCTTGAAAAATAGCCTGAATGTCAGGGAAAATGTACGGAGCGGCCATTTTGAAAGAAAAAAAAAAAAAAAAGGGCCTCCTCCCATTTTTCTAAAAAAACAGGATGCTATAAGCATGTTTTTTTTTTAATTTGGCCTTATATTAAATTTTTAAAAAAAATCCAACTGTACCGGTAGTTATTCTTTAAGCCACTGGAACTGCGTAGAGTTCTGTAGAGTGGCGTACCGACTACGCAGAAATTAGGCTGCGTATTAATGGGAAAAAAGTCCCTGCGTAGGTTATGCGTAGGCTGGCGTACGGGTTTGCTTATGGTTGCTTACTGTGTTGAAAGCTTTTACTGCTTTGTCGATCTGGCGTAGGGTAGCGTAGTGTTGCGTAAAAAGACGTACTTTCTGTGTCAAGTTTCTATGCCTAAAGTACGCGAAAAAAATTAAACCTGTTGAATTGTTTTTGTTCATCTTGCGTACCCCTTTCCGTCCCTCAGCATATAGTAACGTAGGCCAGCGTAGGTGGTACGCAACACTACGCAACTCTACGTATTGACCCACGCCAATTAGTGACCCGCAGGTGTCACAAATCAAGTATTAAAAAAATGCTCATCTGACCCTAATTAAACGCCTAAAACCCCCAAGCTTTCGGGGGTTTATGGCCCCTTGAAACCCGTGGACCCCACGCCTATATTATATATACACTCAACTCGCTGCGATCTGATCTCTCCCCCCCCCCCCCCCCACCACTTTGAAGAACGTAACCCCCTGAGCTTTTGGGGGTTTATGACCCCTTGAAACCCATGGACCCCACGCCTATATTATATATACACTCAACTCAGGACCCGCGGAAATCCGCGGGATTCTAGAGGGAGGCGCAGGCAAAAAATTAATTTTTTCATTTCTGGGGCTCCATTTCAAATTTTCGGAAAATTTTCGGGGGCTACTTTTTCAACTTTCGGGGGCTCTTTTTTCTGGGGCTACTTTTTCATTAATTCATAAAAGGATAGGCCTACACTTTGTTGAGATTTGTTTAGTAGGCTAAGGTTTGAGGCTTCCTACATCCTAATTCATAATTGCCTATTTAAAAAAAAAAAAAACATTTTTCTAGTTCAATAACTAAGTTTTCATGCATTGATTTGATGCAAGAACTGTAACATAATAATAGACCCTAACTGTGTTAGATTGTGATTATTTCTGACCATTTATTTCGATAATCATTTTTCAAAGTAAAATTTTCATAAGAAAATCAGACAGTCGTTTAAAAACGTAGACATTAGTAATACTTTTACTAATTCTAAGCTCAGGTTTCGTAAATCTATTCACGAAACTATATTGAAATCGCGGCAATAATGATGCAAACCCCCGGTGCAAACCAACAGATAACAATTTCAAAGTGTCAAATCTCTTCGACTCGAGCTCAGCTGAACTCACACACACTTCAGCTTAACTCCAGCAAGCTCGAACACCGGCGCCGCAGGCGTCGGACGCCTGCGGTGCCCGGTGCCGGTGTTGGAGCTTCCCGAGCACGCAGCTGTACTGTGTGTTGAATGAAAGCAGCTTGCGACTGAAGTGTCAGTCCATTGGTTTTCTTGTGAAAACTTTCCTTTAGAAAATGATAATCAAACTTGAGTATACATGGCCGTAATAATCACAAAATAAGCTTTGATTTCATACCTCCATTCACGAAAACTATATAAAAATCGCGGCAATCATGATGGAAATAGGTCTCTAAGTTTGGACGTCGACGGGAAGCCCCGTTCATCTCTTGTGCAGCTACAACATGCAAAGCACATCCTATAGAAAGATACCTCACACGGGGTAAGTCATACCCATTCAGCGTGCATTTATTACGCAACTTAATGTGAGTGGATGGTCATCGGTCGTGTGTCTACGGATGCAATGTTGAATATCCATGAGGTATCTCTGTCGTCACGCATATCGTGCATTATGCATGTCGCGTCTGTTTTCGCCCTGGACGTCGACACGGAGGAGGACCTCGGGCGGAGTATAGCCAATTCCACAGAGTAGACTCTCCCGCGGACGATGGCACCGGGCACGGGTGCCCCGAGGGCAGGGTTCGGGAGGAGATAGCCGCACCAACTTGGGTCGGCGATCTCATTAAAAAACAATAGAATACAAAGGCTCGCCGAGACGTCGCGCCCCCCGCGGAGCCTTAGCGTATTATTATTATAGATACCTTTCATGAACAGTTACTTTCAAGAGTCAAGTCTGCCAAGATAAAACAGCACTTTTCAACAATAACAATGGATAGCATCATTATACATTTTATAACTTCATCATTGAGCAAGAAGGGACTTAACTTTTTGTTAAATCACATGAGCTAAACAGATGATTTATTCCATATTTATTCCATGTTTTTATGGCAAGACTTTAAAGTTAAATTTAAAGAAAGTAGAACATTTAATGCACACACTCAATTTTGTAGTTGTTTAATTTATCAAACATTTTGGGCTTGTACAGAACTATCAAATTTCCACAAATGATGTGTAGTTAATCTACTTGAGGTTAAACTTTTACACTTTCTATGATAATCGCTGTTTTTAAATTAGGGAGGACAGACCCTAATCTAAATTAGATTTGGACTCAACATAACGTCAGTCTAGGTTAGAACCTGGATCTTTTTCAAGTTAGCGTTCCAACATGTCAAACAGTACTTTTCACATCGACTAGAATACGTCAGTTTTTTCAATTTTAATGTTCCTGCTGATGAAGGCGATTTTTTTTTAAATGACAAGAATCCACATAAACATTTTATGAAACAAATAATAAACATCAAAATGTTCGGGCATAAGCGTAGCTATCCAGCCTCGATCGGCTGTCACCTCAGGTGTATCAGACTGTCCCATATTTTCCTCATATGGATATTCCCTAATGCCCTCACTTTTTACCCCCAACATTTTACTTATGGTTCACTTTTCATTGTTCAGTTTGCTAAAACAGAGTTTCATAATATCAAATTTAATCATTTACGAGCCTGTTTGAAGATTCAAGAAGGAGAAGAAGAAAAAGTTTCAAGCGACGGTAAAGAAATATTCAATACATGTACACTTTGGGTGGCTATGACTGGCAATGGAAGTATGGGTAACATGATCGACTGCATACAAACTCAATACTAACACTGATTAAATTAGTTTAGTTCAATGTCTAATGATGATTAGACCATACAGATTGGAAGAACCTACAGGGGTATTGCAGCTGCTTCTACTTAATTTAAATACGTGATATAATGAAGGATGAGTTTCCCTTGGGATAGGAACAGGAAGTTTTTATGGCATCTAAAAGACAGCCCTTATTCCTTGACCCATATCAGACCTAACCTTCCATGTCTACATGGGTGGATTTTTCTCTTAATGACCTTTCTTACTTACTCCTCCCAATTCTGTTAATCTTTCTCTCCCTCTCCCCCCTCCCCCCCCCCCTGCCTTCTATCTCTCTCTCTCCCTCTCTCTCCCTCTTTTGTTATATTTTCTTCTTCCTGTTTCTCTCTGTCTTTCAATTTTAAAACATAAAGGAACATGAAAATAGAGAAAAAAGTGAAACAAATCAAAATTTAAGCAACTCAAGGAGGAAAGATAAGATTTTAAAAAAGGAAAATGAAGAGAGTGTTACAGGAAACGATATTGTAAAAGTTGTATACTAAAAAAAGAAAGTCTCAGACAAATAGGTGATAATTTAGCATGTGAAAAAAGATATTTGCATCTTTTAGTTGATTTGTAAGTGTGTCTCACACTCATACTAGGAAAAAATACCAAAATCTCCCTAATTTTTTTTTATTTTTTATAACTTTTCTTCATTTTAGATTTTTTTTTGGATAAACATGGTCATGATCCTTCGAGAGATAAATAGTAAGGGACATTGCGTGAGAAAGAGAGGGGAAAATAGTGATCAAGAATTATGAGACAATATCACAGATGAGATGCATTTCAATGTACATAGTTTCATACACCCAAGGCAAGTAGGATAACCACAATCACACAATTTCTCACTAGCAGGAAATTTGAAGTTAAGAACCGGGATTGGAGGAAACTGTCATCATGTTTAATTTCTCGTCCACTTTGACAAGAAGCATTGCTGGACAAATAACATAATATAAAAGCTATATCAAAACCTCACAATCCTCCCTTTCATAGCCTCATCCTCTCCCAGCACATCCCACTTACTAACCTAGATCTGAACTCTCCATCTTCTCCTTTTTATAGTTTTGTTTATGAGATCTTTCTGAGAATCATAAAAATAGACATCCTAAAGCCCACATTTTATGGTAACCCACAAAAACCAATTTGTCAGATTTCTTTGATTACAGTTGTTGACAAGCATTCCATCCACATTTCTGAATGACTTCAAATATTTTTTTTCCAGCTGTAATAAAGAAATAACTAGAAAATTATAGTTAAAAGAAAATCATACATCCACATGCTAAAAAAACCTAAAACTATGTTATATCTAATTTTCCTTACAGCTGTAAAGTACTAATACCTTTTTTAAAACTTAACTTTGCAGTGCATGTTTCCCTGTGTATATATACCTTCTGTCACATACATGAAATTTGCATTACAGATAGATGACTTGCTAACACTATTCTAGAATCCAAAATATGAATACAATCAGTTTTTACACTGAAGTAACTTGATTACTGTGACAATTCCCTTCAGTTTTACAATCTACCTCTACCTATATGCAGATTCTCAGAGACACAGCTTCATCTGCTAACTCCTCCTTGCTAAATGCATTCTACCACGCACCAAGAAGCACCTCAAAACAAGAATTACCTCAGAAGATGACATTTTAAACTTGGTTCCAAATGACTGTAGGTAATGATACTTTTCATACATGAAGAACCTCTAAAAAAGAAAATCATGATTTCAAGTGGTGGTATAGCTAAAACTTGTATTTTGTATTTATAGCTAATATTGATTCTGTTGACAATTCTCAGGTATTTCATCCCTTGAGAATATGATGATGAGGATGATGAGAATATGTATGAGAAGAATGCAATCACTGTCACTCAAACTTAATACACATCATCAAACAAGGCAAACATGATACTTGACAATGTTAGAGATCATACAAACTTGAGCACCTTAGTTCTGTCTGTAAGAATTGAAGGGCAAAGACTCGTCTGCGCTTCCATTCTGATTCCTTGTGAGCGCGTCCATTCCACCTCAATCTCTTCATCAAACGATCCATGTCAATATCAATGGGCTCCAGCTTTGATAGCTATACACTCCAGTACCATCTGAATAAAACCACTCCAGCATTCAACCCTCGATCCTGCTCTCAAAAGCAGGTCCACTGAATCCAAATCCAAGATATTTAGAATTTAGATCACAATGAATTCAATAATATAGTATCCGTGCAGGCATTATTGGAACAGCATCACTCAGCATTCGTTCCTTTTTTGCTTCTAAAACAAATCTGCAAAATCTTAACAAAAAATGCTGAGAGAGCGTTTGTAATTGTGATCACTTCTTATTTGATGTTGTCAATCTACACCACATATTGTATTATCAGAGTCTTCCAACATTCTTTCATGTTTGCTGCCAAAGTAAGTCCACTGAATCCTAAGGCTAAGAAGCCAATATCAAGAGTCTTCTTCACTCTAAGTCATTCAGTACAGGCTCATGCAGGGCACAACTGCTCCTAAAAGCTATTAATTCAGCAGTATCACCAAATATAGTACAGGTCAATGAGTAGTTAGATCATTACACCATTATGTAACCATTAGTAAGGTCTTACTAATCAGTGTTGAATGAGCTTTGAAGGATATCTTCCATCCTCTTGAACATTTTGTTGAGCTGATATTTGATACATGTCATGTTCTCATTAACAAAAGGAAAGTGTGACCATCACAACTCAGTAAGCACCCTTGAAACGACTCTGAACATATCTAGAGTTGTGCGATGGATGGTGAAGAAAACCTCAGCTCAGCTCAGGCGGGAAATCGAGATCTTTGAATTCCCTGGATCCACCTGCTGCACAGAGTAACCACTTTGCCAATAACAGTAGATGTCATTCGTCAAATACTTCAATTAAGTCACCCACTCAATTAGGAAACCATATCCCACTGTTTGATACACATCAATCCTAGCTGTGAAGGCTGGCTGGTCTGATGACTGCAATGATTCATCCAAAGTCCTTCTTTCTATTTGTATGACAAGTTTGATCCAAATCACAACTGAAGACACAGACCTTCATTTGCTCAGAATAAATCAAGTCTTGCCCATCCAGGGACTGTGATATATTAAGTCTTCCACCACAATAAATACTATCTTTCCCAAGAGTTTGGTCAAAGCATAACTCTTTTGGGGAAAGGAACAGTTGTTATTATCCTATACAGAAGTGAAGCTGAACAACAGTTTTAAGAAATAGTTGAAACAATTCATCTGATTCTATTGTCCAGCAAATCTGAAAAAGATTGGAATTTCAATCTATCTCTTTTCCTCAAGACACCCTGGAATCATGTCAAGTAGTCATCTGAGATTAAAGTTTGGTGATTCTTAACTGCTCATGTAGACCACCTCTCTAACATTCTAGTTTGTTTTAAAGCAGTCTTCTTCTAGCTAACAAACTCTAAGATCTGCTTCACTCTAAAATGTAGTCAGTCCTTCCATGCACATTGAACCAAGTCAGTATGTTATGTGAGGGGTAGATGAAAGAGCCAACACTAAACGATGGGATGCTAACATTCTAATGTCAAGGGTACTCCTCTCATATCCGTCCCCAGAGAGGGGAGACGGAAGGGGAGATGAAGAAGAAGAAAACAGGTAACACTAGGTTATCTTCTCTTCCGATCTGATTTGTGCTCTGTTATCACTCTCCTGCCTTCGGATTGAATCCACCCAAATCAAAAACACTCTTTCCTCTCATCCCGGCCAGCCCACGCATCCACCTTGCTCCTAGCTCGATCTCCTTCAAGTTCACATTCAACCCTAGCTGCTGGCTGGCTCTACGTCCTATTTACATAAGCTCTGTCGTCTTGGCACCATGTCAACGCTAAATTTGCCACTCAACACTTCCAGCTAGTCCAAACTGAAACAGAATATGACCAGAACCCACCCATTTTGAGTTA
Organism: Strongylocentrotus droebachiensis; assembly: GCA_035222895.1. NCBI lineage: Eukaryota > Metazoa > Echinodermata > Echinoidea > Camarodonta > Strongylocentrotidae > Strongylocentrotus > Strongylocentrotus droebachiensis. The sequence continues at coordinate 221,421 of JAVYIG010001624.1, forward strand.
CAAAACTCAACTCTGAAGTTTCCTCTATTTGCCATTGCCAAAGAAGAATTGTGAAATAAAAGAAAGAAAAAATCTTCTCATGTTCTACAAAATATATGGGGTGAGCGCTGGAAGTCGTAAAGTGATATTTTTTCTCTCTAGTCAATTACTTGATATACTTATCAAGGACCAGGCTCTTATTCATTTTAGTTTTCTAGTTACTCATTCATTTTGGAGATATTCTTGTCTAGATGATTCTGATGCCTCTAATTTATTTTGTATGTCTCACCCTGAACTTCCTGGCCTCCTGTGGCTGTGGGTGACCCCTATAAAGATACTGTATCTACCACTTGGTTTAATGATTCTCAAGGAAATGAAGAGTGCATAGGCAGATCCCCTTCATGGTTACTATCTAGGGGCCATGTTAATAAACTCCCCTTGGTGTAATTCAATAGAAAGTGTTTGAGGCACAGAAAGGTGGATGCCCTCTTTCGCAGTGCATGATCCACAAACTACTTGAAGCTGTCAATGACTTATTGATAGTATAACTTTTACAAAAAAGGTACACATAAGATAAATCCTTTTATGAATCCTATTCAAACTATTCATTACAAGTAGGTGAAACATGTAAGAAAAGTACATGGAAGAGAACTGTTATCAATAATAAAATTAATAAAAATTGATCTACAATAAATATTTTCATACAGAAAGTTGTTGAAGCTTGGTCTATGATATTAATAATAGTAAGAGTAGTAGTAGAAGTAGTAGCTGCAGTAAAAGAAGAAGTAGTAGTAGAAGTAGTACGTCTACTACTACTCCTACTACTACTGTTACTACTTCTTCTACTATTACTACTTCTTCTACTATTTCTACTTCTTCTATTACTACTATTATTAAATTAGCCTATATGAGGCTTTCATATATACACATGTCTCTTCCTCTCTTATAAGAGTACAGAGTTTGTAGTGATCTTTCTGGAGCCTAGAACTTATAGAAAACTGGCTAGATTAATGTGATAAAATTTTTGACCATTTTTTTCCTTCACAGCTAACCAAATGATATATGGTATCAAATAATAATTTTTTCATGCACTACCCATCTTCTTTTTGTTGCTGATTTGATTACTGAGTAAACATGTACATGTATATACTGACCCCATCACTCGTCTGTTTTCACGTTTAGGTGGGAAACTGACACCACATACAAATACTCAATCCAAAAACGCAAAGCGTAATTGCTGACAGCTTTCCTAAAGCGGTAAATGTCAGCCCTTTTATTTGGAGCATTGGATTTCAATACTACCACTATTTCTCTCAACTTTCCTACATCAATATGAGGGTGTTCTTTTACAACGAGGTACCCCCGGGTGAAACGGTGCTACCCTGAAAGTCACCAACCGTCATTCCGCACCTCAAGGAATAAAGATATATCACATAGATAGCTGCTGCTGCTGCAGAGTTTGAGGTTTCCTCTCGCATTGACGTCACGTCGCCTCCCTAGAAAACCTTTCCAGAAATGAATTTAAATCATAAGAGTGTATGGGGCCAGTAGAACATTGAGCAATGCATGATACAGCCAATAGTAGGGTCACAGTTATTAATGTTATGGCATAGATAATCCCACACCTGGGATATTGAGGACCAAAATACACTGTCCAATTTAGATTTCATATATGTCAGCAGTATATAGAAATCAAAAGACTAAAGTTAATGGGCTAGCTGACTGGATGAAATTTAGTCATGTGATTTCTTTTGAAGACAAAGTGAATTTCTGGGAAGGGCCGTGAAAATAAACTATTGTGGGGAACATGACAACTTTTTTTAACAAAGCTATAATAAGGTGTTTGCACTTGTCAGCATAACTAATTTCTCAACAAATCTAGACAATCAAAGTATCCAAGCTGTATAATTCTTATCACATAACATGTTATTTTAAATATCTTAATGAGCATTATTGGTTCCATTTTAAGATGCTAAATCATACTAATATCATTGCTAAATTAGAACATGTTAAACAAGCAAAATATAGCTAGCTCTTTATCGATTTTGATATGTTCATTAACTAGCTATTGATTAATTAATTAATCAATCAGTTATTTATTCATTTATCTATTTATGTATTTGTTTATTTGTTATTTTGATTTACTGATATTTATTCATTTATTTCTGCATGTTAGACAAGTAAGACTTTTCAATCACAGTGAAATGAGAACATGTTCAAAAGGTTAAAGCTAGCTATCATCCCACAAGGAATTAACAGACAACTAAATTACAGCTCCGCCTAGAGACACCAGTAGCTCTTTAATTTGAGCCCTCTTTGCTACGTCATCATCAAGGCCGAGGGCAATTCCTAATCTACTGCTGCCTCTAAAGGAGACCTGATGAAAGAAAATATCACCAGATTTGCCTAACTGGATTTATTCTAACCCTGAATAGCAATATTCAACCTCCCTCATCTATACCTTCAAAGTTAATTATGCTGCAGAATTTGTTCTTCTCCTTTCCACAGTTGTTCCTTCATTTTCAATCCACCAGCATGTATTTTTCTCTTTCCTTTTTCATCAGTGGTCTAAACTTATTTATCTGTTCTGTTGCAATGCTTCTTGCAAACTAGAATTTTTTTCATTGCAAGAAATTGTCCCAACCTTTATCTATGACTATAAAAGTGCAAATACAAGTTCCGTATAACAACCTTTTATCTCACATTATCTTTTATTCTGTTATTTAACCCTCCCTCCTTCCCTCCCTCCCATTATTCATTATCTCTCACTCATTCACTCTCATGTATAAATGGCCCCACATTTTTAAAGTTTTAATTCATAACATATCTTCAACAATGCAATTGAATACATGACACATGCATGATTTATCAATCCATTAATTTGAAAGTGCGTATCATAAGTCTCCCAATCACCCCGTGAAAGTAAACCATGATTCATATCCGTGATATGTATCTAAACACTTCTAACACATCTAGACAAACTACATATCTCAGGTTGCAATCTCATAGGCAATCCCATGCAATAGTTCCTGAGAGAAACAGATTTAAGAACTCCTAGATCTTGTGCTCTATGGCATCTGATTATAATCTCTGCACCTCCTTCCCTCCATAAACCCAGCAATGCAATGCATGTGTTGAGGGACTTCACTCGGACGAACGGTGATCAATACTCATAGGCCCTGGGTATAATATATCCTGTAATCTTGAAAACAGGATATCTGGCCGGAATCTTTTCACGACCTTCTCTCTCCCTTCACTGCATCACAAACTACCCAACGGCTCTAAGTTTCTGAAAGGGACTTTGCTAGGAAAGTGACTGGCTAGGAAAGTGACTGACTTATAAAGGTCCCAGATGTATAGGTTTAATACAAGACATACATGTAGTACAGGAATCTTAGAATCTGTATCCCCCCCCCCCCCCCCCCACACTCCCCTACCTCAATCCCAACCTCATAAGTACCCCGATACATTGTTCCTAATTATTGAGTGAATGTCTGAGGATATTGAGAGATACAAAATACTATATTATAAGGAATCCCATGCAATCTTCATGCCATGCCAACCCCCCCCCCTCCCCATCCCCTGCCCTTCCCCCTCCACTGTTGCCTTTCATTCGTAAACAACGACTTAATTCAATAACTAGACTTTTGCATCTTTTTAAAAAACATATTGACAAATCCTAGAACAACATAAAATACTTATAACGTACATCCATTTTTTGAATATAAATATTGTTGCTAGTAAGGAAAGGATAAAAGTATCTCTCTATTTACTTGATGAACAGTTATTCAATGACTGAAGTCTACTTTACGATGCATGATGCCCTACAGTACAGACTGGAAATCTTCTCCAAATAAATCTAAAAGTGTTTTCTTATGGACATGCGAGGGAGCTAGACTCAAAAGCACAGATAGCTAGATCAGTTTTGAAGCTGAATGCAGCATACGTTTATGACCGTGCCAAAGACAGGGTCATAGCATTTTTTAACCATTATGTTTTAGCTTTCACTGATCTCCATTTTTGAGTCAGTCCATTGCTCAACTTTTCAACACCTTTATTCTTCTCACTATTTACTCTCTACATGATTTTATTTCTATCTCTCTCTCTCTCTCTCTGTCTTCCCTTCCCTCTCACCCATTTTCTCTCTATATATTTTGTTCATTCCTTCTCTTGATTTCCATCCATCTCTTATTCTCAATGTTTCTCATTTAACACTTTGACAATTCACTGTGCAGCTTGTTATTTTTACAAATCTGTAAAAATCTTAATGCTTATTTTGTAGTTCCCTCTTGAATTAGTTATCTATTTTAGAACTATGATTTTTCTTTTGATAGTATGCAATGCTTACCTTCTTGGTGGTACAATAGGGCTTGTGATAGGACTGATAGCAGGGGAAGGTCTGGGAGAGAAGCGACTTCTTACTGTCAGGGTTACCACTCCTTTCTTTACTTGCTGCAAGATGAAATAGATAAAAATTTGCTCAAATGTAAAGATGCACATGTCAAATTACTCAATTAGATAACTGCACGATTTTAAAGACTTCAAGAAGAATTATCACCAAACAATTTGTGCCACTGGCAGAAGAGTGTAAACGCATTGTGCCGTTCTGTTTAAACATGGATGTGCACTGTTAAATTATTAATTTAGCATAAAGTCATTAGCATTAAAATGCCCATAACTTGTAGAGGTGTCGTAGTCTAGTGGTTTAAGCACTTGACTCGAAATGCAGAGGTCATGAGTTTGATCCCCGACATGGCACTAATGTCCTTTGGCAAGACATTAATCTACATTTGCCACTCCATACCCAGGAGGAAATGGTGGAAGTGGTAGGATGACCATAATGGTAGGAATTACTACCTACGGAACAAAAATTTTGCAAACTGTGTGCCTGAATGTAAATAAAGAGACAGTATTCCATATTAAGCGTTTTATAAATCCAGATCTAATACTATATCCGCTTTTAACAAATATGTGCTTCTTTGATACTCAAATTGGGTAGTTGCAATCCATTTTCTCTTTTTATTAGTCAATAGAGAAATACCATCAACCAGTGGCACAACAAATTTTCAAATGACTATACCAACAGCTACTGCTAATCATTTTGAGACCAAGCAGAAAAATATTGTTCTCAATTTTCAGATCCTTGACAGAAGATGGCGCTCTTTAAATAAGATGGTGGAAGAAGGTGCAGTGTCCAAGACAGTATGTTTCTCAGGGCCCTAAAACATCAGAAATGACTAGTCCAATATCCATATACATGTACATGTGTAATACACCATAATAATGATTTGAAACATTATATGACTCTGACCTATAAACTCTGTTTGTGATTTTGGCAAGATCTAGAGAGCTAAACATGTCTACCTCATGTTAGACTGAGTATGTGACACGTGTTCTACTTGATCAATTCACCTTGTTTGGATTTAACGAGGATTAAGTAAAGTAGTGTCAGGTCAAAACAAAGTTAGTGTTCCAACAACAGGCTTTATGGGATACTGTTTACCGGTATACCTATAATTAGATCAAGGATGTGTGATTATGACTACTGTATAATACAACCAAAATCAACTCACTCCCGCACAGCAAGATGCTCTAAATGTGCAATGTCATATTTTGAAAGCCTATTTTCATGGACACTAACTTATATCTATTGTAAAATGATGGACACAAATACTTTTTTTTTTACAGCTACGAACAAAATGACATTCATTTAGTGTGTCAAAAGGGATATATGTTTACTTTTATTTGATTTGATTTAAAAACCATGACTAGATTAATAAAGTGAGGAAAGGGAGAGTATATCTCTTGTCTATTCAAAACAAAAATCTGATTGGAACAATTGGCATTTTCAAGTTTTTACTCTCATTCTTCTTTTGTTCTTTCAGGATTAGAGTTTAGGTATACGGTTCCATATGAATAATGAGACAAAGGACCCCACATGGATACATTTGAAGAAGTATTCTGAATTTTGATCAACTTACCTTAAATCTATTGATGGCTTGTTTGTGTGTCATTCCATTTAAACTTTCACCATTGACTGACATGATTTCATCACCTGTAGAAAAGATAGGGGATAATGAAATAAAAGCATAGGAAAAACAAAACATCAAATGCTTGCAATGAAGGGTATCTGAAAGCTCATTCAAAATATTAAAATGTAGTTTACCATTTATTTGTTAATCAAGATAAACATATTATATTTGTTTTTGTTTTTTATGTAACCGGTATGTATTTTTTCATATTCATTTTAATTTGTGTTAAGATCATATATAAATAAGAATATATCACTATATTTGGAATAAACAGCATTTCTAATACTGTTTCAGGATTATTCCTACACCTGCTTAGGAATTCTATCACAATTGAACTTTAATAAAGCATCAATTTCTGTTCCTATAAATAAAATACAATTTTTCAGGTTAAAGCCCCTGTCAATAAGACAGACTCTTGATTACTGCAGAATAGTTCGACAATAGCCTATTTCCTCTGAAACAATTTTGTATAGAAAAAACATGGGCTACATCCGATGACCTCAAACTTCACATCCAAAAATTCCCTCATTCCCACCTGCTTGCTATTGTTTGTGTTACACATCACTCAAGGGTATATCCATACTGTGCTGTGTCACTTTTATCCTACTACCCCGAATACCTTTCTTGTCTCTGACGTTGACTTAGTGCGGGAACGGAAGGAAATCCTTGTTTTGCATAACTCAATTTTTCCTCTTTCCTATCTATTTTTGTCAGTTTTGTTTCTAAAGGAAACATGGGGTTGTGCTACTCCTGAGATGTTTGAGAGTCAGGGTGATAATGTCACCTGTCAGCACCTGCTTTATGAAGGGACAGGGGATAATAGCTGAAGTGCAGTGGTTGGAGTGCAGTAAGAAAGGTTCAACTTTTGATTAATGGTATGGCTAAGAAACATTTCCATATCTAAACTGCTACATTTATGTAGATAGTGAGTATATCAGCAACTTTATTATACCATAAGAAATTATAGCAGAAATGCGACCTTAATGTTAATGCTCGCTGCCCTTCTATCTTTCGTCTCCCCCCCCCCTCTTTACCTATCCCTATCTCTCTTCTCCCCCTCTCTCTCTCTCTCTCTCTCTCTCTCTCTCTCTCTCCCTCTCTCTCTCTCTCTCTCTCTCTCTCTCTCTCTCTCTCTCTGTATATGGATCTAATAATTGGAGATGGAAAATAACAAATGTGGAACAGTATTGAGATTAAGATGATGTTTCCTAGTCCTATACAAAAATAGAATACAAAAAGAGGGGGAAATGGAAAAAGCCAGCCAGACAGAGAAAACAACAGGGTGTAATATATTACTGCTGGGCTAATTAAAAAAGTTATGATTGACTGTTTATCACCTGCACTCAATAGGAAATTTAGATTAGGTATGAAATCTGCCTAAATTAGATCCTGCTTTGCCTAACAACCGTAGTTCCGCTATAACATACGCTCATAAGTTCCATAGGAAGTGGGTGACAAGATAATGCAATCTTGAGCAACACTAATGCTCTCAGCTTAACCTAACTCGTACAAGCTCACGATACCCTTACCTCTTCATGTCAACATTACAGGGGTAAAAAGCAGGAAACTCATCAATTTGGTTGCATTTTGAGGTAAGGAAAAAAAGGGATGCATCCCTTTTAAGCGGTCAGGAAAAGAGCTCTGTCTAATCTAGTCTCATCCGAAGGGGACTATATTTAGTCCCCTCATGGTCGAGGCCAGGGCATGGATCTGCTAACATGAAGCTTCACGACTAGAGCTGACATTACATTGCAATATTTGTATAGCCATCTATGATTGGGCTGCTTGATTTGATAGCTTATGGAACCAGGAAAAGTAGGATTTCCAACTCTAATGGATAAGTTACCTTCGTCATGTCAAATGGAAGAGAAAGATGGAAGTTGAAAAAATTGATCTACATGTAAGTGTCTTTCTAAATCCTTATCAACTAGTGAGAAGTTATGTTTGTGATTGAAATGAATCCATATCAATATGACAACTTACAGTGTGATATTCAAGCTACAGGATTATCTAAAATCTCATCATATAATCATCAAGCAAGATCCTCAGGAGGAAGGGGGTTTCTTGATGTCAAACTTCTGGCATTTCAGCTTTCAGACCTTTTATGGCAGTTTGAAATCATATTGCTGTTTGGTGTACATGATGAACAAGCTTCCTAGTGAAAGATTTCCAGTAAATGAACAAATGCCTACCGGTATTGGTAATCAATGCAGATGTTATCTTGCCTGCCTTATTTCCCCCAAGTCTCATATTTTGTGAATGAATAATTCAACTCAAACAAAAGCCCTTACTGCTGACCGACACCTCCTAAGTCTGACATGCCCCATCTATATATGGCCATATTCTCTCTGTCTTTCCTAGGGATTTAGGTCACACATGTTTCTGTTTGGCCTACTTGATGAACCAGTTTCCTTGTGAGAAACTTCCGAGGCTTTTGTCTGCTAGGCTTATAATTCACGCCTGGTTGCCATGTTAATGATTATAAAAGACAGCCCATAAGTGATGCTGACAACTACTGGCAAGTGGTCATGATTACGCACTCTCACGAAACTATCTTATCAAGATCAGCAAATAACACCAAATCAAAGTGTGCTATTCCCACCATGTTTTGATCTATATTAGGCAAATAAATTTAATCTGATTTGATGATTAATTTTTGTCCTCAAATGATGAGAAATGCTAAATGTCATTTGCATTTACAAAAACCTTCAAAAGGAAAGAGTTAAACAAAATATTCCTCTAGGGTTATATCATGCTGTGTGCTGGTGGATATATGCATCTTTATACAACTTTGTCTTTTCTTTTAATCTTCATAACCCATGGATTTCATAACCACTCAATATTCCTTCTTGGCTGGTATCTTTGTTGTAGATGGTCCTTCAAAATACTCCTTGCAGAGTAGTAGAAGAGGGGGAAACAGGGACTTCAGAAGAAGAGGTATTGCATCATTTGAATGGAGTACCTAACAAAGAATATAAACCTTTCCTCACTAGAATCATGTGAGAATAAAAAAATTGTTATCTTTGACTCGGTTATTTCAAATTGATTCTGAAATAGCTACATAAGAAAATATGATTTGAAACAAATAACTGTTGTATGCATCAATTCATTATAAACTATTAATACATTTTTAATCTGATTCAAATTTAAAGGCAACAATCAACAAGGTTTCTATTATAAACCTCAAATCCTTTTGGTTTTATAAAGCCACAATACAAGGTTTGGGACTTGCTTTTCGGGGTCTTCTCCCTCAACCCTTCTCTTTCATAGAATTTGTGTACCTTCTCGTAATCTTCCATCGGCTGCAGCAGCTCCAGATGTAAAGATAGTTTTGATGAAGATACCCATACGTCCTTTAGGCGAGTCCTCTCCTCCAACGATGCTAAACCCAAGCCCTTTTCCATAGCCACCTTTGATGAGGGAGATCTGCTGCACCACAGAGGGAATGGGTGACCCTCGACCTGGTAGCGGCTCACAGGGAGCTGTCTTCGATTGGACCAGTTGCTAGAGGACAAAATGAAAACAAAGGAGAAAATTCAATGTTTTATTTATAGCACTGCTCAATTTCAATACAATAGAATACAAACAATAACATGAAGTATAGAGGAAGTAAATGGCATGTAAACGGCACATTAAAACAAAGTTAGAGCAAAGAACTACCTTATCCCCCCCCCCCCAACAACAAAAAAAAGAGTTGTAATGATTGCCAATACCACTGACTAAAGTTTATACCTGGCTGTATCTTTTCAAAATCAATGGTTTATTTGAGGGTTAATGAATGAAAGAAGTTATTGTTATCTATGGATGATATCACCGCAGACTCAACACTTCTTTGCAAATAGAACTCATCAATGACCATATATGGTAACACCACCATCAAAGAGTCAATCCATGTGGAAAGCTAGTAAAACTACATTAACCCCTCAGGATGTCTGCAACTCTCACTTCAAGAAGCCAGATTTGACTTGCAGATTCTAATCCTGTCCAATCTTGTGATCTCATCCCCTGATATCCAAGTAGCCTGGTCTAAATGCCAGTTGATATTTCCAGCTCTGTATCTAAAGATCACATAATCTGTAATGTTTGAAGAGAAGTAGGTAATACTGAAACAAGCAAACATCATCTGAAATAAAGTATCTATAGACCCAGATCCTATCTTCCTACAATTCCTGTTTACGTGTGCTCATACTATGAAGACTGTCAAGATTTCAATGCATAACTGCATTAATATTTAAGGTCGCTTGACCTGGCATGATAAAATATTGACATTTTGTTTGAATTAAAATTTGGTGGAACAAACAAAATAGTTTAGATGCTACAGAAGTACACTTTCATCAAACAAATTGTGGATAATTTTTTTCTTCTGCAATTTACATGTAATACAAAAATATTAAGATGTAAATTATTTAAGGAGGCTGTTCAGGATCCATTGTAAAAACTCCAGAGTTTAATAAAAAAGAAACAACCAGATCTCTATTTTTGTCATTCAATGCATCAAGTTCTTATAATTGACACATATTAAAATGGGGCAAGGATTCTTATAAGAAAACAACCATAATCCATTCTATCAACATGATAGCTATTTCTCTATCACCTTCATGAATATGGGTAGACGGATGGAAATCACTAGAATTAGAGTAAAACATCTAAAGTTTCATATTCTCAAAGCAACATAAACCCTTCAGCTGAAAGATGAGTATACATGGAAGTGGGGTATTGGATTATCAGAAAGCGTTTACACAAAGAAAAAGCCCTGCTTTTTACACCCAGGATACGCCCAGGTGTGAAGTAGGCTTTGGGAGAGGATGTGTTACCATGGAAACAACATCCACGGAAGACTGCTTAACATAGCCTTAAGTGAGCAAAGTGAACAAGATATCTTTCTTCACAAACTTCTTTTTTTTCTTTCTAAGTGTCCTACTTATTATCCTAAGTTGCAATTGCAATAAATATGAATTTTTTTTGATCATGTATGAAATGTACAGCATCAGCATGAAACTGTTTCTCTTCTTATGCATCTAGGCAAAAAAGCTTCAAATTTAATATTCAACAATCTTGAAAAGTTCCTAGGAAGGGTAGCAATATATTGTAATATTCCATACATCTTTTTATTTGAATTCACATCATTCTAACAAAAGAAAATATGGGAATATATAATCAAAATATTGATAAGTCTTGCCTATATAGCTTCAAGTGGATGAAACAAAAGTTCTGTGCTGCCCTCATTTGGTGATTTCATGAAAGCTACATCTTGTCTAGTTAGATTTTGCTTTGAACAGCAGCTGCCCAGAACATGATCTAAGCTTCTGCAGTGGCACTATATTTCCAATCACTTGCCCAGTACATAATACCATGATAATTCATATATTTGTGTCTAATTTCATATCTAACCAAGATACTGAATGTCTAATTAAGAAACTGACTTTCAAAATTCAAGAAAATTATCAAACAGCACAATTTTCCCCCTTTTCATTTTTCTTAACTTTATTTCATGATAGTTTTCCAACCCACCTGCTTTAGCCCACTTTTGTACAGACATATAAAAAAAACATATTAGAAATAAAATAAAATTGATCCCCTTAAAAACACTGAAATTATGTAATATAAAATAAGACGGCTTGCTATTAATGAGTTGAAGATTGCCATTGGTATACATTGATATTCAATGTAAAATACCTACCTGGTATACATGATATCATATCCTAGAACCTTGCCATTGTGGACATGGCACTCAAACTGAGGTTAATTGTGTATTCATAAGACCTACATAAACGTAGCTGATATCCTTTTCCATTGAGCATTCACTTTTAATGGCTAATCTTTGTTTCCATGAACCCTTTCCATTGTTACCGACTAGGATGACATACTCTTACAAAACCATGAACATTCCCTTTTATACAATTAATTACAACTGACCCAAAAAGCATAGTTGGCAGACATACTGGTCTTTGCAGAGCAAATTTATACCTTAGCTAGTGAACATCATGGGTATTTTGGGAAGACAGAGACCAAACAGACAGGCAAACAGATGGAAAGTCATAATTAAGAGCAAGAGGGAGACAGGGAGGAGAGAGAGAGGTGGAGGGGGAGAGAGAGAGAGAAGGGGGAATAGATGAGAGAGGATAGAGGAGAAAGACCACCGCAGATGTCTCTCCAATGAATTTGATGGGACTAAAATTACAAGCCTTTTCTTCTGATTAAAAGTAACACATTTCTATTTCGACCAAGCAGGGGCAATCCAGACCAGGAAAAACAAAAGAACAACATAGTAACCTCAGTCAGTAAACAAACCATTTCCAAGTGGATGAAATAACCTTTAGAAGGCAAGCACCTGATATTGTGTATTCTACCAGACATGTAGAAAGTCCAACAGGACAAACCAGGAGGTCCAAGGGGTATACACAGACCACAAGACAGACATATCTAATGACCACAACCCTCCATCTGGACATTACTCATTGGTCACCACTAAATTGTCTCCCTTCAATATCGACCAGATGAGAAATATAGACAAGGGAATACCCAGTGCTTTCATTATTCAAAGCATTGATGAAATATGGTATTAGGGTGGTACAGAACAGGCTATAGTCGCCAAAGAACTTCCTTTTTCAGACTTCATAGAGCTTTGGAGTAGCGTGTCTATGTAGTCTGTTAAAACAGACCTTGATTAGAAGGGTAGGTCACGCAAGAAGAGACAAAGGTTGAATCATAACTACCATAGAGACACCATATAATTGTTATGCTGATAAAAAAGACCATAGATTTCTGCTTATCGATTCAGCCTTTAAACTAAACTATATAAAATAAGTATGCCCTCTCATTTAGCTACTCCCTCTTGCCAGATAACCAATATCTAGCTCATTGAGCCTTAAAGCCTTTAAAAAGGACCTGTGTGTTACCTCTTCACAAGTATTTAATGACAGGAAAATAAATATCTGTTAATTCTAGCCATTCCAAAATACATTTCAGAGTTTCTTTGGGGGTTGTTGATAGACTATCATTTGAATGACCAGTGATTGATATGGCCATAGAACTCCGACTAGAGGAAGAGAACCAGAAGGAAATGGCTCAATATTCATAATAGATGGAATCCTATGTCTGGACATGAGTCATAATAATACAACAATCTTTGCACATCTTGTGGCCGGATCTTTCCTTCATACTGACCAATAAACAAAAGCTTATAAAAGACTTATTTCCTTAGGAATTTAAATTGACAAATGCTTCCTTAGTAACCGAAATGGCAAGTTGACCGGATAGGACTCTTTTGTGTGTGTGTGTGTGTGTGTGTGTGTTTTTTTTTTGTTGGGGGGGGGTATAAGATAACATCAAGCCTCCTTCTGATATGATGCTGCAAAATTGCAGCAATTAACAAAACAAATTATATGTCATTTCTAACCAAGCAAACATGTACTTTCAAGTTTCAAACAACAAACAAACTAAGAAAAAATATTGGAAAACTAACATTTCAAAAAGAACATAGGATTGAGAAAAGGATGATTGGTGAATGATTTTGTTACCTCCATTCCAACCAAAAACAAAGTAGGTTGTGTTATAACTTTTGATGAAATCACATTTTTCAGGTAATTTTGTACAACAACTGAAATGTGGAAAACGGTGAGCATTACCCCCAAAAAGCGTATTCAAGAGACCAAATCTAAATTAACCTTTCCTGAAATCATCACTCACTAGCAGTAGATTCACTTCAAAAGGGCATAAGTCAGCAAGGAAAAGCAAGATATATATTACACTGTTACTATTTGTCTTGTTGCTACAGAAGCAAGCATACCATGAAATGTCAAAGGAGATACTTTGTTTCAATGACCTAAATTGTAACTGAACTCATTTCAGGGTTTCAATGGTTTCTGAACTTTTTTGTTGATAGAACAGGAATTCAAACTACTGGACAAAGATTGAATTGTACATACATGACTGTATCCAATTATGTATAAACCTACTGTAAATGTTGTTCTTTATATGTACGGCATGAATTATTTCATGATTCCCTGTCAAGTTCATGAGGGTCCGTCATTCCTAATCTTGAATTAAACATACTTTGATAAGTAAACCAAATAAGATATCAATCAAGAAATAGCACTTTCCTCCTTAAAATTAAACATTTCCAATGACTAATAGAAAAATTACAGAATATGAAACATACAAACAAAATAAATTACTTTGATTAGTCACCCAAAAATGCCTATTCTTAATAATATTAGTCCTTAAATTGATTATGTAATCTGAACAAAAGCACTGTCAATCACAGACTTCCTATATTAATAAGCTCTTCCAAAAGGGACATTAGAGAGAAATTTTAGGAGACATATGGTGATATGATGCAGTATGACAGGGTTCCTGACCCGAGGGCTAAATGACCATACCATCATTGCATTAATAGCTGCATAATGTCAAAGTATTTGCATAGTCTCCTATTATGATAGCTCTTGAGGCCAGTTTTAAAACCAAGGACATCTTCATGAGTGATAAGGGAAATGTGATTAAGTACTCAAATTTCTCTCATCTCTTAGATATTTTCAAAGTCACTCTGTAATATATTCTCTCTTTTGGACGTAAAGTGTGTTTTCTCTCACAAAACATGGCTAATAATCAAGAAGCTGACAAAACAGCCACATAAAAGTGAAGAAAAAGACCCCCCCCCAAAAAAAAAAAAATAATAATAATAATAATAATAATAATAAAAATAATAAATAAATAAATAAATTAAGAACCAGAAAACGACCAATGAATAGTTAAAAAGATTGGAAAGGATGAATAGTGCATTGGAGAAGATGATAATGATGACCATGCATTGCACAGGGATTTGAAATTTCACACATACAGTGTATCAAAATACATTAAATGGATTCTCTATACCAACCAAAAGAGAAGAATAAATTGAAGTCAAAAAGAGGGGGAGGGAGGAGAACATGGGAGAGGAAGAAGAAAGAGAGAGATAAAAAGAAAAGAGAGAGATAGAGAGATACAGAGAGACAGAGGGAGGAGACAGAGGGAAATTAAAATATAAAAACAAGAAACTTGAAGCAAAGAAATATGAAAAGAGCAAGAAAACTGACATATTAATGGGACGCACTAACATTTGGAAGCAGGAGACATGGTACTTGGGATGGAATATTATTATATTAAGACAGGAATAAAAAAGGAGAATGACAGGTTCCAAAACAGTCTATACCGGAATGACATTTAAAAACTTGACATACCCTTGGTGAAGTAGGCGTGCTCTGTGGAGATGAAAATCTCTTCCATATCGACTCATCATAGGTCAATGAACCTTCCTCTTGCCTGAAAACAAACAAACAAACAAGAAAACAAACATATTTAATATGCCGGTTAATTATCCCCATCTTCATATATATTCTACTAAATTCTATATGATAGAAATATAGAATCATTTAATCATTACAACTGTATACCTTCGTGTTGGTATTTTTGATTTAATTTTAACATCAATTGCTCGTAGCTGCAATAATGTTTGTTTTTAACAAACCATGTCAATTCATATTTAATCAAATGAATGTACTGTAATGTGATGTTTTCACCTGAATGCTGCTGTTTCAGTGCATATTTGTAATGTAGTAGATCAGAAGATATCAAATGAGTATCAAAATAGTTATTTACCAAATTATTGCAAAGTATGCAAAGTATTTGTAAGTGATGTCTAACCTACTTCTGATATCTAATCAACATACTCCTTCTACTTCACCAGCAGCTTATACAGTCAAACCTGCTTTAGTGACCACCTGTCTACAAAGACCACAATTCTTTTTGTTTCCTTTGAAAATGGATACTCATTGAAACATGTAAAAAGGAACCTTTCTACAAAGACCACCTTTTGTGTTTCCCTTGGGTGGTCGCTATATAGAAAGGTTTGACTGTATTCTACTCTACAATTGAGCATGAGGTCTGCTGAGAAAAGACAATAAATAACATGGATATATCACAAACATTATGATGACAACTGATATTATATTCCACATACTAAGAATCTTGCTCTACGATTGGTCAAAAGTAAATCACGTGATGAAAGATAGATCGCCCATTATTGATGGGAGAAACAAAAAGTTCGTTGCCCTTTGTAGATAGTACTACTATCTACAAAGGGCAACGCACTTTCACCGAAGATAGAGGTACTATCTACAAAGGGCAACGCACTTTCACCGAAGATAGAGGTACTATCTACAAAGGGCAACGCACTTTCACTGAAGATTATCCAAAAGCGCACTAAAACAGGCGTAATTAAGCGCGCATTACCAATGAGCGCAATTAAAACAAACACATGCGCGCACCGTCCCCTCAAGAGGTTGGGTTAAACTACTGTTTCACTTTTTTGGTGTGAATTTGGGCATGGTGTCTTTTATGTAGATGCATACACGTCCTTTTCTTTTTGTAGTTAAATTGTTTTAGATGTGGAATATAAAGCAAATAATCACCTTTTGGTTTCAGGCGATGGCAAACTATCACTTCCTCGTCGATCAGAATGTATACGCTATCTTTCCTCAGCTTCGCTTCGGAAAGATAGCTACATCCAGATCGCCTCGGAAGTGATAGTTCGTCCCATCACCTTCACCAACGGTAGTTATTTGCTTACTATCTATCTCTGCAATAGTCTGTTAAAACCTTTAATGTTTTAATGAACTGACAAACCAGTCATACATATCAATGTACAGATTCACTGGGTCAAGCAACCTTTTTTTTCCTGATATTTGCCACTTGTAATGATTTAATTTTGGGTGTGTACTACTGTGCATGAAGCAAAATAAATGTCATAGACTGACAGAATGAATGTCACCTAATGTTGCCAATTTACAGAGCAGTTGGAGGTGTGGTGACATGAGTTAGTCAGGTATGTGTAATATCATCAAACAAGATTATGAATGTTGATTTAACTTATCCACTTCTACAAATGAGCATGATGTCTGCTGAGAAAAGACAACATCTATAACATGGATCTATCACAAAAATTACGATGACAACTGATACTATCTCTGCAACAGTCTGTTAACATATATCTTCAATGTTTTAATAAACTGACAAATCAGTTATACAGATTCACTGGGTCAAGCAACCTTTTCATTCCTGATATTCATCACTTGTAATTATTTAATTTTGGGGGTGTGTGCATGAAGCAAAATAAATGTCAAATAGACAGACACAATAAATGTCAGCGAACGAATGTCACCTAATGTTGCCAATTTACAGAGCAGCTGGAGGTGTGGTGACATGAGTTAGTCAGGTATGTGTAATATCATCAAACATGATTATGAATGTTGATTTTAACTTATCCACTTCCAATGATTAGTAGCGGGTTGACAAGTTCTATAAGACCCCGTTCTCACTCACTTCGTTGGAGCGCTCTGGAGCGCTCTAACCAAGACCCGTTCCTCAGGAGCGGTTCGAAGGTGAGTGAGAACGGTCAAAGTGGTCCAGGAAGTGGACTTCTGGACAGCTCCAGAAGACCACCTTCCGAGGTGGTCTTGAGGAGCGGGTCTTATTAAGAGCGGTTTGGAGCGCTCTAACGTGCAATGTGAACGGAAAGCGTACTTTGAACGGAAGTGAGCTAGTGACCTTCGGTGCGAAACATGTAGTATGGTACATACGGTTTGTATTCCGCGCGCAAAAAAATTGACCTGCTGACCTGAGCTGCCATAGCAACAAGACCACTTTGACTCGTGGAGCGGTTTGAGCCATAAAAAACTGCTCGGAGTGTGAACGCTCGCAAACCGTTCCTCAAGACCCGTTCCTCTGGAGCGGTCTAACTAAGACCACTTTCAAAGTGAGTGAGAACGGGGTCTAAGACTCTGGTAACTTAAAGGAAATTTATTTTAAAAATATATATTTTTAAAAGACAAACAAATATCTACCCCCTAAAACTATACAGTGCGTCCCAGAAAAAACGAAACCGAGAAGTATCGATGTTTTATCATAACTTAATCACAACCATAATTAATGAATGATACATATTTGGAAAGCTTAGAGTCTCTTCTTTCAGTTGATGCTACTCACGTGATGCATATTTCACGCATGAGTGATTAAAAGCAATTTGAAGGAAGGAAACCAAAAAGACATTTGGCGGGCGGTATCTGAATTTCGAAGAACAATTCACATTTCTAGAAAGTTGAGTTTCTGCCCTTTCATATGACACCTCAATCAGGAAAAATGAGCCAGGAATAACAAAGTTCTGTTTGTTTAAAGTAGCCCTTACATTTTCATAATTTTTACAAACGAATTCGTTTTCACTGGGTGCCCGCCGTAGCAAAAAGCAGATTTGACAAAAGACTTAACTCCGTTTCGTTGACAATCAGCCGTAGACAAGAGTCTTCATGCATGGCTGATTGCCAACGAAACGGAGTTAAGTCTTTTGTCAAATCTGCATTTTGCTACGGCGGCGGGCACCCAGTGAAAACGAATTCGTTTGTTAAAATTATGAAAATGTAAGGGCTACTTTAAACAAACAGAACTTTGTTATTCCTGGCTCATTTTTCTTGATTGAGGTATCATATGAAAGAGCAGGAAATGAACTTTCTAGAAATATGAATTTTTCTTTAAAATTCAGATACCGCCCGCCAAATGTCTTTTTGGTTTCCTTCCTTCAAATTGCTTTTAATCACTCATGCGTGAAATATACATCACGTGAGTAGCATCAACTGAAAGAGGAGACTCTAAGCTTTCCAAATATGTATCATTCATTAATTATGGTTGTGATTAAGTTATGATAAAACATCGATACTTCTCGGTTTCGTTTTTTCTGGGACGCACTGTACATAGACATTAATTTGATTAATGAAAAAAGTACATGAAAGCAAATTAAAAGTCCCAACAATTTCCATATGTAGCTAGCAATACTCTTCTACTTACAAGTTACCTCTTGCTCTATTTATAGTGAAATTTTGGTATCTAAACTTACACTATTTCTCTACAGAAGTATATTCAAAAGTACTATTACGAATATTTGGTATCATTGTGGAACATACAGAGTAAAAAACTTGGGTGGTTGCCTGGTTGGTACATCTCCTTTAAAAAACATGAAGTGTCAGAGTTTGACACGCATTACACTCGGGATAACCCTGCCTGGGCGTACTCACGTTGCACAGATAGTCACCACATTCTAATAAAACACATTTCCAGATCCCCTAAATTCACAACATTTGGTTTGGGGGATTGAAGGCAATTACTGAATGTTATGATTAATCTTGCATATCCTCTTGAATAAGTAAGCATGTAACAGAGACAGTCATCTTCTCGAATAATTTGTCACACATGTGGAATTTAGAGATGAAATACATTGGGTGTGTGGGATTGAGCTGTCATGGAAAGTCTTGGCTGATGTTATAATTAGCGAACATGAAGGAAACCAGAAACTTGGGGGTACCAAGAACAGTTTTTTAGTGCTGGTATTTCATGAAATGTCACCGTTTTTTAAAGCAAAATTTTGACATTTTTGTCAATAACAAAAACAAAATATATTTAAGAGAAATTCATTATTTTAATAAATTCTGATAAGATACAGGCATTGATGAATCACAGTGTGATATCTTACTAAAATATATTAAACTTTAATACAAAGATCAGCAGCTTGAAGCAAACTAATATCATAATCAAAATCATGAAAGCTTTTATATTGAAAATTAAACCCTTGTAACATTCCCCAGAAATTTTGAATTGCTTCATTATTTTGGGGGTAGGCAGGCATATCAACTAAAACAAAGTGAGACTAAGAGAAATTTGCCTCTAAAAAGCCTCCGTTTAATGAAGAAATGTGACACCAACTTTAATATTTTTTCATTCCCGCATATCCAACACACTTAGCATCGCTTTAAGATCTGTAATTGGTGTTTTAATGAGGCAAATCAATTCAATTAGATCTGTAATACCATAACTATGTTTCTTAAACATTATTTCTAGTCACTTTTTTTCACTTTGACTTTTCTTGTGTTGATACATTTTTCTATGATAAAGATTGTGTATCAGCTCATACATAATTTATGGACTCAAAATGGGATATAGTCATAACATTTAATTGATATTTTATAACAGGTGACGCCACATTTCTGCAACATTCTGACACAATGTCTATGCATCATTAGTTAGGTAGTCATATATAATTACAACATATGTTCACTATGTTGAATATCATTCATCACAGGTGGTGGATTAGGATCTGGTCAAGGCTGAAAACCAGTCATTACACGACACACACTTTGACGGGGAGGCAGTATTCAATGATAACCACATTTTAAAAGAACTCTTGATTACACATCATATCTTTCATTTTGTTCAAAATCCATTCAAAATATTGAAAAGGTTTATTAATGTACCATGTACATGTCTGTCATTTGCAAGCCATATAGGGTAGGGAGAAGCAGCAAAATGCAGAAATAATCTCTGGGTTGAATATTTCTCACAAGGAGCATATTCTTCCCAAGTAGAAAGCATATTCAATTTGGAACATAAGAGGATGATGGGTTGGGGTTGGGGGCGGGGGAGGGGGTGGGAGCTGCAGCCAGTATTCGGATAGTCAACACCTCATATTCAGGCAGCTGTATTTTCACATTTTCACAATCATAGATAGGTACACATTGAGCACCATACTGAGAGCGAGCATAGCTAGGACTTGCTTCTATGATCACAAACACTGCAAGTCTAAACAAATCCTACCCTTCACAGCAGATTTTATTTAAATTCATAGAAAAAAAAGTGAATCCTAATATTTCAAAAAATGTTGCAATCACCTTCCTTAGGTTTACTTTTTTTTTCTCCAACTGGTGATGACTTGCTTTATTTGTAATTGCTCTTTTCAGAAGAAAGCATATATTTTCATTTAAAAATTATTCACTATCATCCAAGTCATTGTGAGTTGCAATTGTTTTGAAGCTCCCAGCTTTATACACTCAGACAATGATTGTATTCAAATACCTCAGGACTACCAAATATACTGTAATATAAGACAATTACATTGGAGTTCTTGAATCCCCTCCTTTAAGATAGTAATACTTTAATCACTCCTTTAACACTCTGGGATGTACAAACAATGTATCAATCAGCAGAATCACAAATACAGGAAGGCTTGTGTCACATAAGCTAGCTACTAAGTCCAAATTTGACTTCCTGTGTTTTCTCAGTTACAAAACAGGGCCTCTCCTTTTTCACTTGCATACATGCGCTCTGTCTGTCTCCTGGGCCTGCCTTCATCAGCTCGAGATTGCCAAATAACCCGCTATTTTAACCATCCTGATCCCAAATTATCCAGTTAATTTGCGTCTTCATCAGCCCCAAGTTGCAATTAGCTGGATATTTGGTCAAGATAATTATATCCAGAGATATCTTGGGCTAGTTTGCAAAATATCCCGCTATTTGTCCAGTTGCCTCTTCACCAGCCCGAAGACTCGCACTATGCGCACTAATATCTCAATCTAATTTCTCGAGCTCGAGTTTCGAGTTTTGAGGTAGAGTCTCGAGCCGATGAAGACGCGGTTTGTAACTTCAGGCTTATTTCCCAAATTGGAAATAGCTGGCTATTTGGCAATCTCGAGCTGATGGAAACATACCTTCTGTCTCTCTGTCTCTCTTTCTGTCTCTCTCTCTCTCTATCTCCTTTAGGGATTAAAGTATTATTTAATATTATTGTACAGGGACTATTTCTGAAGAAATTCATTCCAATGATATGTACATGCATTTTCTCACTCTTACATTTATTCTGACCCGTTTGCATGGAGAGGCTTTATTTAGAACAGGATGCCACTGGCCCAATGCCTAGCTGATAAATCTGAATGACATCCAAAATACATCCACCTTTGGCAGAAATCCCAGCCATCCTGTGAGCTATAGCTTTCGTTAGAGACATCAATTCTAACTCGGCCATTATTTTCTTTGTCCAAGCACAGGTTACGATGATTCACAAATTAGTAAAAAAGGAGGAATTGGCTAAATAACATTGATTACTCCTCATGTTTTTCTTCTGTTATTATTGGAGTATGTTTAGTGGTTCAATCTCTGCCCCTACCCCCCCCCCCCTCCCCCCTCTTCGATTTGATATAGCAAGAAATCAAGGTGTGTATATTTCAAAATAAATATTTTTACTTTTAAAGAGCAATCCAACCCTTGAGATAATTTCATTTGTATGAAAGCAGAAAAATAAGAAAAACAAAACGGCAAAAATTTGAAATATATCGGACCAATAATAAGAAAGTTATGAGTGTTTAAAATATGAGATATGTGAATCGCAGATTGGCAATTTTGTCAATGCTCCTGTTTGTTGAGTACAAAAGTATCACAAATTTCTGTTTATCTCCTATTAAAAAGCGCTATCTCCCTTGGGGCATATGTCCCAAAATATATTGTGGGAAGCATAATATTGAAGGTTTCTACAAGAAAAGACTCTCCTGAGTCAAACGTTTTAGTCATTTTGGGTGTTGGGCCAAATTGGAAATTGTTGTCCGCCACTTTGTCATAGTGACACTTGTCATTTAAGTCAATTTTAAGTGCCCATCATTATAGTGAATAAAACTTATAAAAGTTCATAACTTTCTCCTTTTTTTTTGGTGTGCGATTTCGTTTAAACTTCCACCAGTCTTCACCTGACAGTTCACTGTCTTCAGGACTCGAATCCAAAGACAAAAAAGTCATGTGGTCCCACCTGTTCGTTCTTGTGGTGGTCTTGCATGGTGATTCATGACCATAGGATTATTACGGCTAGACAATTCTGATATGTCACATACTCTTGCACATACTGCTCCATATTCCCTTTTCTACTTTTCATTTTCCCTGTATAGTCATTCCCATTTTGTACAAGAAGTTGTCGGCAGGACACATGTATAAAAGCAGATTCATTGATTGATTGATTTTTATTCGACAAGCTTCCAACATACAACAATATACAATAATAACAGATCAAAAATAAGTCAGCTTGAACAGGATAACCCACGAAAGCTCGAGAGCTTATTTCCAGTGGGGTCCCTTACAGACATGTATAAAATTAATAAGTTAAAATAGTAATATTTACAGACAGATAAGAAATTAAAAGAACTACTTATTAAAGATAATAATAATAATAACAACATCAAACTGATGATAGAAATGATATTAAGTACAAGAAGAAAAAGAAGAAGGAGAAGAAGAAAAAGAGGAGAAGGAAGAAGAGGAAAATAATGATGAATTTGTAGAATTTCTATAACGTACGAAAACATAAGTATATACAACATGAAAAAGTATGAACCGACAGAAGAATAAAAATTTCAATCATATAACATGTCATTCTCTTCTTTGACTGTCATAGCTTTGTTGTAGCAAATCAGCTTATACTGTCTTCTTGAGAATTATTTTCTTGTAGCAGAAAAGGAAAATCCAACTTGAATTTGAAATAATTTAGCTCAAGGCATAAATCTAAATCTCAATAGAGCTCTTTGAGACTATAACAATTTTACAAACCACTGTTTAAACAATCCCATGAAAACAGTTCTACAGTTATACAGTAGGTTTGCGGATGCACCATCCGCAAACCTACTGTATATCTACATCAACATGCAAGCCGACACTTACAAGCAGCATCTAGTTCTACAGCTGTAGACCAAATTTCTGATTTATCTTATTCAGGGAGAAAATGAATATGTGTGTTTCATCTCTCTTTCTCTTTCTCTTTATAATTGGCATGATCTGTCAATGAGTTCCCCTCCCTTTTTCATGAACTATGTGTGCATAACACTAAGACTTCACGCCGCCCTGCCACAGAGAGAGATGATTTCCATCAAGCGAATCACTCAAGATTTGGGAGGGGGGTAAATTTAGCCCCCATCAGGAAGGAGTGTATTTATTCTACAGGTTAAGACTGACAGGACACTGGCCTGGTACAAAAACATGGACGGTACAGAGCTGCTCATATAGCCTTCATGTCCTCTTAAAGGGATCGTTTAACAATGTTACATTTGAGATACACGGCCCTACGTGTTATCGGTGTCTGTGATATGGTGCAATATTGAAGCCCTACAAAAATTGCGCTTCAAAATGATCAAGAAGTGCCTCAAAAAAGTAAAAATCTTTGAGTGACCGGTTTTACCATACTCGTTTTCCCCAATAGACTGTAGTGTTATGAAAACCGTCAGGCGAACGGTTTTCAAAATTTGTAATTCCAATCATAAATATCTTGATAAGCAGACAGGCGATCGGCTTGTAAATTTCATGGGGTTCCTGACTGACCTAAAGGTTTATAATTATCATTGCATCATGAGCTAAATCCAGAATTTTATTTCAGAATCTGAGACAAAGTTACCGGATCCCTTTAAATGCATTCAATTTCTTACGTTTAAAAAAAAAGGGTCCTTACTTTTTCTTATTACTTTAATCTATCTACATTTCACCCTCTCCTTCAACGTTGTTCAATGAACTTTGAGAATATAACTCAAAATAATATAACATTTATTCTAGTTCACTGAAAAATCGTATATAATTCTACAAATGAATTTGGCATAATCACTTTTTTGTGTCTTTCTTGTTTTGAACATCTGGTATAAGGTACCGGTATGCATGATTTTGTTATAGCATATCTTCCATCATTTCTCCATACTATACTTTTAACATGAATTTGACAGGTCCAGCCTGCTTCAGACTTTTGGATATAACAGTGTTTGCCTTCATACATACTTTGAGAATAAATACCATATTTTCTTGCAGCTAAATCTAGGTCTTTAAATTGGGATTGAGATGGAGATTAATATTTAGATTTGACGGGTTGCCTAATCTGAGAGTGCAAATCAGATATCCTCCAATTCCATTGCCAGCAAGTCCAAATCAAAATGAGAGGAAATATTTAAGATGATCATGCAGGATATATCTGTCTCATCCTCCCACTAACATAAGAGGGTAGGAAACAGTCTCTATCATGTCATAGGAGGATGTAACCAAAATAAAGAGCAATGATGATGGTTTAACCCCTTCACTTTCAAGGGGTATCATCCTACATCATTAACCGGTTGTAAGGTGTCATCACCTATCTATGATCCTGTGCATTCGATATGCCATGGCACAGACCTGCGGAAGAACAGCCTTTGCCGCTTTGGCTGAAGTGGGTGCCATGCAAAAATAAAATAAACTGAACTGAACTTGATCTTGTATATATCAATAAAGTGTCCTTACAGTTTGGATTTTCATAGAAGAATGAAACATAACTCACTTAATTGTAACGAAATACTACCAAATACTTGTTGATCATTTTGTATTCAATGATACAACATTTATTAACATTTTAAGTAATGTGGGCTACCAGAGAAAATGAAGAAGAAAAAAAAACTGTATTTCCCTTGATCCTTTATCCCTAGAAAAGGCAAGTCTGAAAGGGAGGGGCAATTGTGCAAAATCAATCAGAAAACTTGAGACAAAACATGTGGGTATTTTACTACAACTAATATAGATTTAAAAACAGAAAACTATAAATTATATTTCTCTATCTTTCTCGTCCAGTTAACCAAATGAACAAGCATAACATGAACAAAAAGGTAAATACATCTTGTCTGAACGGCACAGATTTTTAAAAAGATATCAATCCATGGTAGGAAATGTTATTGTTCAAAGACAGTAAATCACAAAGAAAGAGAAACTAATTGAATTAACCAAACAGTTATGTATTAAAGAGTCTAGAGGAAAACAGTTTCATAACAAGGCCTATTACCAGAGAGTCAACCTCTTTGCAGCCCTTGATTTGATTTTTTTCCCCTCTAGACTTTGATATGATTCGGAGTAATAACAAGTTAAAACATTCATTTTAAATTAATATTCTCAATAAACTTTGGAGACCGATCCCCTTTAAAAAGATGGTTGGTTATTGCAAAATATTCTTATGTAAGATCTACAACCTAAAACATTTGTTTAAAAAATTCTAGAAGATATCAAAATGGACACATATTTAAAATATGCCATAGTAATCATTATCTAGATTTTAAAGAGCAACAAGTTTAAGAAAATTATGTTTGGTTTTCTGTTGACCACAAAGTGGTAATAAATCTCTTTTTTAAAAGATTCAGGTCTTGTGCCTGCAGATAATATGATATTAGTCCCTGGGAAATATTGGATTCCTTGATAAGGATGCTTCGTTACAAACTGATCATGTATGACAAGATAATTGGAGTTCATCCATTTTAGAGCCATCTCTGCCTTCATCCTAGAACCTAATCTATCTCTCATGAGAGGAAACATTGAACATCCTATTAAACCAAGAAACTTACATATACCGGTATATCAAACATCCTAAACCTACATGACACATAACACGTACTCATTAGATTACAAGATCTCATGTTCACCAGCCAATATTCTCTCTATCTCTCTCTTTCTGTGCCCCTTTTTCTCA
Organism: Strongylocentrotus droebachiensis; assembly: GCA_035222895.1. NCBI lineage: Eukaryota > Metazoa > Echinodermata > Echinoidea > Camarodonta > Strongylocentrotidae > Strongylocentrotus > Strongylocentrotus droebachiensis. The sequence continues at coordinate 247,785 of JAVYIG010001624.1, forward strand.
ATCTATCTCCCTACCTTCATTACTATCTCTCTCCTTCTCTCTCTTTCAGTTCTTTATGTTTTTCTCTTTAAATCTAATTCAAAAAAATTCTAAAATCTTAGTTTCTATGTAGCTTTAAATCTTATATTCAGACTGAAAATGGATTATGAATTATCTAAGAATATGAGTAGAAATACTGTTTGTTAATAACAAATATAAAAAATATGTATTATGTACACAAACATTTTATTCAGCACATTTATCTGCTTTTATTATTTTTCCAAACTCAAATTTACAATAACCAATACTATATCAGATGAAGAGGGAGTTATATTAGGCTCAATCCAAGTAAATACCCCACCATAGCACTATTAAAGAGTATGTTAATTGGTATCACAAAGATGTTAATCACATATATGTATGCCATTAAATTGCTTGTGACAATGATTATAATGGCAAAGACAGGGACAGAATCCCCCATTAGCATGCCTTCCCACGACCCTAACTAAGATGTCAGAATAATGTGATTTTTGTCCTATTAATCTCACGGTGAAGCTCATGCTGGGTATACTCATTAAAAATAATTATGATACGATATTGAATTCCGATATCAATTTGTGTCCCCATAGAAACTAACGACTATTAGGTATGACAACAGCACAGAGAGGATGATATGGGAATTAGAGCCTAATTACCCGATCGTGGAGGGAATTAGAAAAGTAGCTGCTGAGAGCAAGAAGGGCATAAACTCCAAAGATGGGTAGAATGATTTGAAAGCTGTTGAGCAGATATGATGTGTGAAGTAATTAAGTTTGTGTAGAAATGTAATGATATATATTATAAAACCCATGGGTGAAGGTGTTAGTATATAGACTTTACTGGATAACTTGTTTAGCACAAGGCTAGCACAAGGCTAATTAATCTGCCACAAGGTTCATATATGGATTATCAACATGAAATAACTTTGGAACAGTATGTGGACAGTTTCAAGTGATCAAGGGTGGATCATTTTGATCTTTTTCTCTTCTCCTTATCCAATCCAATCCATTATATTTATATCTCCTCATGCACCTTTAATTCTATCTCTCTCTCTCTCTCTCTCTCTCTTTCTTTGATTTCACATTTTCACTATCCCTCTTTCTATCATTTCTTCTCTCTCCTTTTCTCTGTCCTCCCCATCTCTCCCATACCTATAACTCTCCCACCCTCCCTCCCTCTCTCTGATTTCTCTCTCTCTCTCCCTCTCTCTCTCTCTCTCTCTCTCTCTCTCTCTCTCTCTCACTCTCTCTCTCTCTCTCTCTCTCTCTGATACAACCCCTTTCTCCTTTTCTTTCTCTCTCTTTTCTCTAATTGCCAATATGCTCATGAAGGCAAATCGGTCAATAACCCCCAAATGAACATATTACAAGTCGTCGCATATTACGCCAAAGACATTAAAACAGCTACATATGATCAAAGTATATTAATCAAATAAGTATACTTGCCTTAATGAACGTGATTCCATAATTTTGTTTACACGTACTGCTCAGAACAACACATAGGTTCCTTTACTCCCAACTGTGCATGGTCAGACCACACTCCTGACAATAACTGTTTAACTGTCCACAAATAATGTACCATTTAATATTGGTCTTCTCATTCAATACCATTCTGACTCAATAGACCTGTATGCATTGTCTAGCAAACTAAAATTTCAAAGGAAAGATATTTCCATCAAAATGAATCATGTATTGATTGCACATAATTACTGCAGAAGGTCGAGTAAAGAAAATAATCTAGAGCAAGTATCATAATGTATTAGATAGCATAATAGGGGGTTTATATTTACAACTGTTATGGCAATGGTAGGTATTCTTTCCTGGAGGGAGGCAATTACAGATCTATAATTATGATTGTCGTTTACTGTATCCTTGCCAGCTCGACCCCCACAGCTTTAAAAGGCGTGGGTTCGTGTGAATCATGCAGCGTAGATGCACGCAACTCACAAGCATATTTAAGATATAACAAACATTAATAGTGCAAAAGTTTTGGCAAGGAATGTGCTTTCACATTGTGATGCATGGCTAAAATGTATGACATCAATGTCATGAATAGCATACATCAAGCTTGCTGACAAACAAATATATCTTGAATCATTAATTTCTTTTAATTATTCTGTCTTGCCTTGATGGACTCAAATATTTTTAAACAAGAGCTTTTCAACTACACGCAGTCAATGCCTAGCTACGCCGTCGGTGCATTTCTCACTTCTGCACATTTCACAAGAAGCTTATTACAGTATATATAAGCGCTCTGAAATTCTATAAGCTCTATAATCTATGGCCTTTGACCTACTTACCCCAAAATCTAATCAGATTGTCTTCCTATGGTGATACACACTATCACCAGGTTTGAAGCTCATACCTGTAGTGATTCCTGAGATATTGCGATAACAAGGCTAATACCTGAAATTTTCATAAATTGACCTCTATGACCTTTAATATTTGACCTTTGACATACTTACTTCAATTAGACCGTGGGCCATGGTGCTTTTTTCTTTCGTTTCGTGACCCACCCTCTGTATCTACCTTCTTTTTTGTCAGTATGTGTAAAAATAGTATTGAAATCATATCTGAAACTCGTCAAGGATAAAAGTTGCACATTTTCTCAAAATATGAAAAAAACACAACAATTTTGCATTTTTCTTCCGATATGGTTGGCCAATCAAAATACGTTTCTCATTGCATGTTCTGCGGACTGACGGGCTAATGACCAATCACGCGCTTCGTTTTACGCTGTACTGATAGCAGACGACACTGGCCATCATGGCGGCAATTATGTCGTCAGATGCCAGCTAGTACTACGGAAGATTCCGAGGCAGATTTATCTGTCTTCTGTGCAATGCATGTTATCGACACTCACACAAAGGTTACCCCATTTGGTGATAAAAGTTTTAAGAAGTTTCAAGAATGTGCAGCGAAATGGATCAATGTAAAAGAAAGTTCGGAAAGCAGAGTTGCTGCCAAGTTTCTGCAGCAACAACAAGAAAGTGAAGGAGTGGGACCGTTCAAATGCAGAGGCGGTGGTACGTGGTGATGATACTGACACTGCACTGATGGTGATGATCATGTACATAAACAAAGAACTGGCAGGTAAGATACAACTATGCTCTAGATCTGTAGATCTTTAAAACTACTTAACTCATTTTAATTAAGTAAGATATTGTACTATATCTCTAGGTTTGCATAATTGCATTGCATTGAAACTGAAATTTACTAGGGGCCCCAGGCCAGGCATGGGCAGTAGCCAGGCAGTAGAAGACAAATTTATAGATATACTGGCTTGGGCCCAGGCTGTCTAACTCTAGTCTAAGACTTAAGTTAAGTTAAATGAGTTTGCCATAATTTGCTTGACCTGGCCCAGATGCTTGGTGCAATACTTCATAGTATTATTAAAGTAGCGCTGGCCTTGTTCATCCAGACCAGAGTTTTCAGACATGAATGAATGATAATAATCATGGCATGGACAAGGCATATGGCATGGTAAAAAGATGGTTGTTTTAATTTTGACTTGTCAGCTAGTCATGCTACATTACTACTTACTAGTCAAAACTCTAAATCTAATTTTAAAAGATGGTGTGGTCTCACCAAACTTCGCCAGAGCAAGGCAAAGCCAAGTTATGAAATGCAATACCTGCAATAATTAGGTCTAGATCTACAATATTATATTGTTAGCTAAAAGGTGTCTTTAAGTTTAAGGCTAAATATATTACTCATTGCGGATATAGTATCGAAAATAATATCGCTAGTGATATTCGTTTGTCTCGCAATGTATGGTCAACAAGGGATCTAAAAGAATGTTGTCTTTTAGATCCCTTGTTGACCATACATTGCGAAACAAACGAACATCACTAGCGATATTATTTCCGAAAGGTGTCTTTATTTGTAATTTATTACTGCCTTCCACAGAATAAATAAAGTAATCAATTATTTCTCCTTTTGTGTTATCTTTAACTAGGAAACTTGAGTCAACTGCAGGGTATCATGCCGAATGTTATCGACACTTCTGCAACGTGACAACAATCAATCGAGCGATAGCAAGATTCCAGAAGAAGAAAGGTAATTTACATGTATACATGTATATCTAAACATGTTTTGTTTTAATTTCTTTTCCATTGTGACAATATTTGTATGAATTAATAAAAAAAAAAACTTTATTGTTCTTGCAAAAATCCCAATGTATCCTATTGTTCATGTCACCGTAGAATGAAGCAATTCATGTTTCAAGTTGAAAATATTGATTGCTTTTGCATAATATTCAGATTTAAATATTGGTAGGCCTACAGTGTAACTTTATGTTCCAGAATAACTTTTTTTTTCACATGTTTTGCCCATAATTGATTGATGTAAAGTGTTCATTCTTTTGAACATTCTGTAAAGTCATATTTTGATTGCTAATTTATTGTTTTTGTTTGTTTCTGATATCCTCTTGTTTTCTCTTTTTCTCTTTCCTTTCTCCTATCCTCTTTTTTTTCTGCCTTTTTTTATAACCGATATAGATGCTGAGAAGACCTCAACCAAGGAACATCTTCAAGAAGCACCCCCCAATGAAGACGGAGATATCCCAGCAGGGCCAGCACCCAAGAGAATGTTACGATCTGGAGTATCTTGCGGACAGCATAATAATAATATGAGAATGGGAATATACGAATGTAACTGGAAAGTAATGCCTACTTTTTCACTTTGAAGAATTAAATGGAAAGGGTAATATGATATCAACTGAAAGTTATTGAAAGAGAAAATATCAAAAGACACATTTGTGGTACTTCAATCCATACTTATCACATTTCTCTGAATTAAAAGCAGTCTCTTTTGTAATGAAGTTTTCCCATGATGATTAATTATGCTTGTGAGGTGCATGCAGATTTATTGATTCTCACAATTTTATTTAAAACGTGAATGCTGGTATGAAAGGTCGATTTTTCAACAGCAAAAAGTATGGCAAATCGTTAACACATGATATCTATCCTGAATATGTGCACATTGCAGTGTATACCAACAAAAATGCATGTATAATATTTGGAGTCAGAGAGCAGCCTGTCAGAGAGTGAAAGCATTTATTGTACAATGAACTTTTCAAACTTTTCAGATCTTAGTAAGGAAGAGTTTTACACATAATATTGAATTAAGATTGCTAAATGTATTCCATTATCATTTTCAGCTAATTTGCTGTATGGTTTTCACAACTTAGAAGTACAACTTTTTGTGTTTCTCTCCCTCTCTGCTTCCCTGTTAATAAGTACTTGATTGTTATTATTTTTACAAGTATATGTATTATATTATTTATTTTTTCTTCTTATTTTTTCTTTTTTATTGGCATTATTATTATAACCAATGTTGCTAGTTATATCATTAACTCATTATCAGATTTTTTGTCTTATATATTACATGTACCAAAACATCCGTGGATCTATGAGACCACATGTGAAATCTTAGATAAATGAGAAAAAAAAGACAACTGATTTTGCAGATTTCTTTTATTTTTCTAATGGGTGTGGCAGGGTGTGATTATGTGTTCAGTATGTGATTGTGCATGTGTTTGCAGAAACGCATGAATGATTTAGTGCATGCAAGTCACAATGGCGAGTGGGGAGGGGGGAGATTGTGTGTCTGTATTGCTACAACTAAATTGAGCGTGTGTGGGAGGGGGAGGGGGAGCGGGGTTGATGTTGTGCATATGTTGCGGGATGTTGGCTGCTGCCGAGATGGGTGAGGAGCATCAACTAGAGGATCCTATTTTGTTTTTATTTTTTTTATTTTAACTCTTTGAGAATTGTGTGTACATCAACGATCCATGAATGAATTGCACACACATGTACATGTGTGTCACACACATAACTAGTAATTGCACATAAATTCACATCTAGACACACAAAAATACAAACTAATGACACACAACCGTTAATTAAGTATAATTAATTTTAATCACCAAGCAACAATTACCCTTCGTTTCAATAAGGGGAACCCCCCATCGTAAAAAAACCAAAACACAAAACAAGGGGGATACATCACCCACCCCCCCCCCCCCCAAGAAAAAAACACCCATGAGGTTATTCCACCACCCCCCCCCCCCACAATAATAATAATAATGAAAAATAACAAATAAAAAACCTTCCTCTCCATGAGGTAAATTCACCATCCCCACACCCTTCCTCACGATTAGGTGAAGCCACCATTGCCCCCATAAAAAACATGAGGTAATCCACCCACTCCTACCCCCCCCCCCCCCCCCGTTATGCCCGCAAACATATATTTTATATATACAGTCGACGTTATTTCATGTACGTAGATGAATACACCAATAAACCCATACAATAACATGCAATTGCCATTTTTGAACTGTAGAGGGCGCCATCACTTTGTTTAATTAGCATAACTAATTAATGTGCAACTTATAGCACTGACGAGTTGTATATTCTTTTTCAGTGATTTTTTCTCTATAAGTGAGAAAAAAATAAGGTAGATACAAGAGATGGGTCACGAAAGTTGATTTCTAGGCACATTTTTGAGGCATGGCCCGCGGTCTAAATTCAGATCTTCTTCCTATGGTGCTACATCATAAATTTATCTCCCTGACCTTTGACCTTTGACCTACTTACTCCAAAATCTACTCAGATCGTCTCCCTATGGTGATACATATGATCACCAAGTTTAAAGTTCATACCTCAAGTGGTTCTTGAGATATCGTGTTAACGAGAAAGCGGGATAGACGTACGGCCTCCGGCAGCACCTTCGCAATGATTATTTGCAATAATTATTGTTTAGTCTGAAAGACAATACCAATATGATCATTAAAGATATCACAGTATTGTCAATGTTAGTCATCTGCATGTACTCAGTATGAACCTGTAATATGTTGTCTCTGTTGTCTAGGCCTAATTCTGTTGTTATTTTCATTCTACTGACATTTATGTTGTGCTTGTGCCAAAGTGTTTGAAATGGCTGATGATAATTGCATAGAAAGAAATCAAGACAGAAATAGCTAATCTAAACATGCAAGAATTTCTCTTTCATGATTTGCATGGGTGTACAGGTAGGTTAAAAATAAAGCAACCATTCTGACATCGCCGTTACAATGATTGTTTTGTGATCATCCAAAACTCTTGAGCTACCTATAGTGACACCCTATTTCTATCCTTGATATCCAGTAGCTGTTTAATCACAAAGAACTGATTGTTTATACTGCTTGTTCATTCTATTTTCTGACATTCATGGTGATTGCACTAATCACTAATGCCTATGGATGAATGTTCTTAACCTCAGGGCAAGCACAAAGGTCAGACCTTCCCAAGAAAGGTTTGCATGACAGTCTGTGAACTTGAAGTTAAGGTCATGGGTTATAAACTTCAAAGTTATCTTGTAGTTAGGGACAGTGCAGATGGTTATGAAACTTGAAGTTAAAAAACATGACAGATCTTAAGGTTAGCACATTTACTATGAGCAGTGGGGTCATCACTATTATGTGCCGTGCGGACGCAAAGAACTTTTGAGGTTACGTCAGCTTGTACTTAAAATAAATGCTTTCCCAACTAATAGTTCACTTTGAATACTCCTTGTTTTGAACCTGTGTAAACCCTCATCCTTCCTAGTGGATCGTTGTTTATAACTTAAATGTTTCACAAACTTTATAACCACAACACTACTGTAGCTATTGACTAGACATTGACATATTAATGCTGGTGTTATTAGGGATATCATTTACCAGTATATTATTCAAATGTATATTAATACAAGGACCTACCTGTCCATAAGAGACAAGTACTCCATTTAATGGTGACAATAAGGGGACTTCCATGATTGAAAAATCTGGACTCTAACTTGGAAATGTTTGGGACTACTACTAAAGTTTGTCTTTAGGAGACTAGGCTAAGTTTGGTGATGCTGAAGGGAATGATCTCATACCATACACATTGCGAGGGAGAGAAGTGTCATATTAGATCAGACTATCTCTACTCTTAATCTGCTCAATCAGTTTAAAATCTGTAGCAAAACAACCTGGAACAGATAGAAATAAGATTTTTTTTTCACGAAAATATTTCACATTTTTACTACTGAGAATCTTGATATGTATCTCAGTCATGCATATTTGAGTATTAAAGTCAAGTGGTGAATAAAGATCAGAAAAACATATGTACCCATTCATAAGAGCTAGCAGTGATCAAGTGACAAGTACCGTAAATCTCTGTGTATAAGGCGCACCTGTGTATAAGGCGCACCTCTATTTTTTTTGGGGGGGGGAAAAAAAAAATTGTTTTGTTGTTTTGTTGTTGTTTTGTTGCCGAAAACCCACGCGGGGAAGGACCTTCATTTTACATCGAGGTGCAGTTGAAGTTGTGAACTTGTCACAAATAATAGTAACAATGTCGTTGTAGAAGAATGTGTAAGATCATTAATGTAAATTAAAAACAGGTCCAGACTCTAAGGCTTCATGATACCAAGTGTCCCACATCAGCCTCATCACATCACCTAGCAGAAGCACTGTGTTCTATGCCAAACATCAATAGTCATGCATGATATGATCCTCTAAATTTCTGACAATGGAGTACCTTGTGGTACACCATTTGTTATAGAAATTTTTTTTTGAGGAATTATTATTATAAACTACATATTGAGATCTATTAGAAAGATTACTTTCAAACCAAGATGACAGACAAATTTTAGTGTTGTTGTAGTTTCCGAGTGGTGAGTCAACACACTGATTACTGAGCTGGGAGACATTGCCAGGCATAGCGCCATAAATCGAAACTAAAAAAAAAAAAAAAAAATCTGTACCTGTGTATAAGAAGCACCCCAACTTTTACATTTTTTCGGCGGCAAAAAAGTGTGCCTTATACACGGAGATTTACGGTATCTTTTCGGATCAAGAATGAATTCCGCTCTCCAAATGGATTCATTTAATATGCTTCCTACTAGAAAGTAAAGAGGCATGTTTAACAGGCTCAATGTATTCACTTGTATGCAGATGAATAATAAAAATTCTCATTATTTTTTATAGCTCATTATCACATTATGATACAGATGAATAATAAAAATATCCTGTTATTTTTTAGCACATTATCACATTATGATACAATGTCTCTTTGCGCATCTAAGGACTTAGGACATTATTATTCCTACCAGGTTACCAATTACCTACATCTGGGTCGAGTGTGGCAAATGTACATGTAGATTAATGTCTTGCCAAACGAAATTAGTGCTGCAGGATGGAATAAAACCCGTACCTAATTGCGGTTCACAGTCTGGAGATTTATCCACTAGACCACAAAATCTCTATGTGCTACAGGTAACGTAGTGACTGTAATAGTAGGGACTTTTAGATTTGCATGTCGACATAGTGGACTGCTACGTGTGATGTCCTTTTAAGGCACAAAGGACGTCACACCCAACTATGTCGATGTGCAAATCTAGAAGTCCCCATTAAATTCAGTAATAAAGCATGAGGCTCTTGTTAACGGTTCAAACCTTGCTTTTCTCATTAGTTGAGCTACTGTTTTACTTACTTTGAAAAGCGTGCTTGTTAACGGTTCAAACCTTGTTTTTCTCATTAGTTGGGCTACTGTTTTACTTACTTTGAAAAGCGTGCTTGTTAACGGTTCAAACCTTGTTTTTCTCATTAGTTGAGCTACTGTTTTACTTACTTTGAAAAGCGTGCTTGTTAACGGTTCAAACCTTGTTTTTCTCATTAGTTGAGCTATTGTTTTACTTACTTTGAAAAGCGTGCTTGTTAACGGTTCAAACCTTGTTTTTCTCATTAGTTGAGCTACTGTTTTACTTACTTTGAAAAGCGTGTTTTCTAACGGTTCAAACCTTGTTTTTCTCATAAGTTGAGCTACTGTTTTACTTACTTTGAAAAGCGTGCTTGTTAACGGTTCAAACCTTGTTTTTCTCATTAGTTGAGCTACTGTTTTACTTACTTTGAAAAGCGTGCTTGTTAACGGTTCAAACCTTGTTTTTCTCATTAGTTGAGCTACTGTTTCACTTACTTTGAAAAGCGTGTTTGTTAACGGTTCAAACCTTGTTTTTCTCATTAGTTGAGCTACTGTTTTACTTACTTTGAAAAGCGTGCTTGTTAACGGCTCAAACATTGTTTTTCTCATTAGTTGAGCTACTGTTTTACTTACTTTGAAAAGCGTGCTTGTTAACGGTTCAAACATTGTTTTTCTCATTAGTTGAGCTACTGTTTTACTTACTTTGAAAAGCGTGCTTGTTAACGGCTCAAACATTGTTTTTCTCATTAGTTGAGCTACTGTTTTACTTACTTTGAAAAGCGTGCTTGTTAACGGTTCAAACCTTGTTTTTCTCATTAGTTGAGCTACTGTTTCACTTACTTTGAAAAGCGTGTTTGTTAACGGTTCAAACCTTGTTTTTCTCATTAGTTGAGCTACTGTTTTACTTACTTTGAAAAGCGTGCTTGTTAACGGCTCAAACATTGTTTTTCTCATTAGTTGAGCTACTGTTTTACTTACTTTGAAAAGCGTGCTTGTTAACGGTTCAAACATTGTTTTTCTCATTAGTTGAGCTACTGTTTTACTTACTTTGAAAAGCGTGCTTGTTAACGGCTCAAACATTGTTTTTCTCATTAGTTGAGCTACTGTTTTACTTACTTTGAAAAGCGTGCTTGTTAACGGTTCAAACATTGTTTTTCTCATTAGTTGAGCTACTGTTTTACTTACTTTGAAAAGCGTGCTTGTTAACAGTTCAAACATTGTTTTTCTCATTAGTTGAGCTACTGTTTTACTTACTTTGAAAAGCGTGCTTGTTAACGGTTCAAACATTGTTTTTCTCATTAGTTGAGCTACTGTTTTACTTACTTTGAAAAGCGTGCTTGCCCAGATCCAAGGCTTCCATTGCCCATCTTCTCGTTGCTATGGAAACCAGCATCCAGCGGGCTGATCCTTGACAATGGGGTCCCGGTGGCTGTGGGTAGAGGAGATCGTGTAGGCATGAGATTCTCCTTGGAATGGAAGCGATGACGTGTCCCTAGCCTAGGTGAACCATGAGGTGTGGATGGCTGACTAGAGAGACTGCTGGAGTCTGATGCATCAGAAGGATACACACCCCCTCCTGGTTGGTACTGGTGTCTTCGCTTCCGCTGCAAGAAAACAAATCAAATTATTTTGTCAACAAGAAATGTTAAGATAAAATCGTTTTTTACATCACATACACTTTATGAACATGGTCTGTTCAAATGCAAGGGGATACAACTCCAAGAAGACTGAAATTATTCAAAGAAATCATTGTTTCTGAAATTTTAAGAAATAAAAATAAATCTACAACCTTAATATGTAATCTGTTAAAGAGTCAAAAAGTTGCACACTCTGAGTTACACCCTTCTGGCTCTCAAGTTCATTTTCTATACCTTTTTCCAATCATCTATCTAAAAATAATACAAAAAATAAAATTGAGGGGCCTACATGCCAACACAAAATACATAAACATGATTCTTCCAACACTAAGCACTTAGTCAGCAGCATGACCCTATGGCTTCAATCCAAGGACGGTCATATCAAAGGGATAACATTGCATTCATAACCAGGAAAATTTGTGATGACTGACTAACATATCATTGATGAAAACCACCTGATATAGTCTCTGAGATAAAAAGATATTAATCTAGGCCAATGACGTCAATTTATGGAGTGCCTCATGTGCTAGTGCCTCATGTGCTAGTGCCTCATGTACTAGTGCCAACAGACAGATATACTGGGAACCTGAACATTTGTCAACCATAATGAACAAACATTACCATCAAATTTTGACAACTTTTTAAGAAAAAGAATTGATATTGAATGAAAGGTACAAATTACTATTTTGGGGCTTTGATGAAAAATTCATCGAAAGTGTTGAGAACATCAAGAGAATCCCCAAAACACCAGGTGAATTTTTCTTTCAGAGAAATTACATTTGTAGGGGATTACAGCAAATTTTGTTCATGTATGACAATTGACTGTAATCTCCAATACTCTGCTTTGGTGTTACAGGCATATAGATGTTGTTGTTATTGTCAATGCCAATGTCCCTAAGTTGAAATGAATTCATCAAATTGAAGATATACAACAAAGGCTATGTCTTTTCAGCATCCGCCAAGATCTCAACAGAAAAGAACACATTGTGACTTTTACCAAACCTTTCACTCCACATATGTGCAAAAGCTAGTTTTTTGCTTTTCTTCTAATACACATGTTTTGTAACTTTGATTGTTTACATCACAAATCATAGTCTTGACTTGAGGAAATTCACTGACCTAGACTGAATGACTCATATAATATCCTATCAAACCAAGATATCTACTCTACTCGTCACAGTAGATCAATGTCACTGCCCCTTCATCATTTCAAGTCTCTAGAAATGTGGCTTTACTTTAGAATGAAGAAAACTCTTCTGACTTCCTGATATTGAATGACTCTGAGAAGCGAGTCCCTACTGAAAAGAACTGGCAAGCAATTGCTCTATAAATCCTTCTGCCAAAAACTCTGGTAATAACTGTTGTGTTTCATTTCTTTTTACCTTTTAAAACCACTCTTATCTCATGACAAGTCTAACCTATCCATACCCATCTCATCCATCCACTCCCAAATTGGAATCCTATCCAATCTTGGAATTACCTCTATGATTTTTCTTGAACTATCTTTTTCATTAGTCCTTCATTATTCCTCACAATTTTCACATTTTCATTAGAAAAATAACCTACCGGTAATAGTCTTCTAGGAGGGGTGGAGTAGTGTTTCATAGTAATGCACTTCAGAATGAAATCACCTTTCTACAAATTACCCATCAATAGGGGGTACAATGCCCTGCCTGATATCTAGCTGTTTTCTGGCTAGACCAACCATTTAATTTGCTGCTTATGAATTGCCCCCTCCCTGTGCCCCTAGAACATGAAGAGCATACAAATGAGGTGAAGGGAAGGGGGCCAAAAATGACTCAAGCCTGACAAGCACCTAAACCACCCCTCCACTTCCAATGGTTGCATACATGTACTTGCATCAGTTACAACCCACGTTTTATATTCTCAAACCCATTCAATGATTCAAACAAAATCGATGTGAAGTTGTGAACGAGAAGGGTATGTCCAAAAAGGATAATCTTTCAGAAAAATTCAGAGAGTACAATCGCCTCCAGCCCTCACCTTTTCCTGCCAGGTCCATGGTTAAAGTGATTCACCCCTACCCCCACCATCATGACATCACCTATCAACAAATTTGTCACCAAGGGGGTCAAATGACCCCCCTCCTAATCCCGTTCTCCATGTCACCCTTCAGCTAGGTCAAGTCTAGACTCTTATCTTCTCAGTGATGAGATATGTGAACTATGGTTGCTAAGCAACAACAAAATCTTTATTACATTTCATAAAATAAAAAAAATTAAGCACATGCCTCCACAAAATCTTTGTCTGGCTTGAAGTTTTAAAGACAAATTTTTAAACAGATTTAAAGACAAGCTTGATTTAAAAAAAAAAAAAAAAAAATTGTTTTCACCAATCAATCTCAGAATTACACAAATTTCCCTTGGTTGCCTCCTCTCGCCAAGATCAATTTGAAGTACCGGTAAGACTCTCATGGTTAGATTAACTAACATGGCAGCTTCATCCAAAGTAAATCATATCAACAATTTATCAGTGATTGAGAAAATCAATGAGCTAGTTTGAAATACAAGGTGACAAATCAATAAAATACATTCCTATCCTATGATCCTGAATTCCCTTTTCACTGCGATACACTAATAAATATCTTAGCAAAATTATCTGTATAACAACTAAATGCCTAGGAAGTGCTTCACAGTTCATTAACTCTCATAAGGGCTCCTATTTTCTTTGAAATGCAGATGTCTATTTAATAAGTACATTTAATATTAGTATATATTATTAAATATTTCTGATTTGCACTCTTTACATTTTGCTGTGAGCATATACATTTTAGTAAGTAACAATTAGGTGATATAGGCATAAATCTTCGTAGGCAAAAATTACTCAATACAAATCTTGAAAGCCTCTTAATAGAATAAATCAAGTTCAAAAAATGAGATCTTATATTAATTATCCCTATCTCCAACCATCAATGACTTTATTCATGAGCTATAAATATTGGAAAACCATGTCCACAGGTTTTACCAAAAATATGTGCGATTAATGGTGATGTTGCAGTATTTCAGGGCCTCTACTTTCGTGGGAGGGAGGTAGAGAGAGGCCGAATGCCTAATGAAAAGTCAGGAAAAGACTTCAAGCTGCAAACTTCCTCTAAATGAAATATACTGTCACTCAATTACCCATAAACTAATCTCACATACTCCCACTGAATTTTCTGCATTTCTCATGTATTGGAATTATTTGTGCTTCTAAGGCATACATAAAATGTATACACAGATTCACATATTCCATTTACGGGATTCACATATTCCATTTACGGGATCCAATTGCCTAAAGTAGGTTGAAACTGCGGTTTTCATTCAAAGTTATAGTTTTAACTTGATAATGATTTTAACAAAGATTCCTTTAAGAGATGTCAAGATGTGAGGTACTTTAATGAATTTCAAGTTTTGAGAGAAGGGACTTTAAACAATCTGGCAATATTTTCTTTGGTAATTTTGTTAAGGAGTTATAGAGGGAATTTAGTTTTGAATGCTATGCTTCCTGGGTGCGAGCCAACAATTTTTTTCAACAAAGGGAATGCAGTTCCTGTAGTTGTTCGAGACGCAGCCTATAGTTACAATGATTAAATTTAAAACGATACTGAATCTGCCCTTCTTTCAAGAAAGTGCAGTACAGCCTTAATAGTTATGTGGCACAATCCTTCTTTTCCTGATACAGTGTCTATTTCATTATTGGGGGGGGGGGGGGAGGAGGGTTAGCTGCTCATAACACTATTGATTTGTTTTGGTGTAATTGCTCTTTGAATAATATACCTTCACACTAATTATAACTTAACACATGGTGTCAGTACAGTGATTCTAAAAGGGTTTTGAGCACACATTTTTGATAAGTCATGTTTAGATTGGACAGGTCTACTTCCCTTCCAGACGGCTACTACAACATTAGCTCGGAAACTTGCTGATAAGCTGCTGTTGTTTTTAGACGCAGCCTGAATGCGTGAGAGGTCATTAGAAAAATTGAAATCTACATTACCGAAACTAACCAAGGTAAAAATACACAACAAAATACTGCCTAGCTTCAGATTTTGCCTGACCGAATGTCATAAAGAATATGAACCAGATGGAACTAACAGGTAAGGCAGGATACATCACAAATCACATGACTATTAAACACATTCCTGATCTAAACCTCTTTAGCCAACTTTAAAACATCATTTAATCTGATATTTTAAATTTTACTTTCGTAATTTTATATAGAATATATAATATCTACATGATTTTCCGTACTACAATTTGGGTGAAATTTTAGTTTCATTTATTTGTTTGTTTTGATACATTTACCTCTGTATTTGATTCGCTTGCAGCAACATTTGATTGTCTTTATCCTTCTTTAATAGAAGATTTTCCAATCACACTCACATAGCTATATTAAAGACAAATAATTTATTTCCTAGATTCGTTCAATTTTGACTTTCGATTGGTAGAGACTCCAAATAACCCACCTTTCTTGCAATGACAAGCTGCACTATACTACCGCTAGCCTGAAGGATATCAACAACAATGGTGTGAGTGACATTCAGGAGACCAGTTCCGTTGATCAGTAAAATCTCATCTCCTTTCTGTAATCTTCCATCTCTGTAAGTAGAAAAAATACATTCAAAATAAACCATCAAAATGAGTGTAAAGGAATTAGCTTATGAGATATGTTATAACAGTTTAAATACACCTTTGCCCATACGGTTGGAGTGATTTCCTAACCTCTTTTCATTAAACGATTGTGACAATATGATTTAATCTTGATAGATAAAGTTATATCTTCTCAGAACTTTATTGATCAATCTCTATTGGTCAAACTTTATTGAAGAATAAAGTTCTGAAAATATATAAACTTTATCTATCAAGAATATATAATATGTCACAATCAATTCATGAAAAAGGGAACAGTAAGTAAATGTAATTCCAACTTCATGGGAAACACTGTACAACATAAAATGTATTGATTTAAAACAGAACATCATCTGGGGGAATGAGTTAACTACAATCCATTTGAATTGATACATTTTAAATCATACATTCCTATCAAAATTTTGTTCAAAATTCAGGAATTTATGAACAAATGAGTTCTTTTCTCTTCAAAAAAAAAGAAATCAATATCTTCATCAAATCCTTAAATCACATTGATCATTTATCCCAGCAGTGTAGCAATGACTATATTCATTTATAGACCCCATAACTACATCATAAAACATGTAATATTTCACTATTTCCTTATGCAGAGTATACTTTTAAACTATTTCAATAGTCATGCTTTCATCATAATCAAATGGTTCCTTCAAAATAAACGGTACCCCAAAACCTAAAGGAAAATCAATTCATCAATTGATATCATTTGATTTCAATTCCATGGAAACTATTTATGCTTTAAAAAAAGGGGCACCTTTGACTTGATTGCTAAATGCCTGTGCATGAGTCACTCACATCAGGACAATCTGGTTATAATCTCTACCAAACGTACAAATAAATAAGCAAATACTTATCCAAACTGTTCTGATGCCCTTGCCCCCATGTCACTACACATTTAGCTATCATCTCATTCCTATTAATCCCATATGATAAAGATGAAAGCTACCTCTCCCTCCAGCAGATTGCGTCAATCTGTTATCATCAATTAACCATTCTAGGTCACTGGATGCTCAGTACATAGGGAATTCCATTTTTTCCAATAAACATATTCTGATGAACATGTCCTGGCTTTTTTATCATCAAAAACAATTTATTCCCCTAATCATCTTAGATTTAAATACTAAATCCTTTTCCAAATATATACTGCATTCAAGGTCAAGATATCAATTTACAATTTTAGTCATTATGAGCATGTTATGAAGTATTAATTTGTTCTTTTCTCTGTGGAGGAAAGATATCTAATCCAAAGCTTTACATGAAGTTAATAGAGACCACTTTCTTTCATACAAATTTTGAAAGGTTGTGCTTAACAACAATTTGTATTACGATGTAGCTAGTTCTATGGTGCTAGATATAAAAGTGACTTCATGGCTAAGTTTTTTTATTTTTGTTGTTGATTTTTCTTAGTGAATAATTTTTTTTAATAATTCAAAATCAGAACAAAGACGAGTAGACTAAGTTGTTATTGTTGTTGTTGGGTTATTCCTTTGTTTTGTAAGTTGACAAACAACATAAACCCAGATGTTTGAAATTTCCCAGACTTCAACAGTTACTCCAGGTGAATATTCATGACCTGAATTCTTCGAACCTTCTTGCTCCCAATCGGAAACAAAACCAGGATGACTCATAATTTCCTTCTTTCCTATTATTGAAATTCCACTGAAAGATTCACCCTTTAAGAAGTACACTGGAATAATCATATTTTCAGAGCCAAAGGAGTACAGAGATAACACCATCCAGGCTCCAAGCTGACAACATAATACTGAAGAGCAACGTTCGCCACTTTTATGATGCGATCAAGACTTCAAATTACATTTTTTTTCTGTCTTGCCATAGACATAGCAATGGAGACAGACTTACAGGCAGTGAAACTTCACGGCAATCTCATACAAATCTACCAACAGTCCTACACCATCAACATGAACATGTATTTAATAATGAAGGGTCCGTCTTGTGCTGCATACAGTAAAATGATTTGAAATAAAAACAAACTTACTCCAAACAGTATTTACAAACATAAACATTCTTAACGGCTCATGCATGCACTCATCCATGAGCGAGTACCGGTAGACCTACCTGGCAAGAATCCAGCAGATGATTCTTGATTTGACAGGTGAATCTTCACAATATACAAAATTACATAATATTGAAATAGTTCAGTACGGCGGGGTATAAATGGCCGATCTGCACAGTGGTAGAATTTTGAAGAGATTGCAAGTCAACAGGGAGGCATATAATACGAGCTTCTTGGCTTAGAGAACAAAGGTGCTATTGGTTCACTCTCTACAAAGACCTCTCACTTTTTCTTCTCTTTGCTTACAATAGGGATTATCCTAATGACTAGTAAAGGTACTGGTGTCCATCCAGTCCTCTCTACTCCAATGATTCTTATTAACCAAGATACCCTCATAACAAGTTCTGACTCTAAAGGTATGAAGGGGTAACCGATGGTCATGCATGATAAGTCCTATTCATCAAGTCATCTGATATCTATGTATGTAAAAACATTTTTTTTTTTAAAACCTGCTTTCATAACTGTTCGGAGTACAAATCACATATTAGTATTACTAATATGTGATTCGATTAAATCATATATTGGTTAATTCAATATGAACAATTAAACTACAAGTTATAGAACTGGTGAAGATGCAGTGTAGCAAACAGGGTGCGTCATACAATCAATAATTAAAAAATATTAAAATCTGATCTGAGCAGTTAAAGTATCAGAAGTGTCTTGAATATTCAAATTAGATCTCATTTTCTTCAAACACAAACCATGTAGGCCTACGTGAAGATCTACTGAGTACTCCCAAAACATTTGAACAAAACTTTCTAATAATGAAGAAATCACACTTATCTATTTTTCTCTCATTATGGACTCGACATGTTACTTGGTCATTAATTTAACACATTGGCATCTTTAAAACGAGAGGACTCAAAATGTCATGTTTTTTTAATTCTGAGTCCAAAATGGACAATGCAAGTTCCCAGGGTGTATTGTCAACACTCTACCAGAAATTTGTTATCCTTCTGGTTCTCGAACTCAGAGTTAAGTTTGACTTAGATTCTTTGTGAAATACCCCCTGATTCGTGTTAGTGTCAAGTCTTGCCTAAAGACCTTCTCTTGATTTCTTTTAAAGCTCGGTTTCCCTGAAGTGATCTGGTTTAACTGTAAGTAAATTTATATATACTTCTTTCCACAACAAATCAAATTCAAAACATCCCCTCTCTGCTCTCAATTGTCTCGTTTCCAAGCACTCAAGTTTTCTTGATGAATATCCATTTCCCCTACCACCTTCTTCTAAACTTATTAACAATAGCTCTTCATTATAACAGACCTAGCGGTAAATTGAATATCCCTTCTAATTACCCAAAATTTCCTGTAGTGGTGTAACGTAAAGACTGTGTTTGTCAACTGTTAAATACCAGACCAATTTGTGCTCCTAATTCTATGACATCATAGGGGTCATTCGGGGGATTCCCCCTAGACAAACATATCTGTATATAACTTTGCAATAATTCTTGCTGACATACATGTGTATTCCACAGATTTAACAAGAAGGTTCATCCAAAGGATTTAGTAAGGTACAGAGTGACCACAAAATGAGGAACTAGCAACAACAACTAACAAGGAATACCAGTATCTAATATATGAATCTGAATATACATGATATGAAAACAGATTTGATATGGAAATGCAAACAAATATACTTTATTTTATTTTTGCTTTTCTTTTCTTTTTTTTGCATATTTTATTTCTCGCTTCAGTTGTTGCTGCTGTTATCGTCCATAATATCATCATATTCCACGACTGATACAATAACTAAGAAAATTCACCTTGAATTTAACTTTTACATTATCCAAATCCCTTTTAGTGTAAATTGAAACAATTATATGTACAAAATGATATACCAAAATGTTTCTGATTTTTTAAAGAAATCACATAAAAAGCAAAGCATTGATGACCTAATGTCTTCTTTCTGCTGCCTTGTCTCTCAAGAATAATACAAAACTGGAAATGTACCTGTTCGGCAATACAAGTTACTTGGTATACAGAGAGTGATCTACGGTCATGATACAACCCTAACAAGGCAAATGAGATGCAGTAACTTATCAACAGCTGCTGTGAGCAAAACATTTTCTCACCCATTTAATATCATATGCCATTGTTATAGAGACTTTGAAATCAATACTTTAAATTTATACCTTTTCAAAAGCTGCCTTCTGTCCTCAAAATCGTCAATTTTGTATTGGACTGGAATCTATTTTCTGCTAATATTTGACATTCATTTAATGGGCTAATGTAGAGTTAACACATTTCAATTTGTAATAATTATACTAGATCAGTAATTATATTCCTATTATATTGGTTATACTTCATACTTATTTGATTGGAATAATATGGATGCACATACATGTTTCATTATAGGTTCATTCCCCTTCACCCAGGTATGGTGTCACTTAAATAATCATAACTGAAAGAAGGAAACTGGTTTGTTGACATCAGCAGAGATAGATTGAAGCAAGACTAGGCGAGAGACAAGTCATAACCCAGTGCTGTCATCACAGGATATAGTTGTGTAAGCCTAGATAGAAGACTAGCAGTAATCAGGAGCCTCCCAATACTTCATCTACAAATACTTGTTTTCCTGCATCAGGTGAAACCTTACCTGGGCCTTAAACTTTTCTGGCTTTTATTTCCTTAACTCTTTCACGTAAATGAAACTGACAAGTCTTTCCTGAAAGCAAGATTTAACATTTTCTCTCAATTTTCATGAACATGTAATAATCACACCAGACTCACTGGCAAGGTGATTTGGGAAGTATGCTGCATGAACTCTAAACAAATAAATGGTTGCTTTGAAGTGTACCTATTTTGTTTTTAATGAGCCCAATCAAATATTATGGCTCGTAATGTACCTGCCTATATATTACAAATAATTTTAAAAATCTGCAATACACTACAATTTATTTGTAATGCTTGTTAACTTGTCCTGTTACTACTAGATATTTGTTTTTCTCCTTTCTTTCTAAAAGATTTCCCCACATTTGTTTTTGTCAAATGTAACACAATAAATGGAAATGATATCACAAGGGGAAATTTATGCTCCAAGGCTACAAAAGAGGAAAACATCTTTCTTTTCATCAAAATAAAACTAAAGGCATACCCCTAACTGTCTCATCATGACTAATAATAACAGAAAAAGTGTCATTGTATATTTTAATTTCTCGTGTTGCTTTAAGGTTTGAAGGAACCTGTATGCTACTGGTTCAGTTTTTAAATTGTTTAATGTTTTTAAAAAAAAGCAGCATTTTATCAGAAAGTTATTAATTGTCTTAAGCATAAGCATTCAAAAAGAGAAAAGGGTTATTTATATTTCATGTACAAGACTAACAGTCGAAATGTATATTATTATCTGATTTTCTCAATCATTATTAAACTAGTAGAAATTAAATCCACATCACATATGGACTATATTAAAACCATTTCATAAATACGTTTTCCAAAGCATCTAATTTTGATATATCTAGTCCTTTTGATAAATTTATCTTATTCATTTGTATAAGATTTGTTTATGTTATTTTATTTTAAAATACTTAATCCAATCCCAGAAATAAATTATATATAAAATCATTCTTGTTTTCTTTATGAACTTTAGCTAAGTGTATATATATTTCCCTACTGTACTAAAGAGGGTAAACGTAGAGCTCCGTATGTATTGAGTGCATGACAAGTCAAACACTACTTACAGTAGAATCACAAGTGATTAAGATTTCTTTACTAGTTCTTGAAACCAATATAGCATCAATTAAGCGCATTAATGGCCCAGTCTGACACATGATAGTATAGATCATCCTACTTCAATCTATTCCTCGTTTATATCGAGATTTACAACAAACTTTCAACCTCTCACAATCCTTCACTGTATGACTCCGAGGGAGGGAGAATTGTTGCAGAATATAGCACTTTGAGGAGTATTTTTAGCACGAGATGAAGCAGGCCCCTCAAGTTTATATTTATTCATAAGCCCATATACATCCCTTTGCAACACTTAATTCCAAATTTGTACATATTCAATTCACATGACATTTTTGTAAACCATATAAGGACATTTTCAGAAAGTGCAAGGTTTTCATAAATCCCTTTTTCCAGCAAATTCTGGTTTTGAGTGAAGACGTGCTTTTGTTTCGTGTTTATACTTGGAGCTACCTAACAATGCCAGTATTGATGTTCATTTTCTTCTTTTATCGTAAAGAGGTATTTGTGCGAGAGTATCTTATTGGCTATTAATCTTTCACTTGACACTCAATAATTTCTCATTTGTGCACAAGAGTAAAATAGATGTGTAGAACCTTATTTGCATAGTATATCTCATATAAAACTTTATCAAATAATAATAATACATTATAGGGCGCGTTCATGCTTCACTTTTTCTGGCCAAAATCAGGCATCTGTTACGCGTTTAGTTTAAAATACTGTTGCGTTCATGCTTACTTTTGTAGAATCACCGAAAAACGGCGATCACGATCGCCGATCGTAAACTCACAAAAAGATGCGTTTACAATTTGTAAACGCGTTTAAATGGGGTCAATGCACTGACCTCTAGTGGGTCTACGCATGGACCATGGTCTACATAGCATGCGCATTTCAAGGTTGCGAATCCAGCTGCTAGGCCAATTAAGGCCACCAAGGGAGAATTGCCTCGAGAAGTGAGCATGAACAGTACACCGTGGAACTGCGATTACGATGAGCGTTTAGGATGAGCGTTACAAATCACTCATTCTACCTTCAAAATCAAGCATGAATGCGCCCATAGAGCGAAGAAACTATCCATTATCCAACATTGAGTATATATTCTACTGCACTACAAACCTCCTGATAAGCTTAGATTTACAGTTAATTGAAAAGATGTGCTTTCAGTTTTGATTTAAAGATATTCACAGATGGTAATTTCCTGACTTCCTATGGTACCGGTAAGCTATTCCAGAGTTTTGGGGCTGCACAAGCAAATGCTCAATCACCTAGCATTAATTTTGTTTTGATAGATGGGATCTGCAGCAACAAAGTATCTTGGGAACTGCGCAAGTTGCGATGGTATTGATTTTTTGGTTTAAAATTTAACAGTTCTTTGATATAAGTGGAAGCTTGACCAAGAAGTGTACCAATGCCTCACTACATATACCATATATTGTTTACAATTGTCTTAGCAGGGTATATATTTAAAAACCTGAATGGGATTCAGAAGAAAAGCTTGAAAAGAAGCAAGGCATGACATCACAAATACCCACAATTTTGTACAACATAATTGCAAGCATATTATCCTTCTATAAAAACAAATCATGTATTCAGAACCAGGACATTGACTTGTCCTTCTAGATCCAAACAGATGAAATTTCAACCTAAGATTTGGCTTGCTTCAGTGAAATACACATTGCTCTGGAAATTCTCAATTTTTCAGTTATTTTATATTGTTGGATTGAACATGAAAAAAATCACATAGTGTGGGGTTCAAACTCATTTCAGTGGCTCCATTCATGTGATTTAAATGGGGATCAAGGTCAGTCACATGACTTCTTCCAGTCAACTAAGTGGTCAGGTGACTTAAGCTCATGTTCTCTGATTGGATTAGCACCTTTATGTGACTCAAGCTGAGTGAGAAGGACTTCTCCACAATAATCTTTTTGATCCACATGTGGTTTTCTTGCCATTACTCAACATTTAATAGGCGGTCCAGACTATAGGAAATTTAAATGCAATGCATAAATAAAACGTTGTATAAAGAATCATCATATATAGCAAAAGGAGAATTTAAAAGACTTGATAACAACATTGTATGCAGAAATGTTCTGTCAAGAAAATGTATATGACAGTTGGCCAATCATTGGTGTGCATTCACGATAAGCACTGATCAGTAATGTGATTTATAGGATACCAGTATGATGTTTAGACTAGAAGAGGACCCTGACTCTTTATCAAGTTTCCATTTGAAAAAATAACATGATTTCTCATTATTTACCCTATCAAGCACAAAGCGATATTCCTACGTCCCTCATGAGTATGGTATTTTATTAAAGGTATTACAAAGTTTTGGGAAATTTTGAAAAATGGGTGGATAGTGATTCTTTACAATTTTGATATATTTGGATGCCCCTGTGGATGAATTAAAAACACCAGAAATTTTAGCCCCTAAAACATTTCTGCTTTCGAGAAAAATCCATTATAAAGATTTACCGGTGCTCCCGGTAAATGTGGATAAATTTCAAATAGCTCGTACGGTCGTATAATGGTAGCTGCGACCATGAAAATCTCAGAGTATGTAGTTGTGGTATATTATTTCCGAACGAGAATAGCTTATCGGTCGATTTTAGTCAATAAACATTGTTTTATAACTTAATTAATATCTTGACCTTGAGAGGGAGCTATTCAATATAAAGTGTTTATTATTTAAAATTTCATAATTTTAGGG
This sequence comes from Strongylocentrotus droebachiensis, assembly GCA_035222895.1. Taxonomy (NCBI): domain Eukaryota; kingdom Metazoa; phylum Echinodermata; class Echinoidea; order Camarodonta; family Strongylocentrotidae; genus Strongylocentrotus; species Strongylocentrotus droebachiensis. The sequence continues at coordinate 272,041 of JAVYIG010001624.1, forward strand.
TCGATTTCGACCGCGACAACGATCACTGAATATTGTAGGATCGTATATGCTTCCAATATGTTCATTTGAACCAAATTCATGACCCAATACCAAAACTTTGTATTACCTTTAAACCATTTACAGATTTTGTTCACAGTTTTCTTGATTAACAAAATTCTCTATTATGCATGGTGAGGTGTAGACATCATAATGTAAAAGGAGAAAGTGCTTTATTATAGAGGGAATTAGACTGAAGGAAGTCATTGTACCTCAGCCCTCTCAAACATGACGCAGTCAGCTATGATAAGGACTATACAATGGTCTTCCCTGGATATGAATCACGTATATCAGATGTTCACAACGTAGAACTTTCAGACAACAGGTTATGAACTCATCTTCCTAGTGCTCCGTCATTCACATAGATTGTAGTGTATGTTTGGAGCGAGAAAGGTGGTAACTTTGTGTTTGAGTATATAAGTTAAAGCCCTTCTGGCTCCAAACTGATAGTATGTTCATTTATAATGACACATGAGTTTGAATGAATGCTTTCTTAATTAGCTACACATGTTAGTCTCTTGGGGGTTTCTTTTTTTCTTTATCTCTTTGAGTCACATAGAGAAGGCCCCCTCCTCATTGACAATGAATCATCGTTTAGTCTGATACTTGCAGGCAAATGATTATGTAGTACCGATACATTCTTTGAAACAGGTATGCTGTATATTACAAAATATTATATGAGAGACCAATTATTGACAGGAGGGTTCTTTTAAAGGTTTATTAAGATTTGGCATGGTAAACAGCCACGTTTTTCAATAAAAATAAAAATCAAACATTTCAATAAAAGGAAGCTGCACGCAAAAAAGGACCTACGTAGATTTACTCATCTTTGTGTTATAAGATACAGAAGTGTGAAGTGTATCACAAATGTCATAACAAAAAAATTAAACTGCAGTATATTTACCCATCATATCTGATATATGAGGTTTTATTCATCATTATCAAAATCTCACCTCGCTTTAGTCAGGTAATTGAAAAGCGCTATATAGGAAACCAGTATTGATATTATTATCATTATCAATCATCAATAATTACAATCTTAATCAAATCATAGGGAATATAAAACAATGAGTCTTTGCAGGGGCTACCATATTGATTTCTAGATTATATCCGTATGGGTTCAAATCCATTGAATACATCACAATGTTTCCATACCAATAGGTTCAAACACATTTGCAAGGGTTAAAACCTACTCATAGCTTTGGAAAGCCAAAAAATATTGATTGATTCATTGACTTTATAAACATCTCAATAATCATAATTCTTACCGGCAGCTTACCATTGTTTTTATCGAAAGACAAGTATTAAGCAAACAATAGATGAAAAGTAATGTAAAAACCACATTTATCCACAGAACAACATGAACACATCTCTTTCCATTATACTTTTTATACCACGAAACCGGACATGAGCTAACCTCAATTATAATGGTGCTATTTGTTAGCTCCAGTTACGAAATAATATGCATGCATATTGTATTGAATAGAAATGAAACACATGATAATTATTTGGTAAACTTGAGCTCGAACAAGGAATAACTAATGAATGAATGTTACCTGTCAGCTGGACTGCCTTCATCGATTCCAGCTACAAAGATCCCAATATCTCCTTTCCTGGAGCCTTTACCTCCAGCTATCTGGATCCCTAAAGAGCCCTTGTCTTTCACTAGGTGGATCTTCACAACTTCTCGCTTCTGAAAGGAATAGAAATCAAACAAACAATTCATTGCTTTTCATTTCAACTGGTTGTCTCAGCTTTAGACTTCAACTATTAAACAGAAATCCAACCTTGATAGCAAAATACTCTTGAGAAAAGCAGAAAAATCAGAGAAGACTGGTGAAAGTTGTAAATGAAATCTGACAAAAGAATGGAAAGATATGAATTTGTTATAGTTGAAATCACTAAATATGGGCTTTTCAAATTGGCTGAATCTCTAATGTCTCTGTGATGTAGTGGAGGACAACTTTCCTATTTGTTACAACACACACATTTACTTACTTTCAATTTTTCAAAAATGTATGACTCAGGAGGATCTTTTCTCTTTACAGGACCTACAATAATATACTATTGTTAATATATTTTGAGTAGTGGCCCCAAAGGAGAGGGTCCTTTCTTTACACAGCAAATGGGAGAGTTATCTAAGACTACGTCTCAATCCGTAGACCAAACTGCCAACTTGATATTCACATACACTTAGTGATCACATTTTGAAACACTCATAACCTTCTAAACATTGGTCTGATTTATTTTAAACTTTCCCCAATCTGTTCATCTAATATTTCAGCTTTCATAAAAATGAACTTATCACATGGATAAGATTGCTCTTTAACAACAAAACAACATACACATGGTAAACTTCAACTGCTGAGCATGAATAAACAGTTTTTGTTGTTGCCACAATATACTTCAAGAAATATTTTGACAATTTATGTGATCAAAACCATTCAGAACATTCTGATTACAATTGTGACCACTGATTACAAATCAAATATGCATGCACATATTTTATTGACTATACATGCATAAAGTTGACATTAAACTTAAATAAATAATTTTTACAAATATAACTTTGTACATGAGTGTCAATCTTTCATTAGTAAAATAAATATAATCTATAAATCCAAATAACCTAATGAGAGCAAATACTTGTGCCGCTGGATGCTTTAATACTTCTTACGCATAAAACAAATGTTTTATGATAAATCAATGACATTGAACAAGAAAAGAATGAAACTTACATGTAAATCACATAACCTTACAGATTTTCCCGAGCAATATTTGTATGGTCTACGTAACTTATCCATGGTAGAAACTGCAAAGTGCACCACTAACAACCACATTAAACCGTGCTCCTGTGTGATATCATTCCAGTGAAGGGGGATACAGCTTGCAATCCATAATCACATACAATGAAATAATCCTTACGACCGATCATATTCCACATCAGGCATAGGAACACTTGTAATCTCTTTCAAGACCCTGATGGTATTGTTAGGTCCATACTTGAAGTATTGCGTACATATACCACAGAGAGTGAACATGTAGCTCTACAGCAGAGGAACAACACCTGCTATACACCATTTAGTCATTAATTTTGTCAGAGAACAAAACTATCAAATGATCATCACAATCACGGTACCCCTGCACTGAATATTGTGGCAACTTTATGGCAGGCTAACTTATATGTATTTCAACGAAACACACATAATCACATCAATACCCACAAAGCCTTTTTTATGGAGGAAAAAAATCACGTTACTCAATTAAATCTAGTAAAGCTGAAGAAAGACTACATCAAACAATGACCGTCGGCCTTGAGATCTGTGACTGGCTACACTCCTACATACTCTCACAGATGGTACTGGATTAGGACTGTCTGCTTTCACACAGGTGTGAGTATCTCTTCATTTCAAAGTGTGAATCTAGAGGGGCATTCACACTACAAGAAACCTAAATTTACACAAAATTTGTATTTAAACAAATTGTCAAGAATCATCCTACACTTAAGATAGCAATGTTTCATTTAAAGGAACATTAAACAACATTTATGTGTAACTTTGGTGAGGTATGTGCAGTGCTGCATCTTGGACATAGTTAAAGGGCAATCCAATCTTTGTAATAACTCATTTGTAAGAAATCAGAAAAATTAGAGAAACAGAATGGTGAAATGAGTCTGACCGACAATGAGAATTATGCATGTTAGAAATAAGAGATCACTAAATCTATGCGAATCTCAGATTGGCAATCTGATCCGCAGATTGTGATGTACTAAAGGTATTGCATAGCTATACATTGAAGTTTGCTGGTCTGAATGAGAAGTCTGTTACAAGCTCCCAGGCCAGAATCATTGATTGCATCAAGTCGGGGGTGAATTACTCATTTCAAGAGAGTCCAAGTTGTCCCTCTGACAAATCTTTGACATTTTTAGGTCAGGATCTACATTTTATGATATTTCTATTTTCTAGACTCCTGGGAACTGTGTTAGGTCCCCTCTATGTCCTTGGTATAAACCAGAAACAGTATTGTTTGGGAGATCTCCATGCCTGCAATGGGGTACCAAAGGCAAGTGACCCTCTGATATTCATAATGACCAAGAAGCCTGACAGAACACAGGTACTCCTTGAAAATCTGTGTTGACTGAAAATGAAATGATTTCTAATTAGTTTTGTTAAAACTAATTACAAATCATTTACTTTTCAGTCAACAAATATTTTCAATGGGTTCCTTCCTGTGTAATGTCAGGCTTATTTAGTTGATAGGTTTAACGAATATTTCACCAAAACATACATCAGACAGGGGGGCACCTACAAACCTTTTTTGTTCTTACACTGAGAAACAGTTGGTATATTCTGTTTGGTTAATTATCTCAGAATGTAGAGAATGAACATACTAACAAAACTGATACCATGGTATATTTGCCAATGCTGACTTTATACACAAACAACCCTACACTGCGTATGTTAGCCAATAAGCATAAGAAATGATCTAATTTTGGGTTTCCAGACTAGTTTACATAAACATGTACATGGACATAGTGTAGGCCTTGTCATGAAACTGTTCACTTTCATCCGCCACTTTCATGAATTGGTAGTGAGACGGCTAATTGCTTGACTCAGAGACCATGCACTGTTTCTAAGTCCAAATTAGGATCTTGAAAGACCCTTGAAACTCTTAAAGCCCCACTGTACTACTTATAGCTACTTGTGCCCTCCATTCAGCCAACAATGCCGAAGCGGTATCGTTGATCCCCCATTGTGCCCTTTTTCTTATGTTAATTGAGAGCTGATTTGATGAGATAACCACCTGCCAGTGACCACTCAGGGAGGTGTAATCCCTCCTGGCCAAACTAGTGCAGATAGGCTTTACAACAGGTTCATGCATGAGCAGTAATCTGATCAAGATATGAACCTACTTCTTTGTGTCTATAAGGATGACTGCTGCATGGCCACCTATATCTTGATTGAAGATTTTGCCAGCATAACATCACTTCAAAATAGATAGTGAGCCTGATAATAGTTAGGTTCACAGAAAAGTCCATCAAGTCGTGGTTTTAAACTTTGAAGTTGTCTTGTAGTGAGGGACGGAGCAGGCACTCATAGCAACTAAACTTTAACTTTACTCAAAGTTATAAACCACAAGTGATCTTTAGGTTAGCGTGATAACTCCGAGAGTCCTCACTCAAAGTTATGTGCGAACACAATATACTTCAAGGTTACGCCAGCTTGTATTTTAAATGAATGCTTTCCTCCAGGCTTGTAGCTTAAAACTTTGAATGCTTGTTGTTAGAGTCTCGTGTGAACCCTCATCTTTATAAGTGAATCGTGGATTAAAACCTTGAGGATTCATAAACTTTGAGTTTTAAACTATGATGGTGCCATAAAAACATTGCCTGTAGGTAAACTTAAACCGATGTTATTGAATGTTATATTACAGGGCTCATCTTTAATATGAACAGTTGGGATTAATCGCAACTATGTACACAAGAGATTGACTACTCTTTATAAGACAGGGCCCAGGTTACCAAGTCCTTACAGTTTCCAATTAGCATAGAGAGCTTTCTACAAAATAAAATCACTTTATCTACTCTATATCGTCCTTGTTTTCACGAAGTGACGGTAGTGAGGAAAATCATAGCGCAAAGTGAATGCAATTTTTTTTCACTACCGTCACTTCGTGAAAACAGCGACGATATGTATACATGGAAATCAAATGCATCATAAAATGCACTTTCCTATAAAATTATTACTACCTGTAACTACATTTTTCAGTTTTAATATTACATGTACTTCAATATGTTAATGCAATACACATAAGCCACCAGATAATATACCATTCTGCAAATTGAATTTACTGTAGCTAAAAACAACTCTAATTGTACTCACAAACATGCATTCCCTCAGTTGAGTTTATCACACTCTATTTGACTAATGGAAACTCAATCTAATGAAACTAGGCTACTATCAATATAATGATCGCTTACAAGGGAAAGAAAATTATTTCCCTCTACCTTTACAGACACCATACCCCCTAGAACAGGCAAGTAGATGCGATATATGATAACCATATTGACCCAGATAGGCACCTGTTGATAACCAGTAGACCTTAACACCCACGGATAGTTTGGTCGGCAGGTCTTTACACCGTATGAATCACAGGGGTTCTAGATTAAAATCATACCTGATCCAAATCTGATCAGTGCCATTTATGAGGAGCTGATGCAAGTAGGCCTCTTTTTATAAAGATAATTCACAGACAGATACAATCAGTTTACTGAAAAAAAAGCATTCAGTCAATATCGTTAGATTTGGTTTTCCCCTTGCTCTTTTCACATTTGTTCTTCTTCAAAAGCAAAGTCTCTATTGCATTTCCTGTTTTTCTTGGTTTGGAGCCTTAACAAAAATGCTTTCTTCTTCAACCAATGTTTGTGATCGATTTTCAGGATATGAAATTGAATTGACTGAATACAGATAGATGCACATGATGCTATCAGGATGGCTGGTTTAAAGTTCAATGATATATTATTTGTCAATAGAAATGAAAGTATCTATACCCTGTAGCTACATACTCATCATATATTAACAATAACCAACATAACTATATCTATATCTAAATCCATTTATTCCTTATGTGGAGTACAGCTCATGTTTTTAACATGTACTATAGCTGATCAGACTACACATTTTTAAGAAAGTAATGTGTCACTTGAGATTCAATTTCTTCATTTCATGAAACTTCTGCAACTGTTTAATTCTCACAAAATTTGCCGACAATTCATGTATGTAAATTGTTTTGTACAGAAGTGAACAGCTATTGAAGAGGACAAGATTAGCAACGGGATGCATTTCTCTACTGTTGCATATTTCATTTTCCTGATGAGATAGATTAGTGAAGTAGCCTTTTGACAAAAGGAAGTTTGAATCATTTCTGAAATGTGGCTTTCATGTAATTATGCACGACAAGACATGAGGCCAGAATAGGAAGAGATTAGAATATGACTTTTGAGTAACTCTCTCATCAATGGAGTATAATGGTTGACGTTTCTCAGGGTTAGTAATACCATATGATGTAAGGTGTGTATTTGATAGTTTCTAACAATGAGCCAAACGCGACTCATTCATGTCGTGATGCTGTTATCCAAAGTACATGTATGTTGTTGGTATTAACTCATGTAACTCCTTGCACAAATATTTGAAAGACACCTACCCATGCTCAGTATTCAAAGATACCATTAACAGAACTATACATTTCCCTTTTGGTTTGTAACCACTCTTTTATGCTTTAACTCTTTAAATCCAATATCAAGATATTTAATGTACGAGGAAGTAAAGCAAGCAACTTTTTTAATTTAAAAAAAAAATCAATGCTTATTCTATTAATGTAGCATTTAAGTAAGTTTAAAGGTACAATTTGTACAAATATTGTGCTATTTTGTAGTGAAAAGGGGTATCAGTGAATAACAATTCACAAAGAAAATGAACAAGATTAATATTTCTAGAATTACCAAGTAGATCTTACAAAACAGTGTACCCAATGTATGCTACATAGACTTATTGATGTGTATTCAAACATAGGCCTCCAAATATCAGATAAAACAGTTGTAATTGATATCTAGTTTTGATTGGTGATTAAATAAGTTTGTATTGCATTTTATTGCCTTAAAACAGGTGTTAAAACTTCCAATCATGTAATTAAGCCTTCACTTAAATTTGACTTATTAGTCTCATTCATGGTTTTGGTTTTGATTATTACTAATCTATAATTATATGTACATTTATATACTAAGATTAAATTCAATTGAAACCTCGCTAGTGTGACAAGAATCAACAATGATGAAAGAAACTGAAATATAGATTAAAAAATAGGGAATATTATTTTCTTAACATGCCAGAACAATGAAAGTTGAGAGAGAAGATTCATCACTACTACACATAGTCAGCATTATGTATTTTTCTGACATTACCAACATACCATCAATGCAGCTTTAAAAAAAAGAGGCCTTTCAAATGTTTCAAATAAGTGATTTTGACGCTGTTGATCATTTAAAAGCCAATCTACCTATTTATGAAATAAGAGACCCAGCAAATGAACAAGATAATTAATCTCCATCAAATTTAACCACAAATCTTTCAAGATCCTTTGTGATTTAAATGTCACAAGTTGTTATACATCTTTCTTTGATGATTTCAATCATCATGTGAATAACTGTCACAAAATTAGGTACCATTTTGTATCCCCCTACTAAAATTAGGCTAGCCAGGGATGAGCAAAGTATAATGTTAATGATATCATGTTGACATCCATTTCAGGAATGATTTCAAAATGAAGGAAACCCAGCAAATCTTGGTTTAGCGCTCTCAAGAGGACACCATAGTGCTTAACTTCAAACAGAAGGACTAACCTAATTATCTTATCCTTGACTGAAACTATATGCTAAATTTTGTTAGCTTTTGTGAAAACCTACCCTTTTCTTGAGGTCAGGCAGCATTTTGGATAGTATGGAGTCACTCCTAGCTACAGTGATAGGGTTGGGTGTCTCACTGGTTCTTACATGCTTAGTAGCAGGTACCTCCTCCTCTGTATGTTGATCCCTTGTCTCTTTCCTTGGTGGTGGTGGAGCCCTTCGTTTCACTGATCCACTCTTAGATCTCCTAATCTCCCTACTCCCTTCCTTGACCAGCTGGCCACCCCTGGCCCTGGAGCCTAGGTTGGGTAGGGTTGCAGTTGACCCTGCTGAGTTCATCATGGAAGACTTGTTTCTGTTTGAGTCTGCTGGACCCCCTCATTGTATCTGCCCGCCCATTAGCAGTATCTGGCATCAACGTGGAAGTACTAGTCGAAGCAGATGATGACGATGATAGGGATGTTGAAAGAGGGGATGGGGATGCCCCTGATAGAGAGGGGGCCCCAACGTTCTTGGGTTTCCGAGGAGGTGGGGGTGCCCTCCTTTTTGTTTTTCTCAAGACGCTGATGCATAAATTAGATCCTGTCCGAAGGGCACTATCCAGCAGAGCTCTGTGGATAGAAACAAAAATGGACAGATTTTAGTAACAACTTATTTGTAGCAGAATAACTTATGGTTTTCCTAGTCAAAAAGAAACTGTAATGACGATGATACAAGGATCGCGTAAAAGGATATAAATTACCAATAGAATACAGCTGAAAATATTTTCTGCTAAAGAGCCAGGAGGTCATATGAGTTAAAGTCCTTCTGCTTCTTAGTATATCTGGTTCTCAGAAGCACATCCAAAATAACATACTATAAGTTCACACAAGTTGAAATACTCCTTGATAACGATAAGCACTTTCACAATAAAAACAATCCAGGGGGGGGGGGGATGAAGATTAAAAAAACACTATCCCCTCACTGCATCATGAACACTGATAATCAGACAACACTTCACTAAATCATGTAAAATAATCCAAGATATATCCAGAGTTGGTAATTAGAGAATAACTGAAGTTAAACAATATTTGTTGTCTGTAATCACTCCAACAAAAGAACAGCATTCTCATAATCCACTTCCAAAATATGTGATCTCATTCATTGTATTTTTATCCGTTTGGAAAATACACATCAAATTTTAGTATAAGATTTGGAATCTAAACCATAAAAATCGATGATCCACACACCATCACATGTAAAACCCCATGAAAACAAGAAAACATTTAAACGCACACACTTACATGTCATTCCTAGACCATGTTCAAAACCAACTATGTCATCACTGGATCTGAACAAATGGTTATAAAGTGAAAGTATACCACTCATAAACAGATAAAGTCTTAACCCTTTCACTCTGCAGCTGAGGTTATCTTGTCAGGGTATATGTGTAATAGCTCTCTCAATGACTGAATGGCTTAAGAAGGGAGCTTGACTTTGGCCCTGTGCGGCTAGGTAGCTTTTGCTGTTATGTGCATTATAGGCTCCACCAAGGGAAAGACACACTTTCCTCTTGGAAACCTACTCAGGAAACTCTGATAAATATCTAAACGCTGGAAGGAGTGTTACATAATATTTCTTCTTTACTATAAAATCTCAATTTGAGATTAAATACAAAGTGAACAGTTTATCAATAAAGAGAGAAAGGGATACTTGAGAACTGTTTATCTGCACAACTAGATTTACTTCACAGTACCAAGTACAATGCATCCATTTGTTTGTCTCGTGGCTAAATCTGTTCAGCCTCTTAAAAATTGTTCAAATTGGCAACTTTACGTGGCCTCGCTCATGTTTGGACATGGCTTCCACTCAAACTGGACTTCCTGTCTAGGCTTTTGTTTCTCACAGAAGGTCAGTTGGCGCTCTGCAGAATTATTAATAACCTTTTGTCACTTTGGGGGGGGGGGGGGAAGGGAGGTTCAAAATAAAAAGTTGAATAGATACAACAATGAATTCAACTTGGAAGTACATATAATTCAGCATTTTGCCTATCATCTTAATTACTTTTTGCTGCACTAGACTAGACTGCACTGTTTGACTTATTACAGACAGGCACATGGTACGCAAATACTGAAGCTACTCAAAGGAATGAACTTGGATTTGTCCTTGACCTGTGAATTCTTAAATTGCCTAGTCACTTTCTCTTTTACTAGCTGGACTTTCACTTTCAGCATATAACATTTGATAGAATATACACCCCCCCCCCCCATAAAAAAAAAATACATATATATAAAAAATTCTCCCGAACACATAAACTAAAATAAACATAAATAAACTTTTGAGTGAGGAAATCATTCCTGTCAAAAAAGAACATATGTTCATGTAGTCATCAAAAATATTTCTTTAAAAAGTGCTACTGGTCATCTTGTTAAATAAATGAGTCATATACTGTATGTACAGGCCGATTTGTCAACTATTCTTTATTTTCTTCTACAGATATGGTGCCAAGAAAAGACTGCTTCTTCAGATTCCTCTTTCACTGTTTTCATCTGCATTGTATAATCCTCAATTGTTGCATTGTCTGTAATGAGCTATAAATACTTCTATGACAGAATTCAAATTTTGATCTAAGGAAGTATAAGATTAGAAGCTCTTGAAGACATTTGATTGTCTTTCTTGCACAGATAAAAAATAATCCTCAATGTCTAAGAAGACTGTCTATTATTTAAGGTACTGTGTCATAGACAGACACAAAGGAGGTCATATCAGAGGTAGATATGAATGAATAATTACAGAAGAATATTATATATAATAACAATAACATTAGTAGTAGTCTTCTTGTATAGCGCTCATGCCTGTCAAACTTGACACTCCTGGCTGGCATTCCAAAATTATTACACCGGCTTTAGCATGGCTGTCATATATGGCCCTTAGGCATTTCAAGGTACCAATTTACCTCATCTGGGTCGAGTGTGGCAAAGGTGGATAAATGTCTTGCCAAAGGACATTAGTGCTGCAGCGGGACCGCAAACCATGTGATCCACAGTCTCAAAAAAATTATGAAAATTCTAAAATCTTGTATGTTCAATGGTAGCTTTGACATTATGATGTGCATACAAGTTCAGCTAGAGCCTCATAAAAAGATCATTATTCCCATATGTTGTATATAACAGTATCATCTGAAAACGGGAAAACATTTTCATGTAGATTTGTGTTTCGAAACCCTATCAAAATTTTGAAGTTTGCTTTGAATGGATGAAGTAGAGCAGCAGAATAATCATCTTCTTTGGATTACATAGGCCTCACTGTGAATGACATCTACAACAAGAAGCTCAGTCAAGGTGATTTGCAGCTATTGATCCTAAATGTAAATGTTATTAAATTCAAGGATATTTCTAATGTTTGATCCTCAATGTAAAAGTTTAGTCAAGGAGATGTGTAACATTTGATCCCTGATGTTAGGCTTGATAGTCTGATCAAATGTGAAGGTTCCTCAGAGCATACTGCCAATTTACAGTTCTTTGTCATCACCACAGAGGGAAACTTGATGCCCCTCAATATCAATGTTTGATTGGATAACAGCCATGGACACATCTTGTAGTATGAATAAAGGGTGCTCAAAGACAAGATAAAGATATCTCAATTCAAATGTAGAATAGCACCTACTGAGTTTGCGATAAGTATTCAAACAAACTATTTTGTCTCTAAAACCCTGTCTTAACTGGAAAATAAAGTTGCGGGGTCGTCCGGACGTTGTCCGGATGACAATCACCCTCTTCCAGTTAAGACGCGTCAATCGGGGGTTACGTCCGGACAATATCGAGGTAAATCTCACCCTAGTCGGGCCAGGGTAAGATCGAGGTGACATCCTAATAAACGGCCTATTAAGACGCGCGCGGAACTCTACCCTGGTAAATGACGTCATCGCCGTGAAAAAATGTATACATGTACACAGCGCGTGCCAGCTAATCGCGATGGGGGAGGTGCGGTTGTTATGGTAACCTACCCGGATGAGGTTTTTGCAGATGGCTGATTAAGACGGTGTCCAAAAGCTCACCCCGTGTTTTACGATCAGACCCTCCACTGTTTCTCATCCACATGTCGCTCGGGTGAGATCGAAAAAGTTCTATTAAGACGGGGCTTGAGGTTCTCCCTGAGCATGCTTCCCCAAAGACACACATCCAGGGTTTGAGCTGAATAAAATCATCCTCGTTCACAAGATTGTTAGTACAAAATGGAATGAAATGATGGTTCAAAAGAATCCTGGGTACTCATTGTCAATAGATCAAATGCAGTTTGATTGGTCTCTTTGAATTAGGTGTTAAGATGCAGTCAATTTCCCAAATTAATTAATCCCTAACTTAAATCTTGGACTAAACACAATATCACTATGAACATGACAGACAAAGAAAGCGGACAAAATATACAGTTCCTCAGGTAGACAAAGGAACATCCCTTCACTGCTATTATGTAAAAAGGTGAATATGCATGTGACACCTGTTCTACACATGTTTACATAATAGCAGTGAAGGGATGTTCCTTTGTCTAACTGAGGAACTGTATATTTTGTCCGCTTTCTTTGTCAGTCATGTTCATAGTGTATCTAACCGTAACCCTGAACCTCACCCGAAACCAAATTGCAATCCTTACCTAAACCAGACATCTTTGATGGCCTAAAGCCTTGAGCATATTGTCTCTAGTGCAAATGTCATGAATTGACTAGGGTCTACTCCAATTTGGTATTTATGTTTGGTCTTCATGGGGCATTCCCTTCAGGGTGGACTTGTAAAAACAGTGAGACATTAGACAGCTCTGGGCAAGAGATGGGCGTTTGTCTGTTGCCCTGGAAACTGTTTTGAGGAAGGGTAAATGGAGTGTTTGCTTTGAAACTGCGGAAGGCAGACAACACCCTCCATGGAACTGTCACTGAGATGTCTGGTACATGGCGTCATGAGAGAGGGAGGGGGAAGGGGTTGATGGAAAACACTTTTGAAGACCATGTTAACAGTCTGGCATGTTGTTGCTGTACAATGCCGTCCGTCCGTTGTGACTGGAGCTCAGCTCAAGTCTTCAGCAATTCTGAGTTATTTTGGGGTAAATTAGAAGGCTGACAGAAATACAGCAAAAATACCAACATGAGGCGAATGTAGCTCTATCTTTTGATTGATAAGAAATGTTAATCCTTTAATCCATACAAAACTGAAGAGATTTTGTGATCTAAAGTCAGATAATTTATCCATATCAAATAAAGAAAGATTGTTTCAAAACAAAATGTGCACAACATAAAAGAAACATGTTATGACACTGCCTTCCTTTTAATGACAAAATGACTTACCGATAATCTGAAATAGACCGCTTTGATCCTTGCTTTGCCATAACTGATGAGAGATAATGAGTTCCTAATTCAATTCACTCAAAAGACATGTCTCATCTCCAAAACAAGTACTGGCAAAAACGCATTTGAAAGAAACACTGATTTTCTGATGTCTTTTGAGCAAGATGACAAACAAAAGACTTTCACTACCCAGATAATGATAGTCATTGCTTTCAGTAAAGAGAGCTTTCAATGGAAAGATTAGCAAGCTAAAACACCATTTATGCTATAATACTTGTTGGCAATCTACATTGCTCTTCTTCATGTGCCTACATCACACTCAAGATAAGGGCAAGTACACTTTATATCCACACATAAAGTTATTTCCAGATAGAAAAGTAGAATATCACTCCACAGCAGAGGCATAGAAATCGTTCATCCACATTAATCCGCTTGAAAGAAGAAGCTCCAAGCTCTTAAAATGACATGAATCCATTCTCCTTAAGAAAGCTGGATCATTCCGAGCTGAATGTGTTACTGAGTATCGGTGAAAGATTGCAGACTCTCTCAACTCAGATACCTTATCGTGACCACATACGTTTGCTATTGAGACAGGTACTTCCCTAGATTCTATTCTTCCGTCTGAACACCGGGGAGAGAAAGAGCGCACAGTCTCTGCTAGGTAGAACACAAACTGATCTCCATTATTGTTTTCATTTTGACGTGATGAGAGTTCATCAAGGGTGCTAGCTAATAATCCATATTCCTTTAATACTCATCCATCATCACTGTGCGTCATTACCTTCAGAATTGTAATGTCATTTGCATGTGACTGTACCGGGCTCTCGATCACAGCCCCAAACTTTTGTCAAATTACTCTCCAATCTGACAGATAAAACATACCATTATTAACTTTTTTCCAAGCTCCTCCCGGAATCCGCTCAATGTGAAGCTTATTACTTTCTTTTATCATTTGTTGTATCTCTATAGCGTCACTCAAAAACTTTCTATTTTAATATAAGTCAATGTTTTCAGGATATCAACTCCAAAAGATTACACACCCTTTCTCAAGAACTTCTAATAAACTTTTAAACTTCCATAAAAATGAGATCTCAATGTGTAAGGACCCTAAATGTAGATCAATACCTCCATATTACTTGCTCTTATCTTATGAAAAGAAAGAATCATTGTACACTGATAAAAACTCTATAACAAAATAGGAGAACTTATCAGAATGCCTTATTTGGCATTGACAAAGGCCACATGCACTTTAAAGCAATGAGACTTGTGATATCCTACATCTGACATATACGCCTGTCTTTCTCCTCACCATAGAGACAGGTAGAGGAATCACAAATTGTGCTGAATTTCGCTTCGTTACTTCATCACCTGCAAAAATGCTAAATCCATAAATTTGGACGGTCCCGTGTCTGCCCATGCACTTCTAATCCTTCATCTTCATGACCTTCTGCGTTAATTCTGTGCTGACAGAAGAACTTTCGGCAAAGCAGGTAAAATCTACACTGTTCTGCCTGTAATCTGTTTATCGCATCACACAACTATCATCCCAGGTTCTGGTGTGCTAATCAAGGGTGTCGAATTAGGTCTTCCAGGTGATGCCATCATCAGCAAAGTAGGTGGTTTCACAAGATTTTATCACAAAAAGAGACCAGCATGACCGATTTGAGTGCTGAGAATTATGATTAAAATCTCCTATAAATACAATATCCTCACAGTAAAAACTGGATGTATACCACAAAGAGCAAGGTAACTGTGAACAATTTCAAGGGTATCATTATTGTTCTTGCATGTGCTGGCTTCCTTCAGGGCTGAGTAGCTGTAAATGGAAGAGATAATCCTTTCTAGGTAATTACCAAGTATGTTTTGTAGAGATAATGTATGAGCTAGTCCAATTTGAATTTAACTCAACTAAATTAGAGTCTCAGTAGAGAAATCAAGAGTATTCTCCAAAGTCTATTGAACTCCCATCACAAGATGTTCTATCCTTCCAAAAACACAATCTCGATACCAAGCAGACTTTCAAGCCATCTTTATTTCACAAGAGTGACTTGCAATTGCATACATGTTCCAATCAAGAACAATAACGTTGAGTAAGATGAACATGCGATGAGAGTATGTGAGAGATAGAGAAGACAAGTCCTAGCTCACCCCTCGTCCTCACCCCTTTCTCGTCTTCAACCCTCGTCCTCACCCCTCGTCATCCTCCAGCGAGATGGATCTTGCCCAGTCATCTAGACTGATGAAGGGCGGTGGGGGCATTTCTGCAGTATCACGGTGATTCCTTGGACAGGCTTTGGCCATAGGGACTAACATTTCAATTGAGGCTGATCAGAGTCCTGGACTAAATGGCTACATCACCACACTTGAGATCAAATGAAAGGTGGATGCATGGATGCAAGCTTTTAACTCTAGTTACATATATATGTAGTACACAACTGAAGAAACATGACATGCAGACCATCAAGTCTTTGTAACAACTTTATCCCAAACTTTACAAAGTTAGATGGTGGGTGAAAAATTCTTTAAGATAACAAATAAAACTTCAAACACTGAGGAATGGGTTGATTTATATTTTTCTTTACAAAAAGTGTATCGAGGTGAAAAATGTACATGTATACACCGATACGGGCGAATTTTCATGGATGTGAGCCCTCTACGTTTATCATTACACGCTGGGGGGCTTCTATCAGCTTGCGCTTTCATCTTGCATGCAACGATCATTGCTTTCTCACAGACAAACCACTTATTATTCCTTGTCGCTTTCGGACATTTCAACTTCATTTTGTCTAAATTTATTTCATTTACGATGGATGAATGGGTAGATGATGTCCGTCATTGGCGAGTTTTGCGTTCGTTTTCGGCAATCGAAGTTTGGGAGACGCCGTTGTAACAGTGTCCCACATATTCATTATCGTGTATGTTAACATGCAGATGATTTTATTGAATTGAAGAGAGTGAGAGACGGAATGATTTAGAGTTAGAATATAAATAATTCAAGGAATTTTAGCTAGCTGGAGCAGAGTTGTGAGTTCGATCTTACGGTACGGAGGCACTCTCACCACACCGCCAGTAGATGCGGGCCTAAGTACGAACGAGCTCTCGCTCATTCAACTTTCCCATTCAGGTGCTATCCAGAAGCCCCCCAGCTGCCCCCCAACTGTAGCGCCACTTACGGCGGCTTGCGTGGAAGGTCGCCCAAAGTGTATTTGTGTATATACATCTACCACATGAAAACGATTATCATTTAAATGAAACCTTCATTTTCAGAGACAGCCAGAAAATAAACATACCAAAACAAGGTTTTTCCTCAGTCAGTCGAGGCTAAAGATATATATCTCAACATGTATGGATCATGTATTGAAACACTTTGATGCCTCTTGCTAATCAAACCAATCACTACACCTACACCTGCTAATCAAACCAATCACTACACCTACATGTACATGTATTAAAAATGCACCTGTACAATATAATGTACATGTACATTGAATTACAATGCTGGAAATATAATTAGACATCTATTTTGATAGTGCTTCATATAAATGATTACCATAGCACCTGCGACAGGTAATGGCAAAAATGAAATAATTTCTGTTTATTATGCAAGCAGTGATTATATCATAACGAGAAAAACATGTGAAAGAATGCATTATAAACTTCAGCCAATCTCATCCTACAATTTTCTTCATTGCAAACTAGAGCTTTTTTCTTATTTTGTATTTTCATTTCATTTCTCCTTGGTTCCTTCTTGAATGATGTAGATGCCAATTCATAATGGAAATGTTTATTTGAGATGGTACAGTGTAATATACAAAATTCTTCCAATCAAACATTAAATTTGAAAGCCTTAATCATCCAAAATATATTTAAAATACATGAACACAGATGTGTTTAGTAATTTCTTGTTGCATTTATTGAAATATTTATTATAAAAACACTTTCCCTTTAAAGTTTTTTTTGTAATTGTTAGATTTAAAATTAGATTATAATGTGTATGAAATACAGCCTGTCTGTAAAGCAATTCTCTAATGATGTAAAAAAATACTTTTTTAAAGAGTAAATTAGTGAAAAGACATTTTTTGCACATCTACTTGGATATATTTTCTGGAGTTTCCTTGGATTTCAAGTTTTTATTTCAACATAACTTATGCAAATCTTATTTAAATTTGTTAATGTAATTACGGAGAGATAGCTTTTAGCTCACTCGCATGCCCAAGGAATGACTCTCACTCTAGCTACGATGCAGGTATCTCTCTTTAAGCGGATTAAGAAGAAGCGAGACTGACAGCTCTCCAGTTCGTCATGTCTTCCACTTCCCTCCCGGGATTTCCAAACCCTAATTGTGAAAAATCTGTAATGTCAAGTGATTCTCCATCTGCCTTGGATAGTACATTCATGAATCAAACGGATTGTAATCTTATGATGTATTGTCTTCTCAACCCAGCCACTCGCAGCCTATGGAAGCTTCCTTTGATCTCTGACTCACCATGCGATTATATGATTGAATGTTTAAAAAATGTCGTGCATGTTTTCTACATATATGTTAGAAACATGGAACTGTAAATTATACGAACAGGAACTTTTTGGTTAATCGCATCCTATTCAGACTGGGACCCCAAGGGGGAGGTGGGGGGGGGGGGGGGAGAGGAGCTAAAATAAAGACACATTCTGCATTGTCTCTTCCTCCAATATCTGAAATGACTGGTTGCAAAAACTTTGTATCAATAATTATAAAACTTAATAGGATGTGGGAACTTTAGCCACTAAACTAAAATAAAAAAACTACCAACTAATTTATTCTTCACAAGCTGGTTAGAAATGGAGTGCACTTTAATGAATAAATTTTAAGTAAAATCACAATCAAAAAAAGAAAAGAAGAATCTCTCTATATAGTCTCTAGTAATAAGAATTGGAACCATGGGCTATATTTTGCCTGGGCTTTCACCGTGCTCCCAACTGCACTAAAGGCACAATTCGTGAAATTACAGACACATTGTAATCACTTTAAAGTCCTTTCAAAATCACTCAATATAATCCTTCTAACTTTAACTTTCATATTCCTAATGACTTGCAACTATTGAAGCAAAAATAACATGACTTTAGTAATGCAAGTTGTTGATAAAGACTACATGAGGTTGTCTGACCAGAGAACTGACGGAGAACTTGCTTCAAATCTTACAGACTATTTACTGAAAGCATCATCATATATATATTGGGCTGCGTGTTGAATTGATAGGAACTACATGTACAATCTTAGTTTCCTTATACTGCATTTCTTTGCTTATATTTACATTTCAATTTATCTTTTATTAAATTTGTTATACAGAATTACAGATCATTTACGTGTAGTCTTAAAAGGTCAGTGTAAATTTGTCTTGATTCCAGGGAAGTTATCTATTCTGTCACTTCACCAGAAAACAAAACTACCAGACTACATTGGTCAAAGTCCTACCAAAAACATAGTCTGCAGGCACAGACTCTAATTTGACACTTTACCATAATTCCTAAAGCCTTGAGCAGAGCCTAGCTCTGTAGGTCTCTGCCTTGTACAGATCAGCTTACATAAGTACAGAGCCTATATATGCAGTCTGCTGTCAGCCTAGTTTCAAAGTGCAGACACTGATATAAATGCAAACGAAGGACAAGGGTTTGTGCAGGCCTGCAAACTAGCGAAAGGATATTGGGCGGTGGCCAGGTATGCTCAACAGACATCTCTAATAATCTCTGCTGTCCAGGATAAAGTTTCTTGAGCATGTCTACAGCTTCTTCTCTCAACGCCTGGAGAAGGGAACAGGATATGGAGAGAAATGGTCCGAAGAGGAGATGGATGCCGATGGAATGAAAGACGAGGTGAACAAAATAGGACTTAACATAAGAGTATGGGTCTGGATGAATGTCTGGCCCGGTGGGAGGGTCACTTACATGTATATCTCAACTTTAATATCCAGTAAGACTAATAACCACTATCCATTTCAGAGATAAGATGAAAACCACCACTTTCTAATTCTATCCATTTACTAGCAGGAGCCTATACATGCAGTGTTATATGTACTGCTGTTTGTAAGTCCAGTTCAGTGACTGAATCTCTGATACATCTATATTTGCCACACTCAACCCAGGTGATGTAAATGGGTACCTGGCAGGAATTAATTTCTTGAAATGCTGGAGCCCTGTAATGGCAGCTAGGCTAAAGCCGGGGTAATAATAAATGTACCTCGGAATAGAATTTCTAGATAGACGGCACTATAAAAATGCCTATTATTATTATTATTACATACATGTACATGTAGTTTTATGAAGATATTGGATGTACCTGTAGTGCTTTATCCATTTAGCAGTTATACGTAAATCATGAAAATCAGTATTGATTTTATTATTTACGATATAAATCTACGTATCTACCTATTCTACTTTGCTATTGTTGCACCTCAACATTGCATAACCGAAACTTAAAACACATCGCCAAATTGCTCATACCCCCCCGCCCAAAGGCGCCCTCCGTGACCCTTGCGTCCGAGCACCGCCAACGTAACCTCTTCCTCTTATCACGAGTTCCCTAGGATACACCTTGGTAAAGGCGCTGGGGATGGAGGGAGGGAAAATAGGTAGATACGTAGATTTATATCGTAAATAATAAAATCAATACTGATTTTCATGATTTACATCAATAAATCAACGTATCTACCTATTCTACTTTGCTAAAGACCAGCACAGATTAATGCCGGGTGGTAAAAACCAAGCAAACTTATCAATTCAAATGAGAAATAGACGACGAAGCCGCCTTCAGAGAAGCGACCACAAAGGCTCGTTCGCCCGCGGGCACATCTTTGAGGTAAAAAACAGAAAAAGAACTTGGAGACTTCCAAAAAGCTGCTTTACAGATATCTTGAACTGAAACTCCGATGAAAAGAGCCCAAGACGTACTGACACTGTGAGTATCATGGGCACGAGGAGCCCTGCCAGGCGTCAAGGCCTCAGGACCCGCAGCCTTGATAGCCAAGACTAACCACCTGGAGATCGTATCCCGAGATGCCGCCGAAAGTGGCTCTCGAGAAACCAGAAAGAGCTGATCCGACTTGCGAAAAGGCTTCGTCTTGTAAAGATACCATTTGAGGGCGCGAAAGGGACACCACAGTCCGTCCCTGAAGACCGAAGAAAAATCCGACAAGGGATGAAGCACCACTTCCACTGAACCCGACGTGTCAGACTGATTCTAAGCAATAAAAGAAGCCTTGGGAATCAAACGAACCCCACGTCCTTCCCAGCGGATATGCCCAGGGGCAGCCGAAAGGGTATGAAGTGAGCTCCTACGCTGACCAGAAGTGATTACCATGAGAAAAACCGTCTTGACCGTAGTAAGCAGAAGCGTCGCAGAACACAGCGGTTCGAAGGGAGTGCCAAAACCTTGGATAAACTCCACACTGGTGTCAGAGGTCTGAAGAAGGGCCTCTTAAGGAAGAAAGACTTCAAAAGAGCCGCTAGCTGAGGAGCAGAAGAAACCGAAGATAGCAGACCGATAGCCACAAAACGTTGACAGAGCTCTCCCCTTGTCATACAAAGAGCTCAGAAAGTCAGCAATAGAAGGTAAAGACGCCTCTCTAGGGGCGACGCCCACCTCCTCACACCAAGTGTGAAAAGCATCCAACCAGGAGTTGTAAACCGTCCTGGTCGACTCTCGTCTACTCTGGACTAGAAATTGTACAGCACGTTCGGAGAAACCTGACGAACAAGCCCTCTTCCCGATAACCGCCAAGCGGTCAGACGGAGGATTTCCGGTCGCTGGTGTAGAATACCAGACAGAGGTTGCGACACCAGATCCGGATGACACGGCAACGACCACGGAGCCCCCACCAGGAGGGTCAGGAGGTCCTGAAACCACGACCTCGCCGGCCACCAAGGAGCTATGAGAATCATCATCGCTTGATCTTCCCTGATCTTCCAGAGCACATGGGGAAACAACGCGAACGGGGGAAAGGCGTAAGCCCTCCATCCCTCCACGGGATCGCAAAAGCGTCCAGAGCAAAAGCTCCTGGTTCCCAGACTCTCGAGAATATCGAGGAAAACGATGGTTGAGCGAAGTTGCGAAGAGATCGATGTCGAGAACACCGAACACTCTCCCCAGTTGCCTGAAGACAGTCGGAGGCAGAGTCCACTCTGAGGGAAGGCACTTGCCTCGGGAGAGAAAGTCCGCTAAGATATTCTCTTCGCCCGGGATATGTGATGCAATCGGGAACACCCTCGTCCCCTTGCACCACGCCCAGAGTCGAGAGGCCAACTCGTTCAGAGCCACAGAATGAGTGCCTCCCTGTCTGTTGATGTACGCCATCACCGATACGTTGTCCGTAAGAAACAGAACCGAACAACCCACCAGACGAGCACGGAAGTGACGAAGCGAAGCAAACACTCCCATGAGTTCCAACACATTGATGTGGAGCAGAAAGTCCAGATGACTCCAGTCTCCTGAAATCATTGACCCCTGGCAATAACCTCCCCAAACCAACAGCGACGCGTCCGTGGTGACGGTCACAGAAGGGAGAGGAACTCGGCAGCGTTTGCCCTGAAGGAAGAAGGAACGACGAAGCCAAGGACCTAGAGGACCCTTGACTCCGGACAACAGGGAGATCCACGACAATAAAAGAACTCACGCTCGGCTGATAAAACTCCAACAGAAAGAGTTGGAAGGGACTCATCAAAAGTCGACAATCTGGAAGCATGCCGACTAGCCTGGAGAGAAACCCTAGCCACTGAAGCCAACACTCGGCTTTCACCCGACGTGCACATCTCAGAGACCGAGCAGTCCTGACTATCGTCTCGACCCTGTCGAGCCTGGGACGAGCCAGCTGATGACGAATGTCCAGCTGAGCACCTAGGTAAGACGGCGTGCGA
This sequence comes from Strongylocentrotus droebachiensis, assembly GCA_035222895.1. NCBI lineage: Eukaryota > Metazoa > Echinodermata > Echinoidea > Camarodonta > Strongylocentrotidae > Strongylocentrotus > Strongylocentrotus droebachiensis. The sequence continues at coordinate 294,678 of JAVYIG010001624.1, forward strand.
GCCGGAACGAATTCTGATTTCTCCCAAAATATGAGAAATCCGAGATCTTGAGTCGTGCTGATCAGAATCTGCATATGATCCAACAGCATGACTGACGCCACGACTCTCGTGAAAATCCGAGGAGCAGGGCGCAAACCGAACAGGAGCGCTCTGTAACGGTAGAATTTGCCCAGGAAGGCAAAAACCCCACAAGATCCCGCGACCGCGGATGTATCGGCACATGAAAATAAGCGTCGCGAAGATCCAAAGAAACCGCGACGTCTGCGGGATTCAATGAAGAAAGGATGGTTGCCAGATGATCCATTCGGAAATGAACCTTTCCCAAATGAAGGTTAAACCGCTTCATGTTGAGAATCATTCTTAAAGAACCCGAGCACTTGGGAATCACGAACACCGGCGACAAACAAAGACATGGGTGATCGTCTACTTCCTCTATTGCCCCCTTCTCTAACAGAGACACGAAATCGGAGGAAAAGTGACTCTGAAAAAGAGGGGACATGATCGGAGAGCGGCTCCGGAGGACGCCATTCGGAAGAGGTTCCACAAAATCTATGAAGAACCCTTCTCGTACCACCGACAGAACAAATGCGTCGCTGGTGATCTTCTCCCACGCCGGGAGAAATCTCTGGAGCCGCCCGCCGACCTAAGACCCAAGCACTCGGGGGAAGCCATCACTAGAAAATGACTTCCCACCCCACGAAAGGGAGTCCGGGAAGATAGAAGAATCACGGTAAGAAGAAACTCGAGACGAAGGACGACCACGATCCTGGTATTCCTCCTCGGCCGGGTACCAGTCCTGAGGGCGGCCCTTAGACTGGCCGACGTTCTTACGAAAAGAACCCGAAATCTTCAAACTTTTCTTACGAGGTCTGGAGGAAGGAACCGGTTCTTGGACATCGCGAAAAGCAACGGACAGGTCTCGAGCCTGCTTCTCACCATCAATCTCGGCTTGCAGTAGAGTAGTGAAACTATCTCCACAAAGGCGGGGGCTGGCCACTGGAATCTGCGGAAGCAGTCCTGGAATTTGATGCGGTCGAATGCCCAAATAAGTGAGCACAGCCTCCTGACGATACTTCTCGATGGAATGCGAAGTCACCGCAAGCCGTGAGAAAAGATCAAACAACAAATTGTCACTTTTATCAAAAGGACCACGAGTCCCAAACTTCTTCCCCAAACGACTGGCCACCGCCACAAGTTTGGGAGAAACCCGTTTAGGACACAAATACAAATCCGCATTCTGAGGAACGAAAGCGTACTTGTCCACCTGCCGCTTAAGAAATCCCGTCGATGACGACAAGTCTTCTGCGGCATTCACAAATTCTTCTTTGTGTAGAACAGGAAGAAACAGTCCCTGAAACGCTGAAGAGTCCGATTTAGAAGACAGGAAGCCCCGCCGATAACTCCGGGACGACACAAGAATCGGGCACATATTTGTGAAACAAGGCTAACGAATCCGCGCCAGAGACACAAACGGAAGTAGACGCATCATCCCCCGCAACTGAACCAGACGACTGAGCGATGGAACCAGTGTCCCAACGATCAACCGAGCCCCCCCTATCTTGACCAGATAAACAGGGACGATCCCCGCCTCTCGGAGCGCCCAACGAAGCGTGAGGCGGAGAAGCAAAAAAGAGAGGACCCCGGCTGAATACGACAACTCGAAACCCGCACCGGCGACTGCTCAGGCGAGATCGATGCATCTTCGGAAAACTCCGAAAATAAATCAACCGCGATCGGATCCGAAAGTGAAGTAGGACGAACCGGAGGAGCCGACTCGGGCACCGAAAATCGAAAAGCGACAGCAAAAGCCCGCATCCAATCCGAAAATTCCGGCGGGGGTGGAGGCACCGACGGAGGGAGAGTAGCCACCAAAGGCGGACCCCGAGGAACCGCAAACGGTGCCATAAAATCAGAGCGCGGATTCTTCGAAGGATAAACAAAATCCGAGGAAGAACCGGCCACCGCGTCCCGGGAACCCCGCCTCTTACGAGACGTAGCGGTAACGGAAAAGGCCGAAGAAACGGGACGGTTATCCGATAAAGGTCCGACGGTAGGAGTTCCCCGCAAACCGAATCGGGAAAACGGAACACGCACCGACGGAGAGGCGCGGTTAGTTGAAGCCCCAGGATCCGACTCGGATGCACGGGTATCCGGACCGAAATCCGGAACCGGCAAATCCGACAAAGGGACAGAAGAACCGAACGGAGACCGGTTCAAGTCCGGATCCACAGAAGCAACCCGAATATCCGTTGATGGATTTGTGCACCGACCAAACAAAAGAACCGACGGAACAATTGTTGGCGGTGCAGAACTAAGGCCCGTTCCACCCAGGATAAGAACCCTGGGTTTCCGGGAACCGTATTGAGGGGCGACGTATCGCCTTGCTCAACCATTCTCCTGGGCTTCCCTTGCCCGCATAAACGTCCACTGACGTTCGCATCCCCGGGGTTTGCGGTGTCACCACCGCTCCCGAGGGGCGTAACTAACGAAGACTTATAACTGGAATCCTTCGTCTTCGTACCCGTCAATGGATTTGTGCACCGACCAAACAAAAGAACCGACGGAACAATTGTTGGCGGTGCAGAACTAAGGCCCGTTCCACCCAGGATAAGAACCCTGGGTTTCCGGGAACCGTATTGAGGGGCGACGTATCGCCTTGCTCAACCATTCTCCTGGGCTTCCCTTGCCCGCATAAACGTCCACTGACGTTCGCATCCCCGGGGTTTGCGGTGTCACCACCGCTCCCGAGGGGCGTACTTAATAATAGAATCCTTCGTCTTCTTTCTCGCGACAGAACTTGATTTCTTCTTCGTGAAACCTGCTAAGAGAAAATAAGAACTGCGAGACATATTATAACCTGCGGGAAAGAAAATTAAACAAAGGGTACGAGCAATTATCAACAAGAATTAAATAAACTACCAGTGACTAAAACACCCCACCGACTACCCCCGCACGCACCCGAGGCCTCGGAGGAGTGAGGACAGGCAAACACGAAAGCGGAAACGTAACAGTAGTCGGCAAGAAAACGTTCTAGAATACTGATAAATAAATAAATTCACGGAGTGAAACTACTCTCTAACGAACAGGAAATCGTAGAGAATATTATAAAAGGCGAAAATGCGAACCAAAAAGTGACTAAAAGAGGAAAAACTCTTCAACTTTTGGGAGCGATTTTTAGTGTAACTTATCCGTTCGGATGCGAAGAGATAAGAGGAAGAGGTTACGTTGGCGGCGCTCGGACGCAAGGGTCACGGAGGGCGCCTTTGGGCGGGGGGGTATGAGCAATTTGGCGATGTGTTTTAAGTTTCGGTTATGCAATGTTGAGGTGCAACAATAGCAAAGTAGAATAGGTAGATACGTTGATTTATTGATGTAAATATGTAAATTTACAAAGAAGAACTCTTTTCTTTGAATAATAAAAGAAGGCATTTATTCTGTGAGCACAAGTTTAATTGACCACCTTACACGAGCTCTAAATATTTGTTAATTTATAATGAATTTAGAAATTAGCAGCCAAAATTCTGTTTCTGGACATGAACATAACAGGGTGTATAATATGTGTTGAAAATGCTATGAGGAACAATGTCCAAAGAGATCCAGAGTGAAAATAGTAGAAAATATATAAATTTACAAAGCTAGATGGAATACACAAGAGGCATGGGTTAAAATTCATTTGAAAACAAATGTGTAACCATATACTTGTGTACATACATATACATGCATGTATAACCATGTAAAACCATGAGATCCTCACTGCACATGATGAGAATAAAGCACTTGTGAAGCTTTCATGACATGATTGTAACAATATCATATAAAGTCAATATCTTCTCATGACTTCATTGATCAATATAAAGAGTCCAAGAGATTTGTCAATAAAGTTCTGTGAAGATACAAAACTTTATCCATCAGGAATAAACCATTATTCTCACAATCACTTCATGAAATAGAGGTAAGAAAGTTTAGTCCAACTTTATGGAAACAGTGTACATCATGGATTGGTGATGATTGTAACAACTTTCATTTTAATGTTGCATTAGCATTGAAAGGAGTTTGTTTGAACTTGATAAGGCAATACCATCAGAAAGGATAATGTGTAACAAAAACCAAATACATCAACAGAGAATGACAATAGAATTGTTCAAGCCCTACATAAACTGACTTTCAGTTTCATACAGTGTATATACTTTCAAGGTTGAACCCTGACATCATACCTCATCTTTAACTGTTTGATAGGGAATTGCATACGTCAGCTTTTCAAGATACTAATGTAATCTGAGCATCACAATAGCCTTTGTCATGGACGTTAAGTTCATGCACTATGTTGGACCTTCCATTCTCCAATCATAATTTGAAGAAAAAAAATTGATACCATCTTCTTTCTAGAATTAAAAAATCTCTTTGGAACACTTTCATCAAATAAGTTTATTGTCCACTACTGTCAAATTTGTTCTAATTCTTTCTAATTCACAGTTTCATAATTCCCCATAATGTCATTTTCTAACGCACGTTCTAGTAAAGTAGTAGATACAAAAATGAGCTGCTGTCTGCGGAACACATCCCTTTAAAGTATATCAGGGGAAAAAAGGAATGTGCTTAGTCAATGTACCTGCAAATGCCCTTTACTGGCAATGACCTGTAATGGTTGCTATGACAACTATGATCCAGACAGGCCCAACCAAGGAAGACAGCCAGGATTCACTGCCAACATTACAATGTAAACCACTTTACATAGCCATGCCATCAATTAAGCTCAAAAGAGAAAAGTTAGAGGAGATATTTAGAGCTTCTCTGAACCTCAGGTGTTGCATTTGAACAGACACCTTACATTCACAAGGTGCATGCTGCGGCTAGCTGCCAAAAGTAAATTATATTATGATGTCTTGTCATAACATGTTGACATCCAAAGAGGCACTGCAAGTCTGCATATAAATAATGTGATGAGACTTGTAAAGGATATTCAGGATATCAGATTGACATAACAAGATATTAATGATCCGTTGAAGTGGAAGAAATTAAAAATAGCTCCACTTATACTGCAAGTACACAAGTACCACAAGTACAGCACAACACTTCAAAGAATTGATTTTACTCTTCTTACCTCAGAACATTCTGTGTACAAATGAGGAGAACTTAACTTTACTCACCTCTCTCACTCCCCCTACGACTCTACCACAACAACAAAAATTAAAAGAAAGGTTGTATTAGTACTTTCATACTAGCTAAATATTATACATGAAAAATAAGACTCTACAGAATAAGTACTTACAGATCTGGAAGCGACATAAATGCAAAGGCAAATTACTAAAAGTACAAGCACTGTTACTCCAAACATAACATACATCCATAAGGCTAGAAAATTTGCTCTTTAGAAAGATTGAGCATAAGGTTCTGAGACTGCTAAAAATAAAATGAAAAGCCTCAAAGTCTGCTCACACTCAATTTGTATGCTTCTAGTTCTAGTAGCAGATTGGCCATCTATAAATATAGGAAGGGATAATCATAGAAAGGTCATTATGCTCTAAATCAGTTATTGCTCAAGATGGATAAAAATCCAATTAGTGACAGTTCAATAATCTACAAGGGGTACACTTACAATGAAGGTGAAACAGTAAGGCTAAATTGCTGGTTTAGTGTATAACAAAAATCTTGTTGTAATTAAGTGAATCTGCATATATAATTATATATATACTGTATATTAAAATCTCATTTTATCCATTTTCTGTTTGAACATACCCCTGTGCAATGATATGAACAACTAGGCCTGCATTTTTAAATACATCTCATAGAACCTATTTCTAGTCATTTTACTTTGCAATTTGCAATATTTTTAAAAGACACTGCAAGAAGCAACTACCATTATTCAAATACAACAATTGAATCCAGAAGGGTGCTACCTATGTAAACCATATGAGTTCATGTCATTCTGGCTCCAACGATGAAATGATCCTGAAAATTTAGAATTCTGACCAATGAAATTTCCCTACATGATATTTATTTATTGTACTGGATTTTTTTTAACAGAGCTCTCTTTCTATTTACCTTAGCTAAATTGCTCACAGCTCCCCTGTATTTTTTATTGCTGATACATGCACATAATAGCATTAGCATCATTTTGAAACACTTACTGCGACAATATCAGAGTCAGGAAGTATCACTGAAGTCCCTGACATTGAATATTAATAACTTCTTTAAACCATTGGAGAGGCCATACTAAATGAATGTCGAACAGGAAGTGTCAATGTTGACCTCAACAAGGTCAGTAATGCAAACCATGAACATGTACTGGTAGTGAAAAGCTACATTTTAGGTACTACTAGGCCTACTTCCTACCATTCAGACCTTATATTTCCTACAAGTTATCAGTGAGTCATCTACATTGTTATGAGAAGGAAATTGATGGGCAAAAGATGTATCTACAGAAGTCATAAGGATTGTCAAGAATAATAATGGATTGGTCAAGTTAGTCCAAATGACTTATAACTTCAAAATGACCCAGGACAAATTTCCTATTACCGGTACATATAATGCTAACATTTCATAACATGCCAAACAGGAGTGGCGAAATCAGTTATAGGTACATTTACTAATTGTGTATAACATTTTGGGGGATACAGCCCTCTTGTAAAATTAGTCCCAAAGAGACAATTAAAAAACATACTTTTTAAAAAATTTCTTCCTTTTTTCCCCCTTTTTTTTGGGGGGGGGGGATTTTTTGTTTTTGCTATTTTTTCTGCTTGTCTGAAACTCCTTTTTTTTTGGAATGGTGAAGAATGATGATATACATCCAATGTGTTTGTAAATCAATGCAACCAACACAAACAAAAATGGTGAAACATTTCTCTCAAAAGTTATATATGGATGTGTGTATTAAGTTAAACTCCATTTTCACCCAACTGCATTGAAGAAACATACATGTAGTCAGAAAACACAGAGAAAAAAATGAACACAGTATACGGTAAACGGATAACAAGTTTGGCCCCAAAAAATTATATTTCATTTTTTCAAGGCAGTTTGAAAGAGAATGAACTCAAATTCTTTAATTTTTCAACAGGAAGGTTACAAATAATAACTCTTTCCTTCCACAAATGTGCCTGATTCTTGCTCCATTTAATCAACAAGTCTTCTATACTTATCAACAGTCTGCAAATCACCTTTGAACTTGTACCTACATAGCTTACCTTCTTGTTTTTCATGATTGAGGTATATTTAATAATTAATGTATAGTGTGACAAAATCATAACATCACCCTAATATTTGCACTCTATACTTGTACTTATAAGATGCTTTATTCACTTTTGTGTTTCCAAGAAAACAGAAGACTTGTTGTACTAACAAATACAATCTAATACAACTGCTGCTTTGCACTAATTTTCAGTGTTACAGAGGAACAAAAGTACAGAAGGGTTTCACGTGTCAGCATATATGCTCCTATCTAGCATTGAAACTTAATCCACACGTGATTGAGCAGCACTGACTAGCAAGAACCCACTTCCGTTTTAGAAGCCGCTACCATCTCGAACCCCCACCCACCAATGCCCCATAATTTTATATCACCCCCCCCCCCCCCTCCACTTGCCTAATTTTATATCCCCCCCCTCCACTTGCCTTTCATGATATGGCGGGGTAAAATATACACTATCCATCCTGCGTAGTATTACAGATAGATTTATCAAGATCAGATCAGTTCTATTTATTTTACAGGTTTTGTGTCCGATAGGCAATGAGCTAGGGCCTTGAAGTGTATGTCACTCTCCTCTTGTATTCCCGTTTTGTGCTCAAAATGTAAATGTTAGGATTAAATCCTGAATTCAAACTACACAAATTCCATGAAGCAAAAAAATATATATAATTGAGTAATTTTGTATATTTTATAATGAACTATTAAAATATATTTTTAAAGCCAGCTCCAAAAGTCATGGTCCAGCCTCCAAAGGAAAGCATCCTTACAAAATCAAATCTATTCTACACTATGGAACCAAGAGGGTTAAGGTATCAAATCCAACAGAAACTTCACATGTTGCAAGTGACTCATTCTCAGCCATCTACAGCTCACTTTACAATTAGCAAGCCACACCAAGCCTAGCTTGCTGGCCTGACGGAGAGGCAGGCAGGCAGACCTGTAGCTGGCTAAGAATGAGGCCATGCTAGCCGCCCTGCCATAAGGCCAAGGCTTGGGCTCCTAGAAACAATCTTGGGACAACCATCAAAACACTGTCACAGTCATTGCAGACATGATTTCAACAAATATAACCTCTCACATCAAATGAGGAGTGAGAAATGAATGAGAAAACAAGATTTGATGAGATTGTGGTCAACGATATAATTCAAGGGTGCTTTAATCGCATTGAATTTGCAGTGACATTTTGACAAAATCTAACCTACCTAGTGTCCCCACCTACATGTAGTAGTGATTTGTTAAAGCAAATAAAGTGTAATAGTTTTTCAAATTCTCTATATTTCATACATAGTAAAATATTAACTTTAAAAAAAGCAAAAAACTCAATGTGAAAGAAAAAAAGTGTGTTCACACTTCAACAGGAGTAGTTTTGGGATTAGCTGACAATTCTTTTAAACACAGATTTTCATGAACTTACATTTTCTTCGTTATAGATGACAGAATCTCTTTCTATAAATACCAGTTTTTTTTTCTCTATACTGTCTGTCCTGGATATTTAATTTCTTACTTTATTTTGCTTGAGAATTTATGTTTTGCCATTTTTCTTTGTCGTTTTTCTTTGTCGTTTGTTAATGTATATTGTTATTTATTGTATTGTTTTACTGTATCATTTCTGGTCCCCATGGAAGACCAGCAGTATCATATTTATACCGCTGAATATGGGCTATCCAGCCGTTTATTTTATCTTGTTATTCATTATTCTATTTGTTATTATATTACTGAATGCATGATGTCTTTTTATACGGAAATAAAACAAACAAACAGAATAGATTTGTTTTTCAGTAAGGGCTGTATAGAAACATATTTGCAATAACTATATTTAGGGTGCATGTATGATTGAAAATTCTATTTAAAAAATTGTTTTTTCGTACAGAGCAAATGGGAGGGTACCTCACAAGATATGTCACAGAGTTGCCAATTTGCTGTTCGTCTCATTTTCTACTGCTATTAAAACCAACTTAATGTCAGAGTGGACTCCCCCTTTAACAATTCTATTTCTTTGTCAATAACTACGAAAATGGAAAATGGGAGAGGAAATTGAAAGATATGTCACAGGGTTCAGGGTTCAGGGTTACCAACTTGTGTTTCACTGATTACAGCTTCAAAAATCCATAAATTTCTTTTATTTTTGATCAGATTTTGCTTACACTTTCTCTAATCTGTTTCTCTTAGTCATATTTTCTGCTTTTATTAAAACCAACTAAATATCAGGGTGGATTTCCCTCCCCTATGAGGCATTGTGAATCTTTGTGTCTGTTGTTCATCAACCTTCATGAATTTAATTTATGTTCATTTGATTTTGTTTGGGATATAATTTTGAAAACAATTTTTTTTTCTTACTTTGAAGTGATATCTTCTGTAAGTACAAGTGGTAAAATACCTTGCACTATGTCTGGTAGACTGGTACATGACGAAATGGCTATAATAATGTTAACCTGATATGCTATGTAGGCCAACATGGTTATATACAGAGAGAAAAACATACAGTGCCACAACCATATCCTGAATTTCGTAAAAATCATAAGTTATGGTTGAACCGTTGAAGTCAGTCACCATTAATCCTAATAACATGACTGACAAACCATACTTGTGGTGCACTCTTCATGATACAGCAAAATATCTGATATTTGAGCCCTTCTCTGCCTGACTTATGACCCTCTATGAAGCTCAGTGTTAGGCCCTCCCCTAGCCTATAATCTAGGCGGAGTGCCGAGCTTTTTTCTTTGCTGCTAGACTAACCCTAAGCAGAACGTCTGATACGGCGAGACTACGAACCGTTATAATCACTGGTCTAGCTAATCAATATTCATATATATTCAAAATGGCGGATCTATGAATCATTCAACAGCCCTACCAAATAAGGTACACCTATGTTACGTTCGACCAATCAGCAACGACTCGAGTCATCATGATCATAGAATCCGTGGTCGCGTAGAAAATCACAGCACAAGGGGATTGCTTGGTATATTGCACTCTTTCCAAAACCAGTAGGTAATGCAACAAAAATATCCCTGCCGGCTTCAATAACGCTACGAATAGCGGATTCCTGCAGTTCTCTGAATTTTCCAGGAATGCCTAGTTTGTTGGCCGCATATGATAAACTTTCTCGCAGAAGATCGTCGTCGCATGAACTACCCGCCATCTTGGATGAAGAAAATGACGTAATGTCACGTGATTTATAATATGCATCTAATATGCATAGACTCTTCTCCATACGTGTTTCTGATTGGTTGAGTTCATTTCGTATTCATGAGGTTTTTTCGTACGAAAAACTGCCACGGATTCATGGTCGATAATAAAAAAACAACGACTAAAGCTAGACCAGTGATTATAGGCGGTGAGCCGCTCCGCGACTCACGGTTCGTAGTCTCGCCATATCAGACGTTCTGCTTAGGGTTAGTCTAGCAGCAAAGAAAAAAGCTCGGCACTCCGCCTAGATTATAGGCTAGCCCTCCCCCTATCAACCCTGTTCATCCAATAATGACTTACCATTGGCTGATAGGAAAGCCTGGAGATTTAAGGTAGATCCAAATTCAGTCAACAAATCATTCTTTGGGATTTTAGCCCAATGTTATATGTTTGCAGGCACATACCCTTGTCGGCGATTGTGCGCAACAGTGTCTGCAATTTGAGACTACCATAGGCTGTGTACTTTAAACTGTTTTGGGTTTGACACAGCCAGACACTGACATATCTAGGCTCTGATCAAGGCTTTAGGAATTGTGGTAAAGTGTCAAAATAGAGTATACGTGTGCTTTATTTTTTTTTACTACTCAACATATATCATGGATAGCATTTCACTACAAGTCCTCTAAAGTCTAAAGAGAATAGACCTTCCAGAGTCTTTTTTTTTTTTTAATTGAAATTTTAGTCATCTTGTTTGTTTGAACAAATGGGAAAGTTGTCTGCCACTACATCACAGATACATTTCTGATTTAGCCAATTTGAAGAGCCCATACCAACATGTATAGTGATTACAAATTTTTCTCATTTTTTGTCTTGATTTCATTCAAATTTTGACCAGTTTACTTCTCTGATTGTTCTGCTTTCCTCAAGAGTAGTTTGCTATCAAGAAGAAATTTCCCTGTAAGTGCTGTATTAATAGGGTGACAAATCTTTGGCACAATGGACTTACGGTACATGTTTATTTCAGTCCATTTCCCTCCATTAACAATTCATCCCATTTTACACATTGAACTACACATAACTTTTATTGCTATACTCAAGGAAATTGCTTTAATTTGTTTTTATTGTTGAATCCCCCAACTGTTCAACAATTCAATATTAACATCAAATTGTTTAGCTATCGAAACTCAAAGAGCCAAAGTGCCAATAGAGGGAACAATGGAATGTGATCTTCATGGTTCAGTTAACAGGAAACTGGCAGTGAGTTTGACTCAACCGCAGTTTCTTTCTTGTCTTCGAGGCCTCTCTCTCCCTCTGTATGTCTGTCTCTCTTTCTCTCTCTCTCTCTCATCCTGACAGCAGTACAGTCCTTTCTTCAACATAATCCTTTATACCCTGCAGTCTATTTTCAGACTTCAAACTCCAAAACTTGGCTGTCTACCTCCATTTAGAGTAAAATTATCATGTTTAATGTTTTTATATATAATGTAGAGATATATCTTGGATTCTAACACTTATAGTCAGGTAAAATAACCACCACCACAATAACAAAAGCAGGACTCAACAATAGCAGGCAACCAGGACACATGTGTGCTTAAAGAGATGGTTTATTGATTTCAAACTTGACTGAATTTGGTATCATTGCAATCGAAAAGTTACACTGAGTAAATCATTACATTTGTGTAACTTGTACATTCGAGCGAAATTTATAAAAGTTGATTAAACTTGACGAAAAATCAACCCACGCAACGCCCCTAAAACATCGTAAGTCAGCTGATTTTCGAAGTGACATCACAATATGAACAGCGGGCCGCTCAGCTGAAACGATTGACGACGCGAGTTGCAGTTTGCGTGCGATTTGCATTGACTCTCGAGTACCGTACCCATTTATAACTAACGCTGTTTACCTTCATCAAAATCCCCTGGAAATATGGATATGGACGAAAACATACTTGAGTATACTCCAGAAGGCTCCTCCATATGCATTGTTTTGGTTCTTAATCTGACGTTAGTCTAGATAAATGGTATACAACTTCCAAAAAGCGATGGAATATATTGTCGATGTAGCGTTCAAGTTTCCCGTAGCTGGTAGCTGTGCGTGCGTACTCTGTGCATGTACTATGTGTGCAATACACTGACCTCTATAATTATGTATCACATTTAGCGCAGCTTGCTAGCCAGCCTAGCCCGTAGCCCGGCGCTCGAGCTAGCCGTGAATCGCGAACCGGACTGATCTGTTTCTCTCGGTTTATCAGGGTCTTATACGACTTAATTTATCAAAAATGTAAATTAATCAGCCTAATCACACATTTTTGTAATGAATATCTGGACAATTCTATGTAAATTTGTCGCCTATTTCACTCCAAAAGAGTCGTTAGGTCAGTATGCAAAATGTCCTTTGCCTTCCCAGATCAGACACATACACGCTGAAGTGCCCTCAGAATATGTGATTATTTTCCCGATTTTTATGCTCAAATGTGACGGAAAGATAAATAAAAATCAAACAAACATTTGTAGAAAGTATCATTTATGTATTGTGTATCTCATTCAAAATGCCAAAAAAAGAGGAAATATCACCACTGGCGGTTAATAAACAAACAACGTTAACCCATATCTGAAAATTGCAATGGGTATCCAACATTGTCCCGAATGTGTGATGTAGGTTGTTCATATTGTGACGTCATAGTTTCGCATGTAAAATAACGCCGTCAATTCACTTAGTGAGTGGGTTCAGGAAAGGGTAACAAAATTGCATTTAATTTATTCCTCACAACAGTGAGGGCTTCAAAAGTACTTTGCTCAATTTGTTAATGTTCTCAGCAATCTGTAGAGGTGTAATTTGCCCATTTTCCACATTTCAATGAACCATCTCTTTAAATTCAAAGTATGGTATGGATTGGACCCCCAAATTTCAAGATATTTACAGAGGACCCAAACTATAGGACTCATACACATAGACTCTAAAAATGTAATACCGGACCCCCTTCCAAAAAGGTAATATGGAGCCCTGTTAAACGTAACGTCTGTTTCAAGCAGTTTATACATTTTCATATTAATCAGGAGGGGAGGAGGATTCTTTAAAGACTTGTAATTCTCACAGCTTTTTTTTTCTTCTTCTTCAATCACTAGATCGACATGTACAGTACATCTACGAGGTGCTTGGTATTAAGCAGCTTTAGGTATAGATTCAGAGAAATGGATAAATAATTTTCTATTATTAAGTTACATGCAATTATAAATGCCAAAACCATGCATGGAGCTATAGTATACTGCAGTCAACCTTTCCTGCAAGTACATGTATTTTTAAATTTTATTTTATTTGATAAAAATAATATTGTCAGGGCAGATATGTAATCCACAACTTCCTATGAAAATAAAGCAGAGAGGTGCAAAGGTGATATATTTGGTTCGTACCTTATGCAGTCCCAAAGCCTGTTCAGGTTAGAAGAAATGTACCGGTATACCAAAAATGTATAGAGAAACATTGTATAAAGAATCATCATATACACCTGTAGTAAAAGGGACGTACAGACTAGATAACATCATATAAAGAAGCGTATAGGAAGAATTTGTTGTTGTTGAAGAGGTCAATAGACATGAAAGTTGGCCAATTATCACTGCGTGCTCACGATAAGCCCCACCTTGATATATGATTTGTGTAAGATATGAAGTTCAGACTAATCAGGACCTGATCTTTATCGAGATTTCGATGCTCAAACATGCATTTCTATCAAACACTATACAATTCTAATAAAGGCTACACAATAGTAAGTACATAATAAGTATACCTGGGTTGCCTCGAGATACTACAGTAAGTTTGAATAAAGGTTACATAAAGAACATGATAACTATTACCACAAAAGAGTGCATCATGTCCAAAACAAGAGGGTCTTCATCTTAATTGCTTGTGCTCTATCTCTCTCTCTTCATCTCTTCTATTTTATGAAACTGGCATTTATAAGGAACATACCTGAACCTGTCAATTTTAGGCATTTTATCACAAGAGAACAACATTTTCATTTGTTACATGTAGATTTCAGTCTTTTCAGAGTAATCTATTATGGTTATGTGTAGTGAGTGAGTGTACCCTGGTTGTTTTTTAACATGTGAATAAAATAATTTAGGGCCATTTTCTTTATATTTGTATGGTATTTCCTAAAACACTATACCGGTACTTTTTTCTTCTATTTCCTAATGGATTAAGATGGAAAATGGACACAAAAATAAATATTTTTAAGGCTAAGGATTTGGAACAAAATATAAATATAAAAAAATCCAGAGTAGAAAATATTCAAGAAAACCTATTTTCTGCTCTTTTTTTTCCATTATTTTTTCAACTAGTTATAGACTACTTTATTTTGACTAGGGTACAAAACCTCAAGTCCTAACAGTTTTGTTGGCACAAAATTCCACTATCACATTACCATTATTAAGTTTTGTCCTCATCTTATTTTTTCTTTCTGTATAAAATATCAAAACAAATATGTACCACATTGTGCAAATATCACTGCAGATGTTCGGCATACATGATGACTCACTGCGTAAATCAAGCAATCTACAGTACATGTCTAAAGAGAATTTTAATGACTTTTCAATAATCAAAACTCAAACTCGTTTTGTATATAAAGCCATTGAATGGTAAATGTTCAAGTCACTTCGTCACAAATGCAAAATTTGTGCAAAAGACTTTGAAGAAATTGCCGTTGATTCATGAAAATAAACCATCCTTCTTTAAAACAAATAACCATTTACACTCTAATAAAAGTGTTAAAACAACATTTTAAAAGGCTGAAGAGTGATAGCATTTTCAATATGGTAGCCCAAGCACTTTTCAAGTGCTGGACCTGTGACGTTGTATGATTAAAACAATTTGAATACAAATTTCGGAATATCCTTTGTAAACAGCTAGATATTAGTATACAAGTGAAGGAATAGATAATGCACCCACCTTGCTTGGTCCACGGAACACTTTTGAATGAGTTGAGTATTCACAGTCAAGAGTTCATCACCAACTCGGAGTTGATTATCACTATGAATGTACAAGTTTGGCAGGATAGCTGCCAGCCTGATATTTCCCAATATTTGTCCACTGTTGGAAGGGGGTTTCACAGGATCCGAACCCAGTAGTTCTGCCTGCCCGTGCTTGAGTGTAGCCCCGCCGACCTGAAGCACAATCCCAAGCTCCTCAAATGTTTGAGGCGGTGACGCAAGGCTTAGTATTTTAATCTCATCCCTGTCTTTATCATTGCTTCCATCTTGTTGCAGAGCTCCATCCGTGGCTAACCCTCCTCCTCCTGTGATTCTGCCAGGGAGAACACCCCTACCTCTGAGCTTCCAACGGGTTGCGCCTTGCTTCTCAAGGAGTCTATTCAAGTGGGAGTTGAGGACATGGATAGTTTCTAGCACCTCATCCTGGAGTTGGGAATTACATTGCGCAGCTTGCTTGAAGTCCTCCACTAGTTCCAGGGCGCGGGAGGCTGAATCATCCGTGATAGGCATGCTGATTTCCTCCCTCTAGTGCATGGGGAATATTTAGAAACCAAAGACATGGAGGAATGAAGGGGAGAAAAACATGAACACAGGGGTAAATGTTGTTTTCAATTTGTATCAAAATCATGCCAGTCTCAAGCCCTGTCATCGGTAAACTAGTTTACTGTGATGATTCATATCAGAGAATGTTTATATTACGTCAAACAGAATGTATCATCATTTTCACTTTATTACAGGGTCTCTGAGTTCAAGACACAATAATTTTGATAGAAATACATCCTAAATCAATTGGGGAATAACTTTTTTTTCGTCCTTGTAAAATACAATTACTGATTTTTTTAGTATTCATAATATCATTTTATCTCAATTAAATCACAACTTCCCAACATTAATCAGATACATGTAGCTTATAAACAGATTTTTTGAGGAAATAAATTGACTATAAGTTCAGTTGAAATTGGAAATTGAAATTGACATTTTATGAATAAATCAAACGAATGTAATTTTGGACAATTCTCCATCGATTCATCTTGTGAGTACACCAACACAATTTTAACTCTTCCCCTCTTCAAAGTCATCCAATAAAGTATTGATTTGTCCCATCATAGTTGACATTTAAGAAAAGGATTAGTTGTTTTGTGTTTTTTTTTTAAGAAGGATGAATCCTATTTCAATTGATTCCAAGTGTTTAAACATTCATGTTGCTTCATGAAGTTTAAGTGCTTAAAGGTTCTTAAGTTTAACATCGTATATATATGACGATAATTAATAAGGTTTTTTTTTCTTTCAATTTTCACAGACCCTGCCTAAATACCCCCGCACCATTTACATTCAATGTGCGAGGTTTGGAACATTTCGTCTGCGTTACTATGAACTAACGAATATGTACATTATATATGACAGATTGAGATTCATTGATTCATAATCACGCTGAGGATTTGAGGGAGAGAACTAGCCTACATGTAGCTGTGATCACATTTCTCAAAATACATGTATTCTGTGCTTGTACAATAAATATAATAAAGGCTACAGGCATTTTCCAGTTTGTGTTATGATGAATGTAAGTGAAAAGGGACACCTAAAGCTGCTAATTCCGTTATCACATTAGGCCAATATATACACATTACACATGAACATCCTTGTTTACATACAAGTACATTGTACTTGTATGGTGTCAGCCACTTCATAGCAACTTTCTTCAAATGTGAAGACAAATATAATTTGGATCAAGTGACCCCAATCATTATACGGCACAATCACTTATTTGTCTAGATGAGCCTATTCCTTGCATACCAATATCACAGCAGGTTCAATAAATTACTCTTCAATGACTGCCTAGATAATTCTTTTCCAGGTTAATCTGTAGTAATTTCCACTAAGCAGCTAAAATTAACCTACATCCTGCCTCTACATACAGGCTAGGATGCTCTACTACACAGTTAATACTGGTATAGTACTTGGGTTATACTACACAGTCATGAAGCAGTAATGTATGCCTGCATCATCAATCACAGGTGCTTTTATACATGTGATTGTGTGGTCTAGAATAATTACAAGAGCTATGTTACATTGAGAAAGCACCTACATTACAGAATGGACCTTGAAATTGCGCATTTTACGAAACTATGAAGCTTGTATCTTAAAGATAAAGACCAGTTATGGTCATGCGATTGCATTTAATTGTGAAAGAAACGTTGTGAAATCGATCAGAAAAGGTTGATCATCTAGCATATAAGTATTGTTGTGTACTGCAAGCTTCTGGAATCATCAAAATGATAAGAAATTTGGCCCAGTCTTCGTAAAGTTACAAGCACTGTACACATAAAGATGTATATGGGACTATACACACACATGCGCGACACATGCGTTTATCTCTCACATACCTATAGATAAACTAATTTACCAAATATATCAATTTGTAGGCGGTTTCCCGGCACAATTTTTATCATTATGTATTAGTCAAAACATATGCTTTCACATGATTGGTAATAAGAGCTTCCATTTCATTTTTTGAAATTGGGGCGTTTCCAATACTGGTCTTTACCTTTAATCTTTATCTTCTAATAATTCAGGCCAGTCTCAACGGCATACATGTAAAAAAATGCATTGAACTTACCGGTAGTCTTTTACCATAACTACACTTCATTCTTCAGTTTAATAGATTTTTTTTAGCATTACAATCTTTTGAATTATAAATAATTATATAATATTGACTTGCCTTGAGGGGTATATCAGAAATATTGACCAAGCTCAGATAATATTGCCCCGAGTCGAAAGACGAGGGCAATATGGTCTTAGCGCGGTCAATATTTCTGATATCCCCCGAAAGTAAAGCCAGTCAATATTTTTATTGTTATCCAAATCAGTCATCTAGAGCAAATACAGAAATCCACCATGACAATCTCAAGAACTGAACAAACTTTGTCAAACCAGCACTGTGCATCCCGCGGCTTGACACAATTTTCGTTACACTGCAAACAGTGTGCATTTGGTGTGATTATTACGTCACAATAGAGTGCGCGCAAAGTGCACAGGTTCTCGTACGCATAATAGATGCGCAATGGAAAATGACAAAATACGGCGCGGCCAATACAAGATGCCCGGATGCGAGACCGTGGAAAATACCAAGGTATATTTTCACTCCTCTCGACACGCAAAGTCAATACGCGCAGGGAGACCAAGGAAAATACAAAGAATATACCCATCCGTTCCCACTGCTAGTGAAAACTAGGGCAATACGGTTTTGTAAATGACCAGCTCAGATGTCTGATACGGGTAATAATATATATTATACAACACCTACATGGATACTTGTCATTTGATCGGAGGATTGTTGGTCACATGATATTCAATAGATGTTCTATTGCATGGGCGTGCATTTTTAGTTATATTCGCCATGCATTTTTGGTTATGCAGACTGCGTACCTCTCTGCCGTGCGCGTATCCCTGCGTGTATCTAACGCGAAGGCGATCTGAATGTAATCGAGAAGGCTTGACTCCAACTTTAATTTATCTTTAATATAAGGAGTAAAGCATAATTTGATGATTAAGGTTCTATTAGATCTTCTTTGATGTTGTATAAAACGAATAATGAATATTTTTCATTCGTTCAATAGTGCAAATATTTTCATTCGTTGAAAGAGTTGAAAGATTAACGTTAATACTATTCAACTCGGCTGACGTCTCGTTGAATAGAATGTTAATCTTTCAACTCATGAAAATATTCGCACTATTGAACTCATAACCATTCATTATTTATATACTAATGTTCAAGTTGGTAACTTCTAAAAAGAGATGCTTTGAGTATGAAACATTCTAATTGTCTAGGTAGGACAATGTATATGATGTAGGCTTTTCTTTTCTTTTTTTTCTTGGGGGGGGGGGGTGAACTATACAAAAGTATAATATTAAAGGAGGCTTTGGCAATGACACTGATCCAGGGGGTAATGACTCACTAAACATTTGAATGACATCCAAAATATTCACCTGTTTATAGAAAGAGTACATGTACCCTGTACCTTGATTTTGTTTGTGTTTGTTTGCTTCTTATTTTACAATATCTTTAAAATTATTATATGGCCTTTATAACTCAGAAGTAGTAAGTACCAGTATTCATGCTCATTTTTATATTTATTTAATTATGTGGGACATGTATTTCTATCCAGATAGGATTATTTCTGACAATTTTCAATCAATACCCTTCATAATTAGTTGACAACTTGAATATATACAGTAGCCTACCATTTTTAAAAAGGAAAGAAAAAAGAAACATGCTATTTTAAACAAAACATGCATTTTCTTTGCTTCTCTCATTAAACAGGAAATCAATCCTACATAATGTAATGAATCATACACATGCACAGACAAAAATAGGCCTAATAAACACATGATTTCTTTATTAAACACCCGGGATGCAGGCAATTGTAATAATTAAATCAAGACTCAAACAATACAATTTAAAACAAGCTATTTAGTATTGTAAGTTCTATACAGTTTTGAATGTGTGTTTGAATGCGTGTTTGACTTATACTTTTTATTGTCATCATTTATGTCTATTATTCTCAATGTTATTAACGCTATCACCATTATAAATCATTATAATGTGTGCACAAATGTACTTTTTAATAGAATTTCATAATTCAATCTATCATTTTCATATATAAGTTTCTTTCTGTAAGAAATAGAGAGAGAGATAGAGATCTACGTTAAATTTTCTTACAGGCCTACAAAAAGAATTAATTACTTCAATCATCAATTGCAATATCATCATCATAATATTGACGAAGATAACATGATGATAAAAATAACAATGATAATAATAATGATCATAATATGATAATTATATTATCATTATCATTATCATTATCAATTTCAGTATCAGTATCATTATAATTATTACTGTTAATATCATTATTATTATTATTATTATTATTATTATTATTATTATTATAATTATTATTATCATTCTCATTCTCATTGTTGTTTATGTTGTTGTTGATATTATTATAGGTGTTGCTGTTTTTGGCGTTGTTATTGTAGGCCTAATACTATGTACAATATAAACATTGGTATCTTGTGATTCAATTTTTGAGGCACAGTAAGTGAGTAAGTAACCAGAGGATTGAATACAAATATAACACCAATACAAAAAAATATCTTTTTACTCAGTAATACAGTATGAATCAGCTACCTCTAGCATCAACTTCCATTTTTCTGATATTTAAAGACTGCATACTTCACTTTTATTTTAAAAATCACATTGTCTGGTATCATATAAATAGTTGGTAGACCCTAATTCAATTTACAAAAAAACAATTTATTTTTAGTACATAAATAGTCTGGACGTATATACCAATTGGTCCTGTATACCTGTCGAGTACCACCTTAGATGTAGAATATAATCTATGCTTGAGAATACAACTTACCGGTAAATCGTGTACAAGTAGTATTTATAGTATTTGAGTGATGAGGGTACTGGGTACACGTTG